>CADEHL010000830.1:1371900-1546445 GCA_902827135.1 Harpagifer antarcticus
AGTAATGCCCACATGTACCAGATATAGGAGGACATGTGTTTATAATAAGCTTAACTGCAATTTAACAATATAAACAGTGGAAGAAGAACTCAGAAGTAGCAATACTACTTTTTCAAAGAACTTTGTTACGAGTAAAAGTCCTACATTTAAAATCTTACTGAAGTAAAAGTACGGCATCAAAATATACTTAAAGTACCAACAGTAAAAGTACCCCTTATGCATAAGGGCCCTACCTTAATATGCCAATCTACTTAACATATTAACATAGTGTACTATATGCATACAAAAATGGTGTACAGTAGTTTGAAATTAAAAGATATCCTGTGAATGAAGTATAAAGTATAAAGTAGCATACACTGTGAATACTCAGTATTGAAGTACTTCAAAATTGTACTAAAGTACAGTACTTTGTATTTTTTTATGAGATTACGCATACATCCAAAAACTAAAGAGCTTCATCGTTTGAAGAATAGCTGCCATTTTTGCCGATTGTGTTTGAGAATCAGTGTCTCAGTGACAATCCAATAAAAAGCGTTACCGTGTTGCATTGTGGGAATTGTAGGATCAGTGGTTTTTGACACATACAAAGCTTTCAAGCGAAAAACAACAGTAATTTTTCCAGGGAAATTAAAGTCAAAACTAACATTCTGTGACGTGACGTGCTTATAAGATCAACCATAATATTTGTTGCTTTAACCATCACCAAGTCGTTTTGTAACTCAGACCTAAACTTCCTCAAATGTATTTTGTTCCTTTCCAGCAGAGGAAGGCTTGAAACCATGACACTAGCCTATCCAAAGGGGACCGTGAAGAGGGGGAGTGGCTTCTCCTTCTACACACACATGCATCTCTTAAATCGGATGAACCCAGTGAACCTTCAACTCCCATGAACACACTGTAGTGGAGTGACTCCGGGACACAACGCAGACATAGATGACTGGAACCAAGGCTCAATTATGTGGCTTTTGAAATATGCAGGAGAGGATTTTCTGCAGGAGACAGACTACAGGCTAAATATAGTCCAGTAAAAAACCTTCCCCATGCGGTGTGTGAGAGGACATGGTCAGCTGGAATCCATATTATTCAGGAATAATCCAAAGTACGCTTCAAAAGTTTGCTTAAAAGCATCTCCAAATTATAATTGATCTGTGTATGTGGTAAACTGATTGTATTAATGATGATCATTTTTGTTGTTCACTTCATGCATGCCCCAGAATAGCCAATGCTAATGGGATCCTAATAAAGAACAAGAACATAGGAACATTATTTTTCATACCTTCCATGTGGCTGAACTTTTGCAGTCGCCTTTATCCTTGAAATAAGGAAAAAAGGCACATTTAATTTCTATTCTGTTTCTTTTTGCACAATTTGTTTCAGTTTGATGTATTTTATACATTTATGTTGCATTGTTGGAGGACTTAAGTTTCTCGTGTAGCTGCTTTGCATTTGACAATAAATCCTTTGAATCTTGGAACCAGGGCTTTGAAACATGCGGGAGAGGAGTTTGCTGCAGACAGACTATATAGACTAGATATTCCACTTAAAAACCTTCCCCATGTGGTGTGTGAAGATGACATTATTTTTCATGTGGCATATATGAACATAAATCCCCAATCATTCATGACATCCGTGTCTCCTAAACACCTACCTTCCATCCGGCTGAACTGTTGCTGTCTCCTTTATCCTTGAAATAGGGAACAAAGCGCACCATCCAGTCGTAGACCTGGGACAGGGTGAGCCTTTTGTCCGGGGTGCTCTCGATGGCCCGGGTGATCAGGTCCGCGTAAGACAGGTTCCCCCACGCGTTCCTCCGGGAGGACTTGGCTTTGCGCAGCTGCCCGGCCGCATCCAGCGCAGACGCCCCGGGAACCGGAGCTCCGGTCGGGTGCTGGAGCTCCGCCGGCGCGCCGCCTTTCTTCCCGGCACGCTGGCACGACGCCGGCACGTTGTACTGCTCGTTCTCCACTTTGACCGAAACCAGACCCAGGTTTGCGTCCTCTCCACCGGCGGGGAAATCCTCCAGTAGCGGCCAAGCAGAACACGACCGAGACCGACTGTGAGGCTCAAATTCCGGATCGATATCAACCTGATGCGCATCCATTACGCTGTTCTTCATCATCATCAGCATGATGGATGTCAAAATCGGGCAAGGTCACTGTATCAAAACGCCTGTGAGTTACACAAAAAAGGTCCTTAATGTGAAGAATAAAGAGGATTCAGTGTGAGAGAGAGCCGGTTCTCCACATCAGGACAGATGAAGGTGTATCCGAGGCATCAACAACAGTATCTCTTCCATGATAATTGCACATCACCGGCTGTGTGCATGTCCGAGTGTCGTTCGCACACATCCATAATTACGCACTCACACACACACACACACATACACACGCTTGTCTCTGACTGAGCTCCGGCTGCAGCAACAGTTGATCCTCCTGACAGGTGAAAAACTCTCCAAGCAACTCACAATTACTCCCTTATAGAAAGAATCTCATGATATATGAAGCATCTCCAGACGAGAATGAGAAGCCCTCCTGGATGTGATGAGCTTCCTCTCTGTCTGTAGTAGATATGTCTCCACCTTTGTCTCTCGCTCACAGTCACATGTTCAGCTCTGCCTTTATACTGCTGCGGCTCTGAAGGCTCACAGCCACTTAACTGTAGCCGGGAATAAAGTGGAATAAGTGCTGCCTCCATATAATTGGACGACGCCTGGATTCAAGTCACTCCCTCCAGAACAGGTTTCCAGAGGAGGAGGGGGGTGTGCGTGTGTGTTTGTTTGTTTGTGTGTGTGTGTGTGTGTGTGTGTGTGTGTGTGTGTGTGTGTGTGTGTGTGTGTGTGTGTGTGTGTGTGTGTGTGTGTGTGTGTGTGTGTGTGTGTGTGTGTGTGTGTGGTGGGAGTGATATTGCCAACAAAGGCTAGATAATTGAAGTGTATAATCATATTTTGAAATCATCAGTTTTAACTAAATTATTAAAGACAAATATTAACTTTATTTCCCTGTTTTTTTTAAATAATGTTATAACCTAATCAAATCAAAAGGAGCTTCTTCAAAACCAGAGCCCATCTGCTCTGTGTCTTGATTGGTCAACCGCTTAGAGATGTCCCGCCCCTTAGCCTATCACGTACAATGTATTGGAGCGATAGCCAATAGAAGCGCGATTGTTCCATAGTGATGTCACTATGTTCCTGAAGTAAACAAAAGAGTCCAATGGAGGCGTTTCAGGCAGTGTGTGGGAGAGAAACCCTCTCTGGAGGAAACACAGAGATTTTAGCCTTTGCAGACCATTTAATCAGGGGTGTCAAACTCAAGGCCCGGGGACCAAATCTGGCCCGCGACTTCATTTCATGTGGCCCCACCAGAGCTTGCAAATAATATAATACGTTTATTATACGGTTACATGCCGCTTTACAGAAGCACATTGCCCATAAACTACATGTCCCACAATGCATCTCAAATTTGACTTTTTTCTCGGAATTTGACTTTTTTTTTCAAAATGTAACTTTTTTTTCAAAATGTCACGTTTTTGTTTTTCCAGTATTTGGCTTTTCTTTTTAAATCATTTTGTGACATGTGCACTGAAGAGACTTGCAATTGTTTGCCCGAGATTTCTGCTTTCAGACTTGGTTAATTATGAAGTTATTACCCTATCCGATAATAAACCAATGCAGAGGCAATAATGTAATATAATACATTATTTTATATATATTAATTATTTATATATTTATTCTTATATAGTCTTATATATAAAACCGGCCCTTTGAGTGCAACCATGATGCTAATGTGGCCCTAGTTGAAATTAAGTTTGACACACCTGATTTACATGCACTAAAACCTATAACACACTGCAGGAAAGGAAAAAACCCCAAAAAGCAGAATAGGGCCTTTTCAAGTAACAAATAGTTAGAATACCAAAAGTAAAAGTACTCATTATGCATAATGGCACATTCCAGAATCATATGGTAAATGACTGGATAACGATTATTGATAGAATACTTTTCTCAACATACTCTAAGAGTCATTATCAAATGGTGTATTTCTTCCAGCGTTGGGGTTAAAGAGTCCCCTCACTGTCTTTGTCCCTCATCATTGCCTTTAGTGTCTCTGAGTCCATAAAGAGAAACTCTATCAATGGCCGCTCTGTGTGTTTTCAGCTCGTTTTTGGAAACCCCCAACATGCAGTGAGGCCGCCGCTCTTTGACAGCCGGTCGTCAGTGACAACCGTTAACCTCAAATGCACCTAACAGGAATGCTTTCATGAGGACTAAACGAGCCAATCAACACGAGTATGAACCAGTGTGTGTGTGTGTGCAAAAAGAGTGTAGAGCCATGCTGTAAATGGGAACAAACAGAGGGAAAATGTAAAACACATGGCGCTGCGGTTTGTTCCAGAGGAGATTTTTTTTTAATGCGCCGCAGCGAAGTTGTAACAGGAATGCGGTGTGACTCGTCTCATCAGGAATGAAAACAGAGCGGCGCTGCCAGCATGGAGGAAACACCGCCTTCATCTGTGGCAAGGAACTCGTCATCATCAGGCTAGGTGAAGTGCGTAAACACGAGAAACATGAGTCACAGTACATGTGTCCTCACTCGGAGGGAGGGGATTTTTGGAATATAACGTGCAAAATATGAGATTCAGCTCTTCAAAGGAAAATATTTGACATCACTGTTTCTTCTCCAGACTAGCATTAGTCAAATTGTGCCAGCTGGATTCTGGAGATTCATGTTTTTCGGTTGTTTTGAGTATTAAATATTGATCGAATGCATTGCATTGCATGCATTGACTGTCAAAATACCAGGATGGTATTTAGAGCACGTGTCAAACTCAAGGCCCGGGGGCCAAATCAGGCCCGTGGTGGATTTAATTTCGGCCCGCAGGATAATTTCTAATTGCTATTAGATCTGGCCCGCCGGTATATTGCACGCGCACCTTCACTCTCCTCCGCTCAGAGCCTGCACTCTAAAAACAAATGCCTTGGCTCAATAAAGAAAATCAACGCATCGATGTTTATTGAGTTAAGACAACTTCTAATGAAATTGTCTTAAAGCAACAAAGTTATTTGAGTTAGAGGAGAAGGCTTTTCCTCTACAATCAGAGGTGTTTTTAATTACCACTTACTTAATAATTGGTAGCATAAACACAAGTTTTGAAGTTGATTACTCAAAAGATTAAGTTGCTCCAACTTGTTTTACCACATGACTTAAAAGGAATTTTAAGTTGTACTTAATTACCATCATTGTGAACACACGTTTTTAAGTTGACAACCATTTATAAATTAAGTTGTTCCAAATATATTATATTCAATAGTTTTTTTTCTTAGTTTTTCATGTTTTTGCCTTTAAAGAAAGAAAGTAATTGATTCCACAACAAAAATATTACAGTAGGCAATTCACTTTTTATTTTGAACTGCAGTTGTTTATTTCAACGCATGATGTTTCAATGAGGAGAGAATTCATTCTGTTTGAACATGTATTGACACATGCCATATGATAAGGTGCATGAACACCTGAAATCACAGCTGACTGCAGGAGAGAGGAGAACCATTTTAAAGTGTGGCTGCAGCACGCTGATTGGCTGCTGGAGAATGAGGTGAAATGTAATAGGTTAAAGAGAACGCCTGTGACGAGCTGATGCAGCTGCGGAGTGAATGTATACACACCCAGTCTTCCTGAAAGAACCTGCGCTGAGCTTCATTTCAATCTTGAAAAAAAAGATAAATAACACAAATTTAAATTGCCCCACAAATAATAAATAAACACATTAGCCATATTACCATGGACATGGGGACACAGCAAATACATGCTGCCATCACATCGAAGTTAGAGGCCTTTGCATATTTAAAACCAGTGCCAAATATGTCAAAACTGTAAAGTTTTTTTTAAACTACAGAAACAAACTCTCAATGGCCGCCAGTCTGCAGATCACACACATCCATTTTACAAAAGATGTAACAAAGATGTTTACACGGCCGACAGTCATTATTTCAAACAGAACACATTTAACGCAGAATGCTCATTCATTTGATTCCCTCCACCACGATGGTTGCTATCGTATGGTCAGACCCTGGGCGGACCGGTCACTGATGAAGCCGATATTCATGTCCTTTTGAAGCACATTAAATAATAGGTTAGCGCATAAGAGATAATGAATTAGGTAATTGCATACTTTTTAAACTCTTAGCTAATTCAGAGCCATTATTACCAGCTGCTAAAACAACGCTGGTATTGTTTTCACCTATTGAGTCTGCATGTGTGTGTCGTCATGGCAATGTGGTCCTGAAGACACACAGAGGTGCTTTTGAGTACTTTGCCTAGTGTTTAAATGCATGTGGACAGATTTAGTCAATCCCAACCGTGCAAGTTTTAGTGTCCCTTCTCATCTTTTTAGCAGGTTCCAAACAATACTTGAACTGTGAAGAGCAGAAGCCACTTTTCAAATGTTACACAATCCTTTTCCCATGCCATTGCTGTCAACACCTATCCATGCAGAACGTTGCTAAGATATTATTGATTGGGGTGTGGCCAAAAGTGCAATATGCTTCAAAATGTAGCTGACAGAGAGCAGTGCTTTTGTCCTGTCACTGTGCCCGTGGATTTTATTTGATTTCAAGATTTTTAATTACGCCGCTAAACTCCTTGAAAAGGTCCTCTTCCTTTTCTCCAAGGTACACGACAAGGCAGCGGATGGCTAGTTCTCTGCGTACTTCAATTGCATTGTGCTATTTTTGAAAAAGGAAAAAATAGAAATTACATAAATGAATATATTCTGCCAACAACTTGCATTTCAATGACAACTCTAAATAACGATCCTACCTCAAGAAGCATGTCCTTGATCTGCTTCACGAGATTCATTTTTAATAAAAAGCGATATCACAATAGTAACCAAAGTATTTTTACTCTCACAGTAGCCTCTACTTTGTATCCTCTCACAGAACTATTCACAGTTCAAAGGCTGCTAGCTTTGGTCAAACAGCAATTTGCCTATTCAGTGCAACTACAAGGCCATCTACTGTATTTGAATGACCAAAGATGACACTCACCTTAAAATGTCCTTTGTATATTTCTAGTTGTCTTAACTGTGGGAACTTCTCCAGGCATCTTAAGTGGGAGTGGACTTGAAACCCTTAACTCAAGGTGTAGAACAATGAAGTTATCAAGCCAATTGCATTACTTACTACAACTTGAATTTTGTTTTAAGTCAATTAACGCAGAAATCAGAGTTCAAATTACACACAATATTAAGTTGATGTAATTACCAACATTATTACATCAACACAACTTATAAATTAATGTTTGCAACTTAAAATGTTTATCTAAATCAATGAACTCACGTTTTTATCTTGCAACCATGCATTTAATTAAGTGGAGGTGAAAGGTCGCCTGAATTCGTTTTTAGAGCCTGAGCCCAAACATTGATGAACTTGCACCCAAGATGAGACGCCAAGTATCTGAGCTAGCATCACAGAGCAGCAACCTGAGTTTACATGGATGCTTCCTTCTGCACTTTCTTTCTTGAGACAACAGGGCATGCTTGGTTTCTCTGTGAGGGAAATAGTTTTGTTGAAGCTGTTGTTGGCCTGTGGAGAAATGTAATCATAAGAAATGACTCTGGAGAAGCTGCAGATAGAGCCATAAGGAATGAATGTTTAATTATTTAATGTTGTTTTTATAGGCAATAATTGAAGCTTTGTTAGTTCCAGGTTTAATATGTGCAATAAGTTCATTTCAATACGTGTTGCAATAAACATTGAACCAGTCCGGCCCTCCACTAGTACGCATTTTTAAATTTTGGCCCACTGTGTATTTGAGTTTGACCCCCCTGGTATACGTAGAGGCCCTATTCAGATTTTTGGGATTTGTCCCTTTCGATGGTCTGCATCGGAGACACCCCTAATGATTTCCTTCGATTAAGCAAACAAGATTACATGAGATGGTAGATTGCTAGCTTGCATTCAGATAAAGTAAGACCCCTGCAATTGAATAAAGCTCTATAAAAGTTGGATGAGGTTCAAAAATCTTGAGAAACTCCAAGGTCTTGTCAGATTGATTTCCTTTGTGTTGAGATATCCTGAAGCTAACCAACGTTTATGTGAGACGTTGGAGCCATGGCATTGCTGAGTATTGAGAGGGTCAAGGAACAAGCTGGAAGACAATAAAACTGATGGCAAAACTCCTAAAGTAAGACCAAAGTTTTATATTTCTCTGAAAGCTGATTCCAGTTCAAAAATCTCCACGAGTCAGCAAGGTTTATTTCCTTTGTGTTGTCACGAAGACCTCCATGTGCCATTGCCATACCTCCACTTTATGATTAAATGAAGTGAAACAGGTGGAAATCTCAGGGTGCCACCGTCTCCTTCTCGCCTCATTATGAGCAGATCCAGAGTTTCCTGATTGGAGGTGTTGGCAGCAGTCGGCGTCTCTCAACAGTTGAAAGCCTCAGGGTTTCCCAAGGCAGGGAGTGGCATCCCCCTCCGACGGTAAACACATCAATAATCCTGCAGGTTGACTGACTTGCTCTCCGGATCAGGCATGAAAATGAGGGAGGAAGACCCGCAGAGAGAAGAGGCAATTAGTGTTCACTCTGAGGCCTTCGGAGAGTTAGTGATGTGGTGTTAAAACGGAGGGTGAACCCTGAGTAACGGCTGGTGCTCGGCCTCATGCAAACAGCTGCAGAAACAGATTCATTTCAGAAAAAGAGTGAGCTTTCTTCCCCATTTTGAACCCAAAACCCTTTATCTTTACACTTTGTATCAAGCTGTTTCCATTCATTTCCATATACAGTAATCCTCTTAAAGATCAATACCAGCATGTTCTGGGTGGTATTTATCCCAAACAACTCTGCTCAACAGGACATAACTCTGTCAAAGTGCAACGCCGCCAAAGCTTCCCTTCTCATGCAATGTAGAAATAGAAGCGGACAAACCAGACGCTGTGGGTTTACACATTTCCCAACAAGTCTCTGTACCTTAATGACAAAGCATGTCCTGCCAGTGCTTTAGAAACAAGCCACATGAAGATTTACTGATCTGCCACCTGCAAGGTTGAAGCTGCGTAACTGTAATAGATTTTTTTTGCACACTTCAGGAAGGTGAAACTTGATTAGAATATGGCATGGCTGTAGACACATAAATGACATATTAGCACCTGATCAAGTTGTTGTGTGTTGAGTGCATTTGCAAATATTTGCCAAATAAAAAGTGTAATATGTAAAGTTTCGGAATTAAAATGTGTGAAGAGATTACATCGGAAAATATATAAATGAATAAAGAGTCCTCTCCTGCTGATGTTCAGGTATATATCAGTATGTAGTGTCTCTACTTTAAAGAGTCCTCTCCTGCTGATGTTCAGGTGTATATCAGTATGTAGTGTCTCTACTTTAAAGAGTCCTCTCCTGCTGATGTTCAGGTATATATCAGTATGTAGTGTCTCTACTTTAAAGAGTCCTCTCCTGCTGATGTTCAGGTGTATATCAGTATGTAGTGTCTCTACTTTAAAGAGTCCTCTCCTGCTGATGTTCAGGTATATATCAGTATGTAGTGTCTCTACTTTAAAGAGTCCTCTCCTGCTGATGTTCAGATGTATATCAGTATGTAGTGTCTATACTTTAAAGAGTCCTCTCCTGCTGATGTTCAGGTGTATATCAGTATGTAGTGTCTCTACTTTAAAGAGTCCTCTCCTGCTGATGTTCAGGTGTATATCAGTATGTAGTGTCTCTACTTTAAAGAGTCCTCTCCTGCTGATGTCAGGTGTATATCAGTATGTAGTGTCTCTACTTTAAAGAGTCCTCTCCTGCTGATGTTCAGGTGTATATCAGTATTTAGTGTCTCTACTTTAAAGAGTCCTCTCCTGCTGATGTTCAGGTGCATATCAGTATGTAGTGTCTCTACTTTAAAGAGTCCTCTCCTGCTGATGTTCAGGTGTATATCAGTATGTAGTGTCTCTACTGTAACATGTCTCCATGCTGTTCAAAAAGCTCTTTATTTTTCTCATACTGCCTGTGCTGCAGCACCTCTTTTCACCCTCTGTCTGAAACCAGACAGAGTCTGCTCTGATTGGTTAGCTGGCCGGCTCTGTTGTGATTGGTCAGCCACTTAGAGATGTCCCGCCCCTTAGCCTTTCACGTACAATGTGTTTGAACGCTAGCCAATAGAAGCAAGTGTGAGAGTGATGTCTCTATGTTCTTGAAGTAAACCAAGGATTCCAATGGAGGTGGAGAGACAGGGATTTTAGCCCTGAAAAAAGAGAACCCCAAAAATCTAAATAGTGCCCCTTTAAGATTTGTTGGTGACACCTGAAGGTAATTCAAATTCACCTGGATACTATTTTTTTTAAATATACTTTCACCTTCTTATTTTTACATGTGGATTGTCTAAGGATTTGACCCTTTGCAGAGCATTTACATCCACCAAAACCTGTAGAACACACTACAGGAGAGGGAGCAACCCCCAAAAAGCAGAATAGGGCCCCTTTAAGACTGACTTTTAGCTACAAGCCCTGACAAAGGCTAACACAACATGTTGCTTTTTAATTTGAAAGCAGCACAAGTCATTAATCAACCAAGAAGAGACACTAATGACTCATCATTCACGCTTCTGTATTAAACATTTACTTTGTGTTTGTCCTCAGCTGACTGGGAACTTAAGGTTAGCTGCAGGCGGATACAGTACTCAACTTTGTTCTAACGTTCAGCCTTAAACAACCTTGCCTCTTTTTTGTGTGTGTTCTTCCTCCCCCCCATAATCCCTCCCTCCAGCCCTCCCTTTTTGTTTTACAACTGACTGTGGTTACATAAGAAGCTGGAACTGTTTTTTTCCAGCGGGACTCACTGCTGTGTGCGGAAACTGTGGCAGCGGAGGGTTGGGCATCTCGCTGCCAATGGCCATCCCAGGAATGCATCCTCTCTGTGGGTCTGAGCCTCCGCCAACATGTGGCCTCCCAATGTCACCACGGCACTTAGACGAGAAAAAAAAGGGTTATTTCCTCCAAAAAAGCTGCATTTTTCTCACACATTGCTTTTTCTGCATGTAAGCGGTCTGCAGAGTCACAAACCCTCAAAGTACACCCTGTAGTGAGTAAAACTCTAACACAGAGAAGACCTGTCTATGCTGCCCCAGAACGCCTCGTTGGACATTTCTCATTGTCCATTCTTTTCTTTCTGGGTATAGTGACGTGCCCATACACAAATGGACCCATCCGTGGAGCCGTTACGTTACGTCCGCGGAGCCGTCTCCTCCCTGAGGCGGCGGGACGCGGCAAGGCTTTGAGTTGGTGTTTGAGCACACACACAAACTCCCAGCCAGGCTGCGGGTTGTGTGTGTGTGTGTGTGTGTGTGTGTGTGTGTGTGTGTGTGTGTGTGTGTGTGTGTGTGTGTTCGGGCTGGGTTTCGCTGTCTCTCGCTGTCTCGCAGAAGGCCACTGGGCTCACAGGGAGGGGGGGGGGGGTCAGGAGCTCCAACAAGCCGTGTAGGACAGAGAGTGAATACACATACTATACAGAGATGCTGTATGAGAAACCAATGTGAGTTTGGAACATTGAACAATGTAAATCTATTCTAGTAGACCTCAACAATGGAAACATGATCAGTAGAAATGGCCATGACATGGGACCTTTAAGGTAAATAATACCGTACTTATACATTTTGACAGCTGTTGTTGGCCCTTCATAGTCTTCCACTGTCAACAATGTCAACACAATACATGTCAATGTATTTTTTTTACTTTTTAGTTCTGTTTATTTTCTATTTGGAGATGTGTATATTTTATGTTTATGTTTGTTAATTCACAAGTAACCTCCTGATGTCACTGTGGCACAACAAAGGGTTACTTCCCCCAAAAGGCAAAACAAGCTGAATTGTTCTCGCTTATTGGCTGTTCTATAACACATTGCATTTCATTTAGCTGACGCTTTTATCCTAAGCGACTTACAATAAGCACATGTGCTCTTTCGTGTCCTTTTAACCGGTAGAAACAGCGGTGGAAAGTACATTTACTGAGGTTTTCCTTTAATGACATTTTATACTTTTACTCCATTACAATTAAAAGGGAAATGTTTTAATTTACTGAATTTGTTTTTAATTTTGAGTTAAATAAGGTTTTGCACAGCACAAAAGATTATAAAATATGTTATCTTGTATATTAAACAGCCAAATGTTATTTTAAAAAGTTTGTTTTATTAGTGACATCAGTATGGATCACAACAGAGCCGGCCAGCTAACCAATCAGAGCAGACTGGGCTCTGGTTTCAGACAGAGGGTGAAAAGAGGTGCTGCAGCACATTAAAGCATGGAGACATGTAGAGACACTACATACTGATATACACCTGGACATCAGCAGGAGAGGACTCTTTAAAGGAGAGACACTACATACTGATATACACCTGAACATCAGCAGGAGAGGACTCTTTAAAGGAGAGACACTACATACTGATATACACCTGAACATCAGCAGGAGAGGACTCTTTAAAGGAGAGACACTACATACTGATATACACCTGAACATCAGCAGGAGAGAATTCTTTAGGTTACATTTCTGAACACTTCTTGGCATGGCATTGTGCCTCACGCCCTTTGCTGAATACAAATACAGTTTAAGTAATATTTAAAGAGTCCCTTGAAGCGATGGTGAAAGGGTGCAGGCGACGCAGTGACAGACTTCTCTCTGCCGTACCTGACATAAAGAGGTTTAGCTAACACTACCCGACACCTACTGTTAATCCTATTCCAAATTGCACTCTCATCCATGAAATCCACTCACAAGAGGAAGACATACACAGTGATGCAGTGCAGAGGTGGTACCAAGATTATCTTTCCCCCACTGGCTTTAAAGCAACAAAGAAAGCAGGTATAAACCAAAGCACGGGTAGGTCCTCTGAGGGAAAACTGAGCAGAAAGAGAGACTTTTGTGAAATAAGTGGGGAATAATAAGAGGATTGGTATCACACTGTGTCAGCAGAGGTGGAAGAAGTACTCAGATATTGTCCTTGAGTAAAGGTAGAAGTGCCAGAGTGTAGGAATACTCTGTTACAGTAAAAGTCCTGCATTGAAAAATGTTCCTCAAGTAAAAGTAGAAAAGCATTAGCATAGTTAAAGTACCAAAAGCTAAAAAGTAGTCATTGTGCAGATTGGCCCATTTCAGAATAATATATGATATGTTTTATAATGATTAAAAAGTGTTTTCAAAGCTGGTAAAGGTGCAGCCAGTTTGACTTTGTAGGGAGGTAAAGGTATATTATTTACCTCTAGAAGTACAATGTAACCTAAAATGGAAATACTCACGTAAAGTACAAGTACATCAGAAGTGTACTTAAGAGAAGTATTTGAGTAAATGTACTTATTCTATCTATCTAGTGTGTCAGACATATGGCTCACATTCGTGGTACGTTCTTTGTTTGTTTTGCCAACGCTTGATTTGACCCAGTCCTGCACAGCTTCCAGGTCTTGCGGTCTGCTAACCCAGAACTGATCCCAGAATCATGGGGTTCTGGACGGATGTTTTTTCTCAGCGACCGCCACCACCGAGGGTTCACAGAGAGGACGAACACAAACTGGACTTCTACCAACATGTGCTCCGGACTAAATGAGCCATTAGGCAGAGGATCAAAGCTCATTCTGGACCTTTCTAATGGAAGTCAGGACCGCAAACCCACCATTTAGCAGCGTATCTGGTCTGTTCTTTATCAACACATGGGGAGTGCTCACTTTGAAAGGCATTGGGGTTGTCCAAATTTAGATTTTTTGGAGCATATTAACGACTTCTTGCCTTTGTTGGTTTAACTATTAAATAGTTCCTTTATTCTAGAGTCATTTGAAAGTGTGAGGAATTGTTTGTTTGTCTGTCTTCCTGGCTGGGCGTGATTGACCTACTTTCCATTTTCCGCCAACTCACCTCCGCTCCTGTTTCTCATCATCACTGATTACCACCACTCACCTGCTGCTGCTTAAAACTCCGGTTCGATCATCAGACTTTGCCAGTTCTTCATATACTCACAGTGGGAAGCTCCAGTTCCGGCTGACTAGATTTTCTAGTTCTGTTGTATACTCTTCCTGTTGGATTTTTCCGTATGCTAACCCTGTTCTGTTTTTTGCCTGTTCCAGAAACTCCACATTCCATTCGGTCCTGCCTGCCACGTCCAGCCCAACCTCCGTCTCAGCCCTGCTCCACGTTCTCCCCACTCTGTTCAGAGTCTGCTTTGTCCCCTGCCTGGTTTTTGTGGACTTATTAAATCCAGTCTTTTTGACACTTCACCTAAGTCTCCGTCCCAGTGTTCTTGCATAGTGGGTTCAAGTTGTCTCTTTACGAGGAGCTTAACAGAAAGGCTGAGTCAATGTTTAAAATGGGTGTCATAACAGTATAGTTACAATGTAATAATATGGCTCTTATAACAGGTTAATATGGGTGTACTAAGGGTGTAAAAATGGTGTAATAACAGACAAATATGGATGTAATATTGATGTTGCATAGGTGTAATATAGGAACAGTCTTGTAAAAACAGTGCATGGTATAACGAGGAAGGAGAACGGGTGTAATAATGGTGTGTTATTGGGTGTATTCATGTGTAATAACAGTGTGGGTGTATCGTAGAAAATAGCAATTAACTAATTTCCCAATATAAGTATATGGGATTGCCCATTTAAGGGTTAAAAGCTGATGTTCAAAGTACTGTAATATCTATTTTGTCATCTTGTTCTTTCTGTATATTTCAATCCGACTCAAGGAAACAGCATTGTGTTTTGAAGGGATCGTGTTTTCTCCCGGATTACTTTTGTTTTTGACAGTTCACAGATAAGGTTTGGGATTAGTGATCTTAAATCCAGAGAGAAGCGGTCAGGGTTGATGGGTCGGTCAAACAACAAACCGGACTGTAAATAAATACTTAATTTAAACCACCATCTTTAACTCCACATAACCAAGTAGTGTTGTTGCGTTTAGCTTTTCTATTTACAATAACTAGCGGTTGAAAGTGTGATGAACGTATCCTGGATCCAACGTAAATGGGAACAGGATGACAGATCTGTCTTCATGTTTTTAACCGAGTCACAAACTGTGATGTGCACTTTGGCGTTTATCGGGCAGGAAGGATCTAATGAGAGATGCTTTTAAGTTGCATTATGGAAATGAAGGATCCATAATTTGTTGAGTGGGAATACTTAGATGACGAGATATAGTACAACAAGAACATCATATTGTAAATGCATTCGGCGATCGGCATAGTGACTTAACAGAGATTCTCTAAGGTAAAAATCTTCAAGATTATGACTTTAAGGTTAAGGAAGGATTGTGGCTGCTTAAAAGAAAGTTACGCGGATGTTTGGCAGAGAAGAAGAAGAAGAAGAAGAAGAAGAAGAAGAGATGAAAACTGTGGCATATTTTCAAAAAGCTCCTTCGACTAAACGTGTCTCCACAGTAAAGACCCTTTATGTCCAACACTTCTAAACAGTCAGAACAACTTCAGAGGGGTGAGGGTCTGCAGGTTGACAGGGGGGGTGGAGGCTAGTAGTGACAGGGGATGGCAGGGTGAGAGGGTGTCAGGGAGGGTGGGTGTCACCAGGTACGACTCCCCCCTGTCTCCCCGTATCTCCGGAGTCTCGCCTGGCTGATCAGAGCTGACAGGAAGCTGCTCCAACCTTCAGTCAGCTGTCACAGGGTCACACTGTACACAGACGTGTGTGTGTGTGTGTGTGTGTGTCAGGATAAGTTCCAACTTAAATATAACTGATTAAACACAAACATTAACTTTATGTTTGTATTTATTGTATAACCGAATTAGCAATGAATTGTGCAAAACAATTGCTTTTATTTTGGAAATCCTCAAGAAGGTATACTGTCTGTGTGTGTGTGTGTGTGTGTGTATGTGTGTGTGTGTGCGTGTGTGTGTGTATAAACGTAATACAAACAAAGGTATTCTGATTCTGTGTGTGTGTGTGTGTGTGGGTTTGTGTGTGTGTGTGTGTGTGTGTAGGTGTAGGAGTGTGAGTTTGTGCGTGTGTGTATAAACATAATACAAATAAAGGTATTCTGATTGTGTGTGTGTGTGTGTGTGTAAGTGTAGGAGTGTGAGTGTGTGTGTGTGGGTTTGTGCGTGTGTGTATAAACATAATACAAATAAAGGTATTCTGTGTGTGTGTGTGTGTGTGTGTGTGTGTGTGTGTGTGTGTGTGTGTGTGTGTGTGTGTGTGTGTGTGTGTGTGTGTGTGTGTGTGTGTGTGTGGAAATGAGGTGTTGCTGAATTTAATTTCTCTATCATTTCTATTATCTTGGCGGTCACGGACTAACACTGGGGAGTGTTGAATAAAAAAAACTTGGATTAGAGAGAGGGGGAGTTGAAAAAAAAGAGGGGCAGTTCAGAGGGTCGTATATCATTAAGCAATTGAGAAAGTTAATTAGGCAGCTCTGATAATTATTGCCATGGCAACCTGAGCGCACTCATGCAGATTTGATTAACGAGGTGCTATTTATCTGTGTTGGTGAGACAGCACAGAGCTGCAGAGACCCCTAAAGGTGGAATATATGTAACGTACGCTTTATTCGTTATATTATTTGACTATTTATGGACGCAAACAACATACTTTAGTATCTTCTGGTGGAAAAACCTGATAAAGTTCAACAGTTTTTAAGCAAAATGGGGAAACGTGAGTCAAACAGAGCTTTTAGTTTGCTATTTTTATGAAAAATGTAACTTTTGAGAGGGATTCCCAGTCAAAGAAAAGCAGTTTCTGTGTCTATAAGAGACATCAAATGGCAATGCATTGTAATAGTAAGTGACAGTTGTGAAATATAGTAAGAGCAAGATGAAAAAGTCGATATTACCGTACTTTGAAGGTCAGCTTTTAACCCTTAAATGTGCAATCAATATAAATATACATTGGAAAATGTATTGAATATCACCCATATTACACATTAATACGCCACTATTACAGTTACTACACACACACCCTTATCATACCCATGTTACACCACTGTTACGCCCATATAAGGCTGCAATTACAGTCATTTTACACATTGACAGCCTTTCAAATGACTCTATCCCCCCGGACACAGAAACCATTTAAGGGTTAAACCAAGAAAGGCAAGAAGTTGTCAATATGCTTCAAAATAACTCTAAATGTGGGCAAAGCCTTTACAGCTGGGCATTCTCCATGTGTTGATGAAGAACAGACCAGAAAGTGAGGGCTATAGGAGAGTGGTGGTGGGGGAAAGAGAGACTGTGATTTACATAAGGAGGCAGTGTTTGTGCATTACAGAACACATGTTGCCCTCTGGTGGAAAAACAACATCACTTTAAAGCGTGCATGCTTTCTGCTGAAGGCTGTCTGGAGCCTTGTTAAGCAGCAGATTTACAGGCGCTTCGTTATGTGCCGGAGACAATTATTAATGGCTGTTAAGAGAGCGCGCGCTACGGCAGTATAATGTGTGAAAAAAAAATCAAATAATCAAGTAATAAAACATAAGACGAGTCATTTCAAACGCAGGAGCTGTCAGCGATCAGCACGGGATTCAAACAGGAGAAACAGATAGGTGCTCAAAATCTTCAGAGGACATCTCATCAACATGGGGAGGGAATGACACATTTAGCATGGGCTGGAGACATGCTATCAAAACCAGTTTGCTGGAGAGAAAACAGATCACTTAATTAGCACTTTTGGTGCCATAGATAGCAGCGTTAAAGTGAACACATGAAAGTGAAGAGAGCTCAGTGGGAGATTTCTCCAGGGACTCGCTAATCCTCCATCTCACACAGAGGTATGGATTATTATACAAATATCATGAATCCTAATAACAGTCATATCAATTAAAGCCCTCTCACTCTTAAGTGTTTCATAAATATCTGACAATGGCACTTGGTGTAAAAATAGCAGAAAATAAAATCACTTGACTGTCACAAATACTGGTTTCTTTATTGAGAGTGTTTGAAGTCAGTCGTCACCCCGCGGTTCGTAGCCTTGTCTCAGACAATTACAGCTGTGTCTACTACTCCTCTCCTGCAGTGTGGCACTTTCTGCCTATTTTTATATTGAAATCAGCGACCGGCCAAATAGTATTCACACAAAGGAGAAGTCATGCAGAAAGTGGTCAGGAAATCTGAGACACTTTGAAGACTAAACTTCTGCAAAATGCTGCAAAACCTGTTTAATCTCTAGTGCTGTGTACTTCAAATTAATATTCAGCCATTAAGGTAACACTTTCTATGTTGTCTATTTCTTGAAGGCGTTTTAAGGTTGTTTACCATGCGATGTAGACATATTTATATTGATATATTTTCCTTTTTGGTTACATTTTCAGACTATCGAGGCCAGACATTTATAAAAATCTCCATTCATCTATGATTGGAGTCATGATAAAGGTCAAACTCTAAATGTTTTATTGGTCATGTGACAATTAGACAGAAAATTGTATATATTTTAAAGAGGCCATAATGCTCATTTTCAGGTTGATATCAGTATTGTGTGTCTCTGTGACACGACTTCATGCTTTAATGCATTTCTGCACATCCTTGTGTTCTCCCTGAGGTTTCTAAAATGTTAATTCTTCAATTTTACTGGGAGTCTTTCCTTTTCACTGCGAGCGTCTAAAGACAGAGGGTGTGGTACGCTGTGTACACTGTAAACCCCCTGAGACAGATGTGTCATTTGTAATATTGGGCTATAGAAAAAACATTTGATTGATATTTACATTTGGATTCATGAAACCAAACTGAGTATTATTTGTTGGACTCTGCATTTTTTTTTTCTTGGGCTTCCTCCTTTTGTCTCAAATAAAAAACTGGCGCAGGCTTTGAATTATTAATATCTCTACAGCTGTCAATCTGCAGCTCTGTCAGATCCACAGAAAAGCACTTTTCTCTTTTTGCAAATGGAGTTTGAAGCCGCTCATATTCAACAATCTACTTCTGTTTTTATACGCCCTGCTGAGAACCAACAGCAGCAAACAAAGACGTCTCTCGGGCTCTTCAGGCGTTTCCCCAGCAGGACTTCAGCTCCTCCCTAACCCCCCCCCCCCCCCCCTGCAGACACCCCCGGGTGTGCTGCTGCTGCGTTGGGTCCGGGGTTTTCTCCTAAATATGTAGACCCATGTGGACGTCTCAGGAAAATGCTGCTAAAGAAACGAAAACCCAAACATATTAGCATTCTTACTTAAAAATGATTGGACGATAGAGAAACATTGAGAAGACACAGCAAAGATGGCGGTGTGCTGTTTTCCCCTCAAATTGTCTTCTGTTAGTGCCGTAGAAAAGCCTTTAAAAGGACCACAAAGCATGCTATTCTTTAGAGAAACTGTTGTACAAGCATTTATTCCGAATTTCAGACTCTTTCCTTTATAAACTTAATGTCAGGTCACACATCTCAGAAATGTTTAACGTCTGATAAATCAACTTTTAGGAGGTGAACCTACAGAGGTTAGGATTTCATTTGACAAGTCATTTACAATCTTCTGCTATCTAGTGATAACCTCAACTAGTGTCTAGATACCTTTGTTTGGATGATACAACTCTTTAAATAGGATTTGATAAAAGTGAAACATTGAGAAAAACATAGAAATCTTAAGAAAATATAATTGTTTCTAATTCTTTCTCTTTTTGAGGTGTGGAAAAGCCTCTAAAAAGGACCACAATGCATCTGTTCTGGGTCCTAAAGAAACAAACGTATACATGCACTTAAGGTAGGGTAGGTAAGGTAGGCGTCGCGTCGGGCCGAACCACGCCCCTTAGCTGTGATATAATGAGCATATACCACGGCCTGTCGTGAGCTATTGCTTAAATATATAAATATTATGTATGCATAATGCACCACTGTTTGCATCTGCCTAATTCTGTTTACAGCTCATATTCCTGACCTATATTATCTCAGTTTTCTCGATCCGGGTCTCAAGGGAAGAGTGTGAGTGAGATACATAAACAAAGCCCAAACACACAGAGCAGATACGGTACATCCTTATTGGAAAACTATACGAAAGATGTACCTCAGTTGAGCTGAATCTCACCAAAATGGTCCTTTCAGGCTTCCTTACAGTCATGATGGTGTGGAAATCATCATGAATGAATCTTAAACTCTGGTTCAACATAATCTAACAGACAGAAATGCCTTTTGCCACTGAATGAAACTATGGCATAAAACAGTCAAAAATACTGCTTCTTTAATATTCGTGAAACTAAACCCAGAGGGATCCTTAAGCATTCATTAATAAACGTGCACTAAATACATTAGACCAGTGGTTCTCAACTGGTGGGTCGCGACCCAAAAGTGGGTCGCGGACCCGTTTCAAGTGGGTCGCGGAAAAAGTGAAGAAAAAAAATTGGAATTTTTTTTTTTTTGAAAAAAGGCAAACTTTTATTTGAAGGCCCGATTTTCTAACGCTGTGCATGCAGTCGGCGTTGGACTGGAAGTACCGGAGACCATAAACGGCTTTGAAAACGTCTGTCACGTAGTGATCATCTTCTCAATAAAACATCTTTGCTGATGTTTTTTCGAGTCTTCTGGCCAATCAGAATCAAGATTGTTGCCGGAAGTCCCCACGGAGAATAACTTTGCGGTAGAACTATTCTTTATACATCCATGGGTACAACTTCAGATAAAAATGAACACATAATGAAATATGACCCTCGGTTTTGATGATTGACAGGTCACAGAACAATGGGAGCCATCTACCCTTACCCACAATTTAAAGTAAGTCACACAGACTATCTCCTCTTTACTCTTCTCTCTGTGAGGAGCAGCAAGTTCAGCTTCAGAACAAAGTGAAAAACAAACAATGGCATAAAATATTATTAATATGTCGGGTAGTGATAGATAGATTTATTTATTTTCTTCTCAGAGTGTACCAGAATGCATAGTTTATGTTAGTATTTCTAAAAAATCCCCCCTGCTGGGGTTGGATTTCCAGCATGTGTGCCTTTTTATACAGTTCAGCTTTGATTCCATCAACTCATTAAACTTTTGTAAAAGCATACTTTAGTTCTGTGAAGGGATATAAGGGATATACGCACTGTACTTCACTTTTATTAATATTGTATGCTGAAAAGCGTATATATTACAGCACGATTTTTTGTTGAATAGATTTGAGTGATTCAAAATGTTGGGTCGCGATTTATTGACCAAGTAAAAAGTGGGTCCCGAGGCCTGACCAGTTGAGAACCACTGCATTAGACTAATGGGTTCAGTAGTGTGTGTGAATTAGCCGCAGACAAACAGACACACACACATTATCTCTACACAGGTTTAAACACAGCTCATGGGTTTGTGAAGCAGTTTCTGAACGACCATAACTGTGTTTAAATACATGTTACACTCACCTGTTGTAGTTTGTTACCTTTGCTTTAATCTTTTCTACCTTCCTCAAAACTAAATCAGGACTGCATGGAGACAGATGTACTGTACAGGGACAGAAGACGACATGAGACACATTTTAAACTTCAATCTTTATATACAGCCATCAGGGTCCTTTGCAGGGTGCCCACACATCCAGCGCATAAATAACTTAAACAATAATATATATTTTAAAACGAAAAGAGCCTGAGGAAAACATCAGTGCATTCATTCTAAGAAATGATCAGCGATAAACCCAGTAAGTCTCCGTTTCTGTCTGTGGGTAATCGCTGCAGTAAGTCATACATAACTATATTTAACAGAGCTTTGTATGACTGAACATGTGGTACAGTGAAGTTCATCCTGCTAAGGGTCTGTGGACTTGAAATGGTTCTCGTCGATGGTGTGATAAACGAAACCTTGATCCATCAGAGACGTCAAAGAGGATCTGCACAGAAGAAAGACCATTGGACGGTGCAATAACTCATCTGCAGCACTAACAACAAGTAAAGGTCCCGTATCAGTCATGTCCAACTATATGGGTCTCAGATATACACAGAACATGTCTCTGAAGTGTTTGCCTCCGAACACCAAACGGATCATTGCAGCATTACCCATAATCCCCTCTGTTTCAGCCCTGTTTCCAAAGTGCTGATTCTCTGTCTGTTACTTTAGATGAAAATAAGGAGCCCCTCCCCACACCCCTCTGAGAGAGATTTGGTTACAAAGAACTCAATGGTGCTCTAGGAGGAGATTCTTGGTTGGTGATTGGCTAATGGTTACACAAGCCAACAAAAACGTTATGACATCATAAAGTGGCCAAAATCTGATCAGCTCATTTTCAGACAGGTTTTTATAGAAATGGATCAGGACAAAAAGAGAAGGGGTCTTTGTTCCTGAACCTTTACAGTGTGAATGTAATGTGTCAGGCTGACCACGCTTTGCTTTCTTCTTCCTTTACCTTCATTTTGATTATGCTCCGGGTTTCCACAGCTGACCCCAACTTTGCTACGCTATGAATTGTGGGTAGTTCGCTAAAGTTTTATCTTAGTATTTTTCTATTTTATTTAAAAAAATGGAGCATCTGTCGAAAACCAAATTTTCCCTGTGATAAATAAATTATTCAGAAAGTCTTTCTGGCTTATTACCACCCAGTATAAGCTGAGTATTAGTGATGTTACGTTCACGAACAATCCGATTATTTTGAACGGCTCTTTGGTGCGAACGAAAGGAACCGAGTCGTACTTGGTGAGAGCCGTTCTTCTTATCGTTGGTTCACTAAAACCACCAGACTCAGGGACAGTTTCATCCCACAGGCCATACGACTGTTACACATCTGCACTTTTGAAAGAACATAACATTCATCTGTTTGCAACTCACATATATCAATATTCCAATTACTGTATAGACTATTCTGCACAGCTTCTATCAAATTCTGTTTCTAATATATTCTATTAGATTTCTGGCATTACACTCAATCATTGATCAGTGATTATTTCGCAGATAAACCTAGTAACCCCGCCCCCTTTGAACGGCTCTCGGAAAGGAACGGAGCCATAAGATCCGGCTCCCTTCAAAGAGCCGTAATTCCCATCACTACTGAATATGTGTTCAAATGAATGAGGGTACTTGATGTCTTTGATGCTGAGGAAGTCCAGCTGGCTCTGCAGCTCATTGAATCCGATCCCGATGTCTCGCACAGACCCTCTCCTGATCACATGCAGCACCTCCACGGGAAACAAGAAGAGACTTTAAACGGCATCTCTCTAGATCAGGGGTGTCCAAACTACGGCCCTCAGCAAATTAAAAAAGTATAATCGAATATGGCCCACAAATGAAACTTGTGCTTGTCTTACTTTACACAGTAGTATTCATGTGTTAAGACCACTTCAAATAAATTCACTCAATTAAAGTTTCTAACATATCTTAGTTGATAAGAAAAAAGCCCAATGACTTATTTACACAACAAGCTTGAAATACACCCTTCATATTTCTCCTTATTGTAATCAACCTGAGGCTTCTGTTTAAGAGATGAGCTGCCAACACTCACAAGCATACTTTACCGACATTTGATTGATTTTGCTAACTCATAACTGAACTTAAGAGGCAATATAAGTGAGTGGCGAAGCCCTTCGTATATATTTCTGCACTGTATGTGGCCCTCTGTGAATAAAAGTTGGACCCCCCTGCTCTAAATGCATGACATTTTGTTCTACGGACGAGGACACAGAGGTTTCTCATCACAGAGTGGAAAGTGTTTCCGATGCAATTGTATAAATACTTTGTGATTATTTGCAGGTCTTGCAATATTTAGTAAATGTCACTTACAATAAGCTCCCCCAAAAAAAACACCCAGAGATAATACACATATTATTGTTTGGTTCTGGCATTGCTGCCACCGTGACAACATAGTATATATTATTACCTATATGTGTTGCATGATTTATTGAGATGTACACATATTAAACTTTCTATAATATTATTTCATTCATCTTGTTAAAAGTCATTATCTGTGTGAACCTTTCAACAGACTCACCTGACCCTGGACGGAGGGCAAATCCTCTGATGGGACAGCAGTGATGTTCATGTTCACATCAAATTTCTGCTTCAACAACAGACGGAGAAAAATGAATATGAGCAGAGACTGAAATCAGGCCATCAGAGAAAGAACTCCACAATCTGTACTGAAGCACGCCTGAGAAAGCATTTCCCATTTAAAGTTGTTTCACACAAAGCTTAGTTAAACAAGATTAACCTTGCTTACCTTTTTAAACATCTGCATGTGAGCGTGCACCACCTCCAGCATGTGGGATGTGATCTCATTCGGGTCTGTGATAACTCGGATGTGTTTGGCCTGCAATGCCCTTTCACCCTGAAGCAACAAAACAAAGGAAAACATCACCGAAAAATCAATCAAACCATCCTTAACCTCCTCATTAACTTACAGTAGAGCTGCGCAGACTTCCAATAACTTTCACATACGATCCAGGAGAAGCAAACACCAGGGGAGGACAGTCCTGTGGGAAACATGTTATTATAAGTGTAGTTTACAGTGTTATCTGGACTGAAGATATCCTGTTTGTTGGGAAAATACTGAATGTACTCGTCCAACATCAGAGTCCACATGATAACAAAGGTATCCCAACTGTAGCTGTGAACATGACAGGATGTGTGATTACCTAGAAGAGCATCAGGACTGTTTGAGGCATATGATAGCTATGTGATTAACATGATGATTCAGCCTCTATGGAGATAGACATCAAGCATGCTCATTTCTGACGTGGAGCTAATCTGAAGTAAACATTGAATACTGCTTTCTATTCCTCCATCTTGAGACTGTGTAACTCCCTCTCTTGGATATCAGCATGTGAAGGACACTGTTCAGGAACTAGTTGATGCTCTGTATGTGATGACTCCTTCCATTCTGGAGAGGATCACAGATACATGGATCCTGAGATTGAAGCTCAAGACGGTGACGAGTGATTATTAACATTTTTAAGTATTTAGAAAAAGTCAGAATTTTTTGAAAAAGTCCAAATTTTGAGAAAGTTAAAAAAATGTTGTGATTTTGAGAAAGTCAAATTTTGAGGAAAGAAATCTGTTACTGGCCTCTGAGTTCACCCACTGCCTCACGGTCAGAGGAGGACCCGTCATGTCGTCCAAACAGTATTGGACGTATTTTACAAAAGGAGCCAACTTTCTGACGACGCCAACGACAGACACCTGAGGAAGCAAACACAAGTTATCATTAAACCAAAATACATTCAGAAATGTGGCCATTTAAGATATTCTGTGTGTTTGAGTGGCTTTCAAACTTCCAGGATTTTCAATGGAGTTCTGAACAGTGTCCAAGAAAGCGTGGTTGTACATTTTCCATTGAATTTATTGGCCAAACCTTAATTTTTTACGTTCTTGGAAAGTTTTATACTGACTTGTTCATCATAGAATGTCCCATATCTGAACTTTTTTTTCCTTTTTCCCATATCTTAACTAAAAGAAATGCATTTTTGCAGAGTGAAATCCTCTTTAGATGGTGATGTCTCACACCTGGTTGAACTCCAGGTCGTTGAGTGCAAACGTGTCGCTGCTGGCTTTAGACGCAGACAGCAGCTGCGAGACCGAGCAGGGCAAGATCTGAAGGACGGTCATCTGTGGAGAGCAAACGCATCAAAGTTTGATACAATATGAGCTGTACATAAAGGGTTATTTCATGTAATTGCAGCAGCATTAAAACATCATACGAATCATAAAAGATTAAATGACCACACAAGCCACGTGTTATAAAGTGCTAGAAACACAATACATTGTGGAATACACATTAAAAACATAGAATAAAAGCACAACAGTTACCCAAACGCCTGCAATAACATGCAAGGTTCCATAGCACGGCATTTGCAAGAAGAATTATAATTTATACTTTGGATTTTGGGAGTTTTATTCAATTGTATAGCACCTCTTATCCTCATGGGAATTACAAATAGTGTGAAATAGTTTGTAAACAAAAATACATTGACATTTACCAGTGATAAAACATCAAGCTCATTTGATCTCAACTTGAGGCAAAAACAAAATAACTAATTGACCATTTTCACTCAAAAAAAAGTTTGATTTTGTGTAAATTAGGTTTTTTTAACTATAATTGTTCTAAGTTGGCACTAAGGTGGAATCAAGTTTGCTAAAAAGGTCCACAAGACGAAAGATCTTCAGATTCACCTGAGCAGCTACAGGTATACAGGAGATGTTGGAGCAGAAACCTGCAGCTGAATGAGCGAGCAGCTTCCTCCTCATTAGGTCAGGTGAAATCAATTAGAGAAATCAGCTGAGGAGGCAAGGCAAGGCTATTTATATAGCACCTTTCAACACAAGGCAATTCAAAGTGCTTTACAAAAAACAAAAGACATTAAGACGATGGCATTTAAAATCAGTCATTAAAAAGAAAAGATAATAAAATAAACATTAAAAGAAAAATACATGGATAAAAGTTACAGTGCAGTTTAAGATGTGAATAGTTCAAATAAAAGCAGCGGCAAAAAGAAAAGTCTTCAGCCTGGATTTAAAAGTAGTCAGAGTTGCAGCTGACCTGCAGGTTTCTGGGAGTTTGTTCCAGATATTTGGAGCATAATAACTGAACGCTGCTTCTCCATGTTTAGTTCTGACTCTGGGGACAGAAAGCTGACCAGTCCCTGAAGACCTGAGAGATCTGGATGGTTCATCATTTAGCAGGAGGTCAGAAATGTATTTTGGGCCTAAACCATTCAAAGCTTTATAAACCAGCAGCAGTATTTTGAAATCTATTCTTTGACACACAGGAAGCCAGTGTAAAGACTTCAGAACAGGAGTGATGTGATCCACTTTCTTAGTGTTAGTGAGGACTCGAGCAGCAGCGTTCTGAATCAGCTGCAGCTTTCTAATAGATTTTTTAGTGAGACCTGTGAAGACACCATTGCAGTAGTCCAGTCTACTGAAGATAAAAGCATGGACAAGTTTTTCCAAATCCTGCTGCGACATTAGTCTTTTAATCCTAGATATATTCTTTAGGTGATAGTAGGCTGATTTAGTAACTGTTTCAATGTGACTGTTGAAACTCAGGTCAGAGTCCATGACTACACCTAGATTTCTGGCTTTATCTGTTGTTTTGAACATTGCAGACTGAAGCTCAGCGCTAACTTTTATACGTTCTGCCTTGGCTCCAAAAACCATTACCTCAGTTTTATCTTTGTTTAATTGGAGAAAGTTCTGACACATCCAGTCATTGATTTGTTCAATGCACTTACTCAGTATTTGAATTGGAGCATAGTCTCCTGGTGAAATTGTTACGTACATTTGTGTGTCATCCGCATAGCTATGGTAACTTATGTTGTTGTTTTTCATTATCTGAGCCAGTGGTAGCATGTAGATGTTAAAGAGAAGAGGCCCCAAGATGGAGCCTTTAGGTACGCCACATGTCATATTTGTCAACTCAGATGTGTATTTACCAATAGAAACAAAGTTTTTTCTGTCCTTTAAGTAGGATTCAAACCAATTTAGGACTGTTTTCGAAAGTCCCACCCAGTTTACTAGTCGGTCGAGTAATATGTTGTGGTCAACAGTGTCAAACGCAGCACTGAGATCTAATAATACTAACACTAAATGGCAGGTTTGATATGGGCCTGTAATTGTTAATTACTGAAGCATCTAGATTATTCTTTTATAAGAGCGGTTTAATGACTGCAGTTTTCAGGGCCTGTGGAAAAATACCTGAGTGAAGAGATTTGTTTAGTATATGAAGTAGATCTGAGTCCATGCAATGAAAAATATGGGAGGCTGTAGCGTAGTGGACTGTGCGTTGGTGTTCGGATCAGGGGAGCACAGGTGCAAACCCCACGGCAGTCTGCATGTCGTTGTGTCCCTGGGCAAGACACTTCACCCCAAATTGCTCCTGTGGGGATTGCCCACAGTATTGAGTATGTAGGTCGCTTTGGATAAAAGCCACACGAGGACGAAAACGGCTAAACGCATAGGATTAACGCAAACGCAATCGCAAAAAAGCTTCGTCCACACGCAATATTCACCGGATAGTGTCTGTCCACACGAGACAGCTCCGTTTGGCTCCAACCGCTGGAGAAGCTGCAGTACATATTCAGGAGCCTGTAAGTGGCACTGTAACTTCCTCCACAAAAGCAGCGAAGAAGCATGGTTGTCATGGTTGCCCTTCTGTTTATTCTCCGTGGTGGGGGCCGAGGGAACCGGGCAGAGTTTTTCGCCAGTCAACTTGTATTAAAGTTTAAATCTTCCGGACAAAATTATAAAAGTGCAGATCAAAGGTCTTCTTTGTTATTTAATGAGCTTTAAAACAAATGAATAACGAATCTATATAATATAATAATAAAATACATGGAGCTTCTCTTGTTCCTCCCTCTCTTCTGACAGTGTCAGTGTCTGTCTCATGCAGCAGCTGATCCAGTAATGAGTGACCCGGCCGACAGTAAAAATAAACATATTTATAACTAGTTTAGGTAGTTTGAGAGGTGTCTCCGTCCTGTCAGATTAGACTTCACTCGCGTTTAGGTCCATATCGAGAGAAAGATAAATAATCTGAATTCAGTGTGCAGTTTACTTTGACGTGGGGGTGAGCAGCAGAGGCGGGGCTATTGCCTCATCATTATCAGAAAATGATCGTATAGGGCGTACACACGGAGCCGTTGGACCCCCCAGAGCGTTGCGTATGCCGTTCTATCCACCTTGGGACCCTTTATCGTTTCCGCAGTCGTTTAGTGCCGTATTCGGTCGTCCTCGTGTGGCCGAACGGTCTATATGACACTAAACAGTAACGCAAACGACCGTTTTCGTCCTCGTGTGTCCGGGGCCTAACAAGTAACATGTAATGTAAATAAACAAGGCAATACATAAATAAATACAGGAATAAATAAAGACAAATAAATAAATGTAGAGATAAATAAATGTGGAAATAAATACATGAATAAATAAATAAAATAATAAATAAATGCATAAATAAATACTAATAATAATGTTATTATATTTGTTCATTTTTTATCTAAATCAATTCAATAGTGATCGACAACTTCAACACCACTTTTGATAAACTTCATTTAATTTTCTCTTCAAAATATTTTACAATGACAAGAGCAGAAAGTCGTACAAAAGTGAGAGAGGAGGTCTTCTTCTGACCCGGGACATATGTTTAATTTGCAGCTCTGATCCAGGACTATTTCATTAGTTTAGCAGTTTATGAAATTCATCACAGGAAGAATCAGATCTCAGTGAAGGGGAGCAGATCTTATTGCTGAGTGACAAGTAGGAAAAACGAATGTACTGGATAAAAGAGCAAGCTGTGTCTCAACTCCAAACTGCTTATTTATCGGTGAAGAAATCTAGAAATTAACAGAAAAGGACACTTTATTCTTAATCCAGAGGCGGCGGGTACTGTAGGCTAGGGAAGGCTAAGCCTTCCCAAATATTTTTGTCACTGCATCCTGGTAAAATAAAATATAATGTATATGTTTGTGTCTTTGACATTAGCGCTGCTATGCAGCCACCTGTGCCCTGTGCACTACGAAGCCAGTTCAACAGACCCTGGATATGTCTGAGTTATCTTAACTAACCCTAACAAACGAGATCTAGCTAAGCGGTCATACGACGCTGGTTATCAACTCGGTAAATCAAGCCAGGGTTTCTCTCACCAGCTGAGAGCGCATTCACGTAAAAGGGGCGGGGTTAGCTACATTTGACCAATCACAAACAGGGACAAGTGTACTGACGGCGCAGCGTCATACTTCATTAATGAAAAGTAAACTAATATTAGATAAATATGAACTTTAAACATCCATGACTTAAAACATATAATCCAGGATACAAGCCACAGAGTTGCACCTGCAAGGAGAATACTGAACAACTGGTTAAACAATAACTACAGAGTTTGAAAGCGTACAACAGTTTTATGATATCACTGCCCCGACACTAGTGGATCTGACTTTAATTACATTTGACTCGAGTGTTTCGTCAACGTAATGACACTTTAAGTGTTGCACGGCCAGATACGGCTCGAGAAGCTGACTCAGATAAGGAAATATTGTGATATTATATGATCGATGATCTGATTGAATGTGATATGAATGATAAGTGCGACACGTCGGAGTCTTCTCTGCATACGGCAGATTTCCTTTCTCCTGTAATATGACTTGATAGATTTAAACTCCGCACACTGAGCTCTGATTGGTCAGCAGGCGGTGCTTTCAATGAGTTGATCTCTTTTCTATAGACGCAAGAGGCGGGCAGCATCAGGTAAAAAAAAAGTTATTTAGCCTTCCCAAACCTGAGCCCTACACTTCAGGTGTATTTTAAGCAGAACATCTGAGTTTCAGGAGACAGTGAAAGCAGTACGGTGTCAGAGTCGTGGATCAGAGCTGTTCAAATGTTGAGGTTTACTTTTTGTCCCAAAAGAAGACCGTTTCATTTCCTAAAAAGCCCAGACAGAAAAAAGACCATTTGATTTGTTAACCAGCTACACACATTCACAAACAGTTGGCAAACGAAAGACAGTTAGCACGAGCACACCAACAGTATTAACCTGTAAATATATATTACATCTTCCCATGGATGATGTGAACCAAACCAAGAAGTCAAATTAAATCCATCACAGCAAATTTAAACAGTCAAATGTACCCCCTAAGCCCCGCCCCCCACAGGCTGTACAGTATTTACACATGTGCAAAGGAATTTAATACAACCACACATCTCTTAAAACCCAAGATTGACCTTTTGTTTGGCAAAAAAAAGAAGCTACTTTGCAGGAAGCTTACTCTCTTAATGTGGCAGGAAAAGACTCCATTACCCATCATCCTTTGCTTAGAGCAGCAAAACACATTCTTGAATTGTCCAAAGCATCATGGATGTCCTGCAGGAAAAATAATTTGATTTTAAATACTGATCCATGACAAACACAACTTCTGCGTTTGCAAAATCAACGAGGTCGAGTTTCAGGAAATAAGGCAAATCTCAACCGCGATCACGACAGGAAGTGAAACAAAAAAAGGCGGGAGAATTGTAGGCTCTGTAGCAGATAAATATTGGCAATAGTCAACGTTTGAGTAATCAGTCCGCTGTTTTTCATCCTGGGGGATACATGTATTTGATAGGTTGCGCCCATGTGTAAAATGTGTTGTAATAACAGTGTAATATGGTGGTACTATTGGTGTTGCATGGGTCTTATAACAGTGTAACATGGGTTCAATGACTATGTGTAATAGGGTGTAATAAGGGTCTTTAACAGTGTAGCATGGGTGTAATAACAGTGTAATATGGTGGTAATATTGGTGTTGCATGGGTCTTATAACAGTGTAACATGGGTGTAATACGGGTGTAACATGGGTTCAATGACAATGTGTCATAGGGGTGTAATAAGGGTCTGTAACAGTGTAGCATGGGTGTAATACGGTCCAAAGTAAATGAGATAATATCAAAATGCCCATTTAAGGGTTAAGTTATCCTAAGTAATCCTCCAAAGATGTCCGAGTTGCTGCTCATTCACAGTCCCTTTAAGTAAATTTTTTCCCCATCAGTTTGGGATCAGAGTCTAGTTTTTGAAAAGGCGGCTGGAAAATGTGTTAAAAAGTGCACTCATTATTCATGACCTGAAAGCCCCAAAAAAATGCTGCAACAACTTAATAGGCTTAAAGAAAGAGCCTGTGGAAGCATGGAGAAAGGGATTACTGTGAGATCCAGAGCCAGTGACACAGTGAGAGGAGATCAAGTTCAACACAACAGAATTATGTTTCCCGATATAAGAGAGCGTCTGGCGCATGGAGGATTGTTGCTGGTGTCGTCTTCCCTGAAGGGGAGAGGCACTGCGTAAGTAGACCGTTGGCTGACGTTCGTAACCAAAAAGCCATTATCACGCTGCCTCACATCTTCTGAGTGATATATAACGCAGCAGGAAGTTCACAAGGAATACATATAAATGTGAAAAGTGCTTTCCGTGACATTCACTGAACCCCCCCGTCTTTCTGTCCAGCTCTAAATGGATGTGAATATTCATGTCACAGCTTCATGCATGGATTTGTTTGCCATGAGTTTTGAACAGAGGCTCTATAGTAGTGCTCTTGGTTTTGACTTAAAGAAAGGATCATTCTGGTTCATTACAACTTCGGTTTTCTTTAGGGGGTTTTCTTTCGGGACATTCTTTCTATTGCATTCGGGGGAAAGGCGATTGTTAACGAGCCAAAAGATTACTTAAAACAAGCCTTTTATAAGGACTTCAAAGCTACATTTAGTACGCTGTGGTGGTACTGCCATATCATTTAAATTAGATTATTATTTATCTATTTTTCAGACTGTTTTATTTTTATTCTGACCTTTCCTGTAAATTCTTCAGGGGAAAATAAATTCACTTTTTTTTTCTCCATCTCTCAATAAACAGAATATAAATGAGGCATTACTCCATAGCTAAAGCTAAGCAAATCTGCAGGAACAGTTGTCATTTCATCAAGCAACATGTACAAGAACCTACTGAAAATGAGGCCATTTTAGTTTACAATCGAGGTTAAAAAGTTAAATATATTGAAGTCGTAAATCTGCCACCGCTATCACTGAACTACATTCATCTCATAGGAAACATTTGTTACAATAACAGGCACAGCAATAATACCTAAAAGGGGGCAGTAACACCGTCAGAGGGACAATGGCCTGGACTTTTAAAGTTGTAATAAACCATCTTTACTTCCTCATTAACTGGGTCTAATTCAAATAAAGTGTTTAAGACTCCGTATGAATAAAGGTGACGGTCTTGTTTTACATTCTTGTGTGTATGTATGTATGTATGTATGTATGTATGTATGTATGCTGGTGGTCATGTACCAGTTCTGTCAAAGCCTTTCATTAAACACATGAGGTGATTGTGTTTTAATAAAAAGTGGTGCAGGGATGATGGATTTTTGTAAGCTGACCCTGAAGGCATCATCTCCCTGGTTCTCTCAACAAAAAACCAATAGGATTTCTCCATTGGATTTTAGGTTATTGCAGGAAGTAAGCTCCGTATAAACTCTACAGCCGACATAAGATATGGTTTCTGAAGTGCTATAAAGGAACTACAGCACGGTCACATGACTTCACGTCACCACCGCTAAGCTAAAGGTGGCTAACGTTAGGCTATAAAGGAAGTAAAGCACGGTCACATGACTTCACTTCACCACCGCTAAGCTAAAGGTGGCTAACGTTAGGCTATAAAGGAAGTAAAGCACGGTCACATGACTTCACTTCACCACCGCTAAGCTAAAGGTGGCTAACGTTAGGCTATAAAGGAAGTAAAGCACGGTCACATGACTTCACGTCACCACTGCTAAGCTAAAGGTGGACTTTGGATGAATGTACGCTGTAATGATCACAGGATAATGTCTCATATTGCATTTAGTCACAATTAGCACCGAGGGGCAGGATGGTATTTGTAGACAAACTGTCTTCTCTAATTGAGTTTCGGGACTTCTTGCTCATTTCGCTCTTCCAGCAGCTCGAGGAGGAAGTGGAAGCTGTGATGTGATCAGCCTGAGATTCAGCCGCCATTAGAAGCAGAAGCAGCAGCAGCGAATATAAAGTCACAGCGAGAGGAGGACCGCATGTGCTCAGACAGAGGAGGAAGCCATGAAACAAATATGGAGGTAGATTTGTCTCAATATTATGATGAAGTGTGAACAGAGCAGCAATCTGTGAGGAAAACCCCTTCCACAAACGCTAAATTAAGCTTGTAAACTATTTGACAAATTCCACAAATCTGTGAATGGATAAAATGTACACGTTTTTTTTTTGAACACTTTTTGGGCATTTGTGAATATTTGAACGCATCTCAAGTCTTTAAAAATGTTAGTTTTTTCAGTATTTTTGATATTTCACGAGTTCATATTGTGATTTTGATCAAATGTCCGATATTGTGCAGGTTTTCCAAGTTTTCCTAAGAAATATAGGAAGTCTTCTTTACACTAAGGCTCCAAATAGATATATCCTTTGTAACAGTCATCCAAATGTCAACACCTTTTAGTTCAAAGAGAGTATCCTTAAAAAAACTGGACTTAAAACTATAAGTGTCTTTTTTTTGTCTTCTACATTTCAAAATGAGCGCATGTACGTTTTTAGGTCAGTTTCGTATTTTCTATTTCTTTGAGTTAAAGAATATTTTGTGGAAGCTGTTTTCCATTTACAGTTGAACCTTTACACCCAGATTGTCGATCTGTTCCCTCAACAGACAAATCCACCTCCATACCCAAACAACTAATTATTGTTCCAATAAAACCAATAATCCCCGGGTTTGAGATCCAGATGTTTCTCCCGTGCATCGTCACGTGTCCCAGTCCAGCTCTCTGCAGGCGATGCGCACCAGCCGGAGCTCCAGCTCGAAGGCGTCCGGTCGCTCCTGAGGATTCGCCGACAGCATGTCCCTGATCAGCTGCTTCATGTGTGTGTTCATGCTCTTCTTCCTGGCCGGGATCAGCAGCTCCATCTTGGGGTTCTCCAGCAGCGCCTCGCCAAGCGGAACGATCTCCGACCCCTGCTGAACGTATGTCCCTAACAGCTCCTTCTGCGTCTCCACGTCCACGAAGGTGATGCGCTCCACCATCGCCCAGATTATGATGCCCAGAGCGAAGATATCCGCTTTCGCCGTGTAGTGTCCCTCCCACACCTCGGGCGCCATGTAGAAGTCCGTGCCGCACGCCGTGGACAGGAAGCACTTGTTGACGCTGGCCGGCTCCTCGGGGTTCAACCCGGACGTGGAGCACACTTTGCTCAGCCCGAAGTCAGCCACTTTGAGCGTGGGTTCGCTGTTCCCAGCCGGCGTACAGGCCTGCGAGATGAGGATGTTGTCGGGCTTGAGGTCGCGGTGGATGATCTGGTTTCGGTGCAGGAAGGCGAGCGCGCTGCCCAGCTGCAGCATGAAGCTGGTGTTGGTCTTGCGGCTGGGTTTGCGCGACAGCAGGTAGGCGTTCATGTCGCCGCCGTCGCAGAAGTCCATGACGAACCACAGGTAGTAGGCGCAGCACGGGTCGTAGGTGATCTCGCCCTTCAGAGACGTCTCCACCAGCTGCAGGAGGAAGAGGAGCATTAGTGAGGGGCCGAAATATAATGGTGAACGGTATTATCACGACGTTTTTCAAGCTTTCCTGAGATTTACATTCTGAACATAGTTTACTTACTTCTGCATTTTTACATAAGAATGGAGAAACCTGCTCGAGTGCGCTAGAATTTGAAAATACACAGCTGGAAGAAATCTGCCACTTCCTTCAGACTTCCTCACAGAGCCCCTCCTCCAACACACACGAACGCGCACATGACCAATGAGGGCACTAGATAAGTTTGTGCACTAGGGCTGCACTATTGCAATAACCTATAATGCAATCAGGGCTTCACTTAAAAATGCAAAATTCAAATATGTCCTTTCCTTGTTTTACATTAATCAAGCCGTAACCACACACTCCAAAAAGATTGTACTTTACAGAAACTAACCACTATCGCTGTAAACTACATTTGTGCTGTACTGATACATTAGGTTTCCCAGGTATCGCACGATTAATAAACGAGGCATTGTTTAGATCAGGCTTGAAAACACAGCCATAGAAACAATGAACAATTTAAATGTGGAGCACATTAATAGGTTGAAGTGGCAGAGTAAATAAAATAAGTAAAAATGCTTAAATGGCAAATAAAATGCTTTAAAGGTAGGGTAGGTAATTCACTTCAGAAACACTTTTTGTTATATTCCATGGAATGCTCTTAACATCCCGATAGCAATGAATACATGAAATGCTTTGACAATAAATACATTAAAATATGTCATCTGTGGAAGCTGTGGCGCTGTAAAGAGCACGACCAATCATCTGAGCCGGTCCAGCTAAAGTAACTGGATGGCCTACCTGCCTGTCAGCCTTCCATCTGGGCACAAACTGATCTTGTGCCCTCATTGGTCATGTGCGCGTTCGTGTGTCTTGGAGGAGGGGCTCTGTGAGTAAGTCTGAAGGAAGGGGCAGATTTTTTCCGGTTGTGTATTTTCAAATTCTAGCGCACTCGAGCTGGTTTCTCCATTCTTACCTATCCTACCTTTAAGTAATTGAAATGTCAGTATAACAATATGAGACATACGGTAATGAGAGCAAGGCAGTAGCGAAGTTGAAATGTCAGTAAATGAAGAAGTGCCAGAGAAGGTGTGAGAACAGTAAATAGTTGAAGTCTCTGCAACAGAATTTAAAATATCAGCTCAAGAGTCAAAATGTCTTCAAGTGTCATTTTGGCTTCACCACACATTCAGTCTTTTGTTCTAAAGTGTTTACAGGCAACACAAACGCTCTGAGTGTGTGTAGTAGAATGTTCCTCGCTGTAAACAAATGGCTGTGGGTTGTTTGACAGGCCAGAGAACCAACAAAAAGAAAAGCTGCAAATGAGCCCCACAGCCGGTGCGCTCAGATAATTCTGCCCCATTATCATTTGTTCTTCTGGTACATAACAGAGCAATACAAGAGAGAGAGAGAGCTGGAATAAAAGGAGCATTCTGGGAAAGTGTCCAAAGCTAGCGCTGCAGAAAAACCCAAAGTTTGGCCGGACAATAGCCCCCCCCCCCCCTCCCTGAAAACCTGCTAACATAGTCATGTGACTGAGGGGGCACTGAGGCCAGAGACAACACAGCTCCAACCAGAAAATAATCTCAACGTTCATACTTACACGTTTTGTCCAGCTGGATAATCTCCACATATTAACACTACTTTATGATTTCTGAAGTAAAAAGCTAACGTTGGGCTATAAAGGAACTACAGCACGGTCACATGACTTCACATCACCACCGCTAAGCTAAAGGTGGTTAATGTTGGGCTTTAAAGGAACTACAGCACAGTCACATGACTTCACATCACCACCGCTAAGCTAAAGGCGGCTAATGTTGGGCTTTAAAGGAACTACATTACGGTCACATGACTTCATGTCACCACTGCTAAGCTAAAGGCGGCTAATGTTGGGCAATAAAGGAACTACAGCACGGTCACATGACTTCATGTCACCACTGCTAAGCTAAAGGCGGCTAATGTTGGGCTATAAAGGAACTACAGCACGGTCACATGACTTCATGTCACCACTGCTAAGCTAAAGGCGGCTAATGTTGGGCTATAAAGGAACTACAGCACGGTCACATGACTTCACATCACCACCGCTAAGCTAAAGGCGGCTAATGTTGGGCTATAAGGAACTACAGCACGGTCACATGACTTCATGTCACCACCGCTAAGCTAAAGGTGGCTAATGTTGGGCTATAAAGGAACTACAGCACGGTCACATGACTTCATGTCACCACTGCTAAGCTAAAGGCAGCTAATGTTGGGCTTTAAAGGAACTACAGCACGGTCACATGACTTCACCACTGCTAAGCTAAGGTGGCTAATGTAACTCTATTTTAAGACAGATGTTGTGTTAACCACAGACCGGATTGCCTCCTAACTCATCCACACCCCAAACCCAGCCTCCTCACCTCCAGGTAGAGCGGGGAGCTGTTCCCGTGGTTCATCCTCTGGGCAAGCTGGTCCCTCTGCAGGATGCACTCTTCCAGGTGGATGACGTTGGGGTGCTGGCTCTGGATGCTGCTCAGCGCCCAGAACTCACGCAGGGCCAGCTCCACATTCTCCGGAGAGTGGCAGCGGATCTTCTTCACCGCCACCCGGACCCCCGAGCGCTTCACCACCGCCTCATAAACCACGCCGTAGCTGCCGCGCCCCACCTCCTGGATCAACTCGTACTTCGGCTGGCTGCTGACCATCCTAGTCCTCACTGTGGGGTGCGCGGAGAAAAAAAATAATAAAAGTTTTAACAACATGTTTATTTATTGACTTTCATTCCTGTATAATCATTTTGCGTGAAGATGGCAATGTTTGTCAGAGCACTTCATCCTTCTGGGATTTCATAAAGAACAGCTCCAACGCCTGTGTGTATGGGAACGCCTCTGGTGCTGGTCCATTAACTGCCAGTGTTTCCCACAGATCTGAAATATACTTGGGGGGTGGTGGTAGCGGGGGGGGTTGGTTGAGGTGACGTGCAACAACATTAACCTTTCTGTTGGTCGCTTGTTAGCAGACCCTTCACGCGATGGCAGAGCGAACAGGTACAGGCAGGGCCCATAATGATAGCCCTATAGTTTACATCTACTACCCCACACATGAACATATGGAAATGAGTTACTATTTAAAAAAATAAATGTATTTATAAAATGTATTTAGGAACCTATTAGTGGGGGGTTGACCTCAAATCCCGGTAAGATTTTATTTTTTATTTTGGAGTTAAATGCTGGTGCATTTTGAGGGGAAAATAAAGAGACTGGATCTATGGAAACACCTATATTAAACAGAACTTTATACATTTCAATAATTATAAAATCATGGCCATAACCAATAACATACCATTTCCAATATGAAAAAACATTGAAACTTATTTTTGGTTCAGTTATAGTTGTGAGTGTGTCTGTGCTCCTGAATCAGCCTCTCCTGTCTCCCTCCTCTCCCCCCTGCTCCTCTTTGAGGCACTAGTTTTCTCTCAACAAGTTTTAAAAGTGTATCTTACCTTTTTTCACCTAGTTAACTTTTTATTTATTTATTCATGCATATTTTACTAATCACATTACATTTCATTTAGCTGACGCTTTTATCCAAAGCGACTTATAATGACCGATTACAGGGACATTCTCCCTGGAGTAACTAAGGGCTAAGTGCTCAAGGGAATGGTTAATGGTTAATGGTTACTCAAGCCAAAACATCGTTATGACATCATTGAGTGGCCAAAATCTGATCAGCTCATTTTCAGACAGGTTTTTATAGAAATGGATCAAAAAGAGAGAGAATCTTTGTTCCTGAAACTTTCAGAATCTCTTTCCACAGAGGTCCCCTCTTCTACATCAACATGTGTCCCACATGTTGATGTAGAAGAGACATGAAGAACTCGATTTTGCATAATAGGTGACCTTTAAGATGATAAATCCAAATTGTTCTGTGTTTCTCTCACAGATTTAATGGTTTGTAAACAAAGACATTAGGATGAAAGTGATTTACGTCAAATGATTTCTTGTTACATTTTCTGTATGGTTTGCTAGACTCATTTCCCTGGGGACACTTACTGGTATGACATTAATTACTCCGTTATGGATGCGTTGATGTGGCAAAATTCAATGTAATAAAAGTAAAACATTTAGAAGAGTAAGCAAAAAATGAAGTTTAGCTTTTTACAAAACACTGCCAAAGAGTTCAAGCTCTCTCCAACAACTGTCTGTACCTGCTATTCACTGAACACATCATTAAACTCAATTTTTAATGTGATAAACTTGACACTGACTTGATTTACAAAAGAAATCAGAAGTATAAAAAAAAAAATCAGAAAAATAATTGTTGCTAACATGCTAACGAGCTAATTAGACATGCACTTTGCTAATTGGCTAACAGGCCTGTCTGCTAACGTCCTGTTGTTAGTTAGCCTCACGTTAGCAGCTAACAAAGAGTCCATCTCCCAAGAGCAACACCAGACAAAGACATAGCCACACAATCAAACACCAAAACAAGCCCATTATTACATTACAATGTACTAACATGAAGCAGGCGTGCAGGATTCTGACAGTTTATTGTCCAGTGTGTGTGTGTGTGTGTGTGTGTGTGTGTGTGTGTGTGTGTGTGTGTGTGTGTGTGTGTGTGTGTGTGTGTGTGTGTATAAACACAACTGGAACTGGAACACACACACGCAGGACAACAGTGTGAATTTAGAGGAGAAAGCAGCTGATAGTTGTCATTTTTTAGGCTCTCGAGACTTTCTTACCTTTGCCTCTGGTCTCAGGTTCATTTGTTGTGCACTTCTCTCTCCCTGGAAGCCATTACCGCTGCACACGTTCCGCTGCTGAGAAATGCAGCGGTTGAGAGCCTAGAGGAGACTTCCGGTTACACATTTCAAAATAAAGGTTGGGGAAGAAAGAAGAACAAAACGTTCTGAGGTGCAGAATTTAAAGACCTATTGACATATTGATATTTGTATATATTGCCAAATCTATGTTACTAATGTCATATTCCAATAATACTTGCACTATTTTATTTATACTCTGTTCCTTATTCCATTATTTTTATTGTTCGTTTTTATTTGTTTTATTGTTTTAACTATTTTTTATATTTATGTTGCATTGTTGAAGGAGCAGGTAGCTACTTGCTGTGCATAGGAATCTTGATCTTGGTTGGGATATAAATCTGAATCAGAATTCCTTTATCGTCCCGCAGGGGAAATTAAACACTATTAGATAAATGGCATGCACATAATATTTCAAATAGAAACTATAAAAAGTTATTCTGTTAGAAAAGTCTCCCTTGTCACCGGTTTGAGCTTCAATCTCAGGATCCATGTATTTATTATCCTCGTCAAACATGGAAGTAGTATACAGAGCATTTGGCACAAACTGAGTCTCTGAACAGTGTCCTGCACATGCTATGGACTAGGCGTACAAGGACTGATACGACTTACTTCCACCACGACGACGGACGACGACACGACGACGACGACGACGACGACGACGACGACGAAGTATGAGGACGGACGACGCGACGACGACCACGAAGACGACGACGACGCGATAACGACGACGACGACCACCACTACGACGACCCACGACGACGACGATCGACGACGAGGACGACGACGACTGAAAACGACGACACCACGCGACGACGACGATCGACAACTAACGACGACTACGACGACGAAGATCGACGAGACGAACGACGACGACCACGACGACGGGACGACTACGACGACTACTACTACGACAACGACGACCACCACCACGACACGACGACGACGACGACGACGACTACGACGACTACGACGACGACGACGACGACGATACGACTACTAGGACCGAAGACGACGACGACGACGAACTACGACGACGACTACGACGACGACCACCACGACGACGACCACGACTAGAGACGAGACGACGACGAGGACGACGACGACGACGACGACAACGACGACCACCGACGACGGACGACGAACGACGACGACGACGAGGACGACGACGACGACGACGACCACGACTACGACGAACGACAGACTACGACGACGACCACCACTACGACGACCACGACGACGACTACGACGACTAGGACGACGACTACGACAACGACGACCACCACGACGAAGACTACCACGACAACTACTACGACTACGACTACTATACGACTACTACTACTACGACTACTACTACTATACACGACTACTACTACTACTACTACTACTACTACACTACGTACTACAACTAACCCACCACTACTACTACTACTACTACTACTACTACTACTACTACTAATAATAAATAATAATAGATTTAATTTGTTAGCGCTTTTACAGGTGCTCAAAGACGCTTTACAGATATAGTGAAGGGAAAAGGAAGGAACAACAAATAAATATATAGTAAACCAATCACACATTAAAAGCCAGATTGAAGAGGTGAGTTTTTGTAAGTTTTTTGAAGGTGGTGAGGTCAGTGCAGTCTCTGATGGGTTGGGGGAGTGAGTTCCAGAGGGAGGGGGCAGCGACGGAGAAGGCTCTGTCCCCCCAGGTCCGGTGATTGGTGCGGGTGGGGATGGATAGGAGGTTGGCATCTGATGAGCGGAGGCAGCGGGAAGGGGCGTGGTGGTGCAGCAAGTCTGTGAGGTAGGGGGGGGCCTGATTGTTGAGGGCTTTGTGGGTAATGAGGAGGACTTTGAAGTTGATTCTTTGACGGACGGGGAGCCAGTGGAGGTTCTGGAGGACGGGAAGTGATGTGGTCTCGGGAGCGGGTGGGGTGAGGAGGCGGGCAGCAGAGTTCTGGATGATGTTGGAGTTTACTATACTACTACTACTACTACTACTAGGACCGACTACTACGACTACTACGACGACTACTACGACTACTACTACTACCACCACTACGACTACCACGACGACGGACGACTACGACGACGAGTGACGACGACGACGACTACGACAACGACGACCACCACGACTGACTACTACTACGATACTACGACTACGACTACTACTACTACGACGTACTACTACGACGTACTACTACTACGACAACTACTGACCACCACACTACTACTACTACTACTACTACTACTACTACTACTACTACTACTACTACTACTACTACTACTAGGACCTACTACTACTACTACTACTTACTACTACTACTACTACTACTACTACTACTACTACTACTATGCTACGACGACTACTACTACTACTAATACTACTAGGACCTACTACTACTACTACTACAACTCCAACTTTATACTAGCCTAACTAACACCACGACTACTACTCATACAACTATTAATACAACTATTACTACTACAACTACTTATACTACTACCCACTACTATTAGTAATACAACTACTACTACTTTTCACTCATCACCGGCTTGTGCTTTAATCTCAGGATCCATGTATTTGTGATCCTCTCCAGAATGGAAGTAGTCATCACATACAGAGCATCAACTAGTTCCTGAACAGTGTCCTTCACATGCTGATATCCAAGAGAGGGAGTTACACAGTCACAAGATGGAGGAATAGAAAGCAGTATTCAATGTTTACTTCAGATTAGCTCCACGTCAGAAATGAGCATGCTTGTCATATGTCTCTCTCCATAGAGGCTGAATCATCATGTTAATCACATAGCTATCATAGGCCTCAAACAGTCCTGATGCTCTTCTAGGTAATCACACATCCTGCCATGTTCACAGCTACAGTTGGGGTACCTTTGTCATCATGTGGCACCTCTGTCCTTGAAAGAGCACATTCAGTATTGTCTGATGCTTCAGCAAGTCATTTTTCAGTTGTGGTAAGGTTTGAAATATGAGAGTTTTAGACCATACGTTGATAACAGTCCTCTTTCTACTGAATGATATTCTATAAACTCAAAATATTATTCTATGCATGCTAGTTATTCAAACAGACACATATCTTAATGTTTACACTTTCATTGATGATTTATTTTTCCCAAAGGGGAAGGTTATTGGTCTTTTATTTTGGAGGGAAAGTAACAACACTTCCGGTTAAGTCTAATTATTGCTAGCTTTACGACGTTTTCAACAAAAAGGCAGTCAGCACAATGCGGACTGTCACTAACACATGGGTGGACAGAAAAATAAGAACACCTGCACATAATCATCTAAACATGCCATTGTTGAATACAAATTACGTTGACATTTCTGTTGAGATAGTAGACAGTATCCAAACAATTTATTGAACGATAGCAATCACAGTATCATGCAAAACCAATATAATATTATTTATCTGATTATCTGTGTGTCCATTTTTCTGAAAACGACACAAAGACGTCATTGAATGCAGCCATTTGGCCTGAAACGCCTCCATTGGACTCCTTTGTTTACTCCGGGAACACAGTGACATCATTATGTAAAACTTGCGCTCCTATTGGCTAGTGCTCCAAAACATTGTTCGTGATAGGCTAAGGGTCGGTACATCTCTAAGCTGGTTGACTAATCACAACAGAGCCGGCCAGCTAACCAATCAGAGCAGACTGGGCTCTGGTTTCAGACAGAGGGGGTGAAAAGAGGTGCTTTTGAACATTAAAGCATGGAGACATGTCACAGTAGACACCAGTGTTGGGACTAACGCGTTACTGTAACGCCGTTATTTTTGCCAGTAACTAGTACTCTAACGCATTACTTTTTAAATTCAGTAACTCAGTTACCGTTACTACATGGTGCGTTACTCCGTTAGTTTTTTTTATATAGTCAACAGCCAGGCGAACAGAGATGAGAACTGTACTTAAGTACTTGAGTAAATGTACTTAGATACTTCCTGTGTCACATGCGGAGACGGGCTGTGGGCGTGTTTGTGTTGTTTACTAACAAGACTATCATGGCGGCGGCGGAGCTCAAGTCCAGTTTCTCCACCTGGAGATATTCTCACTATTTCACTTTTGTCGAGCACAAAGAAAAGAACGTTTTAGTTAAATGTAAGTTGTGTCCTGGCGGATCAAAGAGCCGATCTACTGCCCAAACCAGTCATTCAAATCTCTTAAAACATCTGCAAAAACAACATGCTGGGACGAAGCTAGTAACTAAGACCGGCACAGACCCAGACTCAGCCGACGCCACTCCACCTCCACCTGAGCAACAGCGGCTGGATTTTAACCAAGGGACTGCTAGCCAGGGAAAAGTCGATAAAGCCATTGCACGGTATGTTGTAGAACACATGCAGGCTATTGCTACAGTGGAGTCACCCGCTTTCAGGGAGCTAGTTAGCATGATACCATGTCCGGGCGGCACACGGCATATGGGACAGAAAACTTTTTCCAACTACCTGGAGAAAAAATATACAAAAATGGAAAGCCAGCTAATATCGATGCAATCCAGATTGCATATAATGCATATAATGCAAGTCAAGTTGATCAACAGATTGTATTATTCTCCAATGCAATAACAAACTGAAATGAAGGCTATAAGGGCATTAATGGGAGCCCTTTTTTTAAGTAACTAAAACGTTACTTTTTACAGTAACACATTACTTTTTGGTGTAAGTAATCAGTAAAGTAACTGAGTTACTTTTGAAATGAAGTAACTAGTAATGGTAACTAGTTACTGGTTTTCAGTAACTAGCACAACACTGGTAGACACTAAATACTGATATGAACCGGAGCATCAGCAGGAGAGGTACTTTGCAATATGAAGTTCTCTTATAGCTTCTTCAAAGACACACATATATTTTTTTTACGAGTTGTCTTTACTCTTCTCAGTGAAGTGTCTTGCTTTATGTACATTTGTATGTCTTGTCTGTATATGTGACTGTGTGATTGTCTTGGCTGAACCCCCACAGAGATTGTCTGTTTCCCTCAGAAGAAATACTCATTCTGAATTATGCAAAAGACTCTGAGTACATGCATAAAAGATAATATGCTAAATGACAAATATGAAAGAAAATGGTTGCATGTAAGTGATTTGAATTATATCACAATGCAATAGCAGACTTGTCCTCATAATTGAAGTGTTGGAGTGATAATTGTGATAATTGTGTGTATGTTGTCTTTTTCATTGTGTTGTCACAAATGTGAATCCCCTAAATGTAATTAGCTCAATTACTAACGTTTCCCTTATTAACAGAGCACTACACATTTTAAGATTATAATTCAGTCTTTTGTTAATTCTCCCTTTCTGAGCATTGCACTCTCTTTTCCCTCTGCTTTCACAACACTGTCGTCACCTCAATGACTCGAAGCTCTCGAGCACAGAGAACAGCGATCCCCTCCCTCACAGTTGCGGTGGATGAATGGAGAACTGTAAGGATTACCTTAGTTGTCACTGTACTAAAAAGCATGGTTACATTTTTGAAGACTCCTCGATCAATACTTAATTTGAAATATGGACTTTCTTTATTAATTCATGCTGATTAAAACAAGGTAAATCACATTTGCTGATTTCACATATTAAAGCGGATACAAGAGGCCGAGATGGGTTTTCTCCGCAGGGTGGCTGGCGTCTCCCTTAGGGATAAGGTGAGAGGTTCAGTCATCCGGGAGGGACTCGGAGTTGAACCGCTCCTCCTTCACGTCGAAAGGAGCCAGTTGAGGTGGTTCGGGCACCTAGTTAGGATGCCACCTGGGCGCCTCCCTAGGGAGACACGTCCAGCTGGGAAGAGACCAAGGGGTAGACCTAGGACCAGGTGGAGGGATTATATCTCTTCGCTGGCCTGGGAGCGCCTTGGGATCCCCCAGTCAGAGCTGGTTGATGTCGCCAGGGAAAAGGAAGTTTGGGGCTCTCTGCTGGAACTGCTACCCCCGCGACCCGACCACGGATAAGCGGGAGAAGATGGATGGACATATTAAAGCAGATCAGTATGTTTTACACAGCAGTCTTTTCCATTCTCACAGATGTTCATATTGGCATCAATGTAATTCTTTTTTTAAATACGTCAATGTAATATCATTCTTATATGGTTGAAGGTGGTATGCTACTCAATGCTCTCACCAACACTACAATGACTGCTTGAGCAGCATCGAGCGAAGTGTGCTGGGCGCTCATGAGTATGTGCAGCAGGCAAAGGTCAACATCCCAAAATGCAAAAAGTTCAAAAAGACAGATTGAAAATGCATATTCAACGAACTGACTAATTATTTCCTTTCTCTCTTTATGCTTCCCCTTCTCTATACTTCTCATTCTCACCCACTATTCCTCCCTCCCCTCCTCTCCATCTGTATCCATTCCTCTTCCTACTCCTGACTCCTCATCTGGCTCCCTCTTTCTTCTTCCTATCTGCATGTCTTCCACACCTCCTCTCTTTAACTAACCTCTCTTAGGGGGAAATGATAGACTGCATAGAGTACAATGTGGAGCACTCAGTAGACTATGTGGAGAGGGCAGTAGCCTATCAGACACAAGAAGGTGGTTAAATACCAAAGTAACGCCTGGAGGGTGAGTCTCATATACTACGAAACATTGCATGTGCACAGACATGCTATCACACGAATAAATCACTTCTGATCGTTGCATGTGTGTGACTGTGGACAGAGTTTGTGCGTGTGTTCTGGAAGGTGAGCATTGGTGTCGTGAGTGTGACTTTCTACAGCAGTGATTTCAAACCAGGGATATGCGTTCCTCAGGGGATGTAGCTGCAGTTTCCAAGGTGTAACCTATATCTAAAAACAAACAAACACAACTGAAAAACCACTTTCTGCTGAGAGTGTGTGAAATCTGATAAGCCGCAGGATGAGCTAAATAAATAGCTTAAAGAAGGGATGCCGGTTTTGAATGTCCAACATGAACCTCCTTGCCATGTGTTGTGCTCTTAATACATACAAAACACATTATTATATTTTTCACTTTGGTTTTGCAAGGATATTACATTTATTCTACTGTGTTTCAGAGGTGCAGATAAGTGGATATTGTGAAGCTTGGATAGAGGCAGGGTAGCTGTAGATCACAGGGTGTAGATGAAGGGATATCGAGCTCCTCTCAATGTGCTGTCTACGGGACAGCAGACAAAACGACTTGGCCACTTTTCATAAAAAGGGTTATTTACTCCTGACTTCATTTCAACAACCTGCACCACAGTGGAACAACTCTGCCACCTCTTGGTTTATATCTACAACAGCGCTCACAAGTAGAGGCATTTCATACATAGCATCAACCGTATTTACAAAAGGGTCATCTAATAATGACATCCCCACTCATAGTTAACGACTAGTATTTTTCTTTCTTTGCCTACTATATATAGTAGGCAAAGAGTAGTATATTTGGTGTTGTACAGGCAAAAAGATGGGCCACTAATCTGCAGTGTTTTCAGAGCCACGTTATCAATATTGATTTGTATTTGACCCTCTCTCTCTGATGTCCTCGACCTCCCTTAAACAGCTCTGCATGGTTTAGTTCACTGTAAAGTAGAGTTTATTTTCTATTGCAAAGGGGACGGACGACGTGTTCAATATGTTGCTTGTAGAATTGTCACACTGCCAAGTATCTCTTGTGAAAGTAATGTTAACTTCACTCATCTGGCCTAACCAGTGTGTGAGTGTGTGCATTGGAAAGAGGAGATGTTCATTCGTAGTTTCATGTTGGAAAGTACTGAGTGTGAGTTGTGGGAACAGGAGCGTTTGATACCCTTTCATGCATGAATTATGAAAGCCTCAGTCAGGAAGTGTTATTATTTCTCTTGGGGCATGAAAAACAAGATTTGAACTTTATTTTTTTAATCTAGTTTTTTCAAAGAGATTTTTACATGTCCACTCAGGCGGACAGTATGCGTTCAGGGTTTGAACTGAAGAGATGTACATTTTGAGAAAATGATAAATAAAGATGTGCAAACTTAAAATTACATTATAATAACATGAGTATATTGATTTACGGCCCAAAAAGATATTGCAGATGAAGTATTTTCAAGAATAACCAGGGCCAGGGGCCAATTTGAGGCCCCACGCACAGTTATTTGATGAGTGCTAGTGGAGCCTCGCAGCGGCGAAACCGTGCCGCGCCACCCTAATTGCGGCACATGAGCACATAGGTGCACCTCAGATGAGACCCCCCTCCGCAACGTGTGGCTCCCTCCACAAGGTGAGGCCCCACACAGTCTGCATGATCTGCCTGTAGGGAGGGACGGCCCTGGGAACAACAGCAGCAGTACCAGTACGAATTGTAGTTGAAATATAGCCAGTGATGCATGACGTGGAGTGGACAGGTGCTTAATCATGATTTCCTGCAAACATAACATCAATACTTTTATAATTTATGAATTCTATGATTCCTTAATTGTTACTTGATGTCACTTTTTATACCTGCAGGGGACGCTTTCCATAAAAGGATTGGCAGGATATAGATGGTCCATGTGGCTTTCTGTCGTCCATCTTGACTTAGAGACATGTGTCATGCACTTACACTGAGTGGCAGTGTATGGGATGATGCAATATGGTCCTATGTAGTGGCTGATGGGGCAACTATGCAAACAAAAACAATGCATATACAAGAAAACACCTTTTGAATAGCTGTCCACTGTAGTGACCTCTATGCATGAAAGGGTTAACCACCTGTGTCTTTGCTTTGTATCAGTGTAAACAGATTCTCTAACACTGCCAGTATGCTCAAATAAACGGTTCAAAGTCTAGTCTGATTTGGATTGGTAATTCTGTTCTGTAAGTGGCAAGCCCTTGTTGTTTTATAAACCACGAGCTTACACAGAACATATCCTTCTGTCAAGCTACTTTATTTTTACGAGTGAACATGGTGCGTCAGTGAAAGCATGAACTTAAAGTAGCCCTGTTAAAGACTCTCATGACAAGCAGACATGTTGCCTACTCTACGTGTTGCCTTTGTGTGGTATTGGAATGACATCGTTTTGTTTAATATGAGTTTCTTTTTCATTTTCAAGTAAAGTTTGTCTGAAAAATCCCGTACAAAGTTTGTGCATTGATTTTACAAAGATGATGTTCAGGTATTTAAAATGGAAATGATTGTATTTTTAAAAACCGTTTCATAACTGTGGCATTTCTGATAAGTCATAAGTCGCGGTTTCAGATTTATGAAATGTTTCATAGCTGTTGTGTTTATCTGGTGTAAACTATAATGTGCGGAAGTTTGGTGGGCCTGTAAGTGTAGATTAAATAATCATCAGAGTCAATGTTGTCACATGTTATTCATCTGGTTTCTCATGTTAGCCAAACCCAAACCCAGCCTGCAGGTTTTATAATTCTGAGGTTTGTTACTGGATGGTGTCTTTAGGGAGGGAGGCTCTTTGTCTGTTTAAAGGGATGTGTGTATACGTTGATGTTAAACAGCCAGGTCCATCTTCAACTGGTGAGGAAACATTGATTGATGCTATAAACACTTGAAAACGCACAGAGATAATAAAGGAAATTAAAACATAGAAAGTCCTGTAGCTTTGTGTGTGATTCTTTCAGCAAACAGAAATCTTGGTCCCCATTTAAAAAAGATTGTAACTTTTTTTAAATTATTTTCGTTGCATTTTTTTCGGGATTATTTCTTTTTTTTAAGTTTCAAATATTATTGTATTATTATTATTATTATTTAAATAAGTAAAAATCGTGGCTGTGCTCCTGCCTAACGCTCACCTTATTACTTCTTCGATGGCACCCAGAGGGTTGTTCACATCCACCTGGATTCACGATGCATTTTCCAATATGTGGACTATCTATAATACATTAAGCATACAGACAGACCACTTTGTCATTATGGTGCAGTTTCCCTGTTTTGATTTTAGTCTCAAAATTATCCAACTAACTGAATAAGAAGCAATAAGATATGAACACAAGAGTTCTAAGAACATACTGAAAAACTAATAAGGACTTAACATGTGGTGATCCAGATAAAATATCAATTCTGTTTAAATTGCCATGTTATATCTGAGTTAAATGGGGTGAGTTTGTATGAAGAATAAGTAGATTGCTCCCTCTAGTGGTGCACTTCCATACAGTCACCATCATCACGACACAACACTTTGGACAGAGTAGATATTGAAAAGCTTTACATGCTCGTTTATCGTGTTGTGTTTTATTTCAAGTGACGCTACCAGTGTATTTTACGGAGGTGTAAACATGTGTATATTAAAAACGGACAATTTAACATTAAATGAAGAAACAAGCATTACAAATAATTTATTAAAACTTCATTTTCATTTACAAAATCACTGAATACGAACCGTTATCAAAAATGTTTACTTTGAATATGTGAAAGATGAGTTTGTCACTGGAGCGAGATGCTTGTTGTAACCCTTCATACCACTGTAGCAGGAACACATTTTGTATCCAATGTCATGATTTAAATATTGGTTTTCTCACAGAATCAAAAAAGGCTGGTATTTTCTTTTTTTGGCTTTTGGTTTAAACGAAAAATCAAACTGACAAAAAGTACACGGACCCTAAAAGCCCAGGCATTTACTTTGTTTAGGTGTATTCACATTGTGTGACCCACAACAGCAGACATTCCCAACCTGTTTGTTAAAGAACACAATGAGTGCTGAATGTTGATGTACTACTCAAGTAAGGACACCATTTAGAGATAGTAAAGTTCATTTGTATTTTAAAACATGGACAAAATGAATACAAACCATACAAAGTCAATACCTATTCCATATGAACATTACACAACATTTCAAAAAAGGCTGAGTGAGATTATTTACGCACCCTAAATCCCTAAAATAGTCCCTGCATGGTCAATAAATGTCACCACTTGTGTGCCATTCATTAAAAGGCTTTCACACAACCTATTGTATACAAATATAAATGATGATATTGATAAAGGATTCATCAAATAGTAACTATTAGACAAAAGTCCCCCGGACACAGACATGTAAAAGGCCCACCACCCAAACACCAAGAGTAAAAGAAAGTCTCTTCAGTTGCCATGCGTCTCTTAGCAGTGTGTTTGCTCTGCCCCTTTAACCCTTTGGCCTGTAAGGCAAGGCAAGTGTATTTATATAGCACCTTTCAGCACCAGGTAATTCAAGGTGCTTTACAAAAATGAAAGACATTCAGAGAAAGGCATTTAAAATCAGTCATTAAAAAGAAATGCTAATAAAATAAACATTAAAAGATAAAGGTTACAGTGCAGTCTAAATATGAATAGTTCAATTCTTTAGGTTCTTGATTTTTAATTTACTCAAAGAACCTCCCTTTGGAAATCCGAACATTTCCGTCCAGATTTTTAATTTAGACAGACTGTTTTCACCATGTATTGCTCGCATGACATCCACAATCGGACCCTCAGGAGGGTGTACTAGCCCCCTACTCTGCTTTGCGTTCCATAACAAAGTCTTTAAGTGTTACCTGAACACCACGTGTTACCAAAACACTATTTTTCACCCGTCGGTGATGTGATACTTGTTCCTCAGGACAAATCACCCAAAAACTGTGGCGTTCTGAATCAGCTGCAGCTTCCTAAAATGTTTTAGTGAGACCTGTGAAGACACCATTGCAGTAGTCCAGTCTACTGAAGATAAAAGCATGGACAAGTTTTTCCAAATCCTGCTGCGACATTAGTCTTTTAATCCTAGATATGTGCTTTAGGTGATAGTAGGCCTGTACTTATTAGGCCCATTCAGTAATTCATCCACAAGATTGTTTCTATTTCATTGTATTAATTATATTGCATGCATATAATGTGGCTACCAGGCACAACAGGGAATCAACAGTAAATCCGGCCTCAGATGCCTGGAAAGAAGTAGAAGTGCCTTATCAGAGTGACCCTGTCTTTGGTCGGCATCTGTTGTGTGATCTTCAAGTCCACAAAGTTTTGCTGGACCTGTATGTTTCAAACAAACAGTGTAGGAAATTAACAAAATAAATAAACCCAGAGCATCAGTATTGCTTGTTAGGTGGTGTTGCCTCACAAAGTCTATACTTTCCACGTACTTTTCTGGATAGTTCATCAATGTGATCCACGTGTGCAGAGGCGTTTACTACCGCCACAAATGAACGGATGAGAAGAGACCCAAGCTGAGTATTTCTGTATGAGACAGTATCTGTAGAAAAACATTAAGCTTTAATTACATAAAGTGAGTAATAATTGTGGTAACATCTGAAAACATTTTTAATTAACTGACCAGGGGTGCAGGACAGAAGAGCAATCTTCTTTTTCACTGTTTACGAATCGCAAACCATCTTCCTCAAAGTCTTCATGGCCAGCATAACGTGAGGCATCATCACTGGACAAACCGTCTTGAACCAGCTCTGATCCTTTCTTGTCTGAAACACATGTGGAATACTGTTAATACAGTGAGAGCACCACTCACTCAAAGACAGGAAACGAGACATTAGCTGACTGCTAAATTAAATTATATTGATTTGTTGTATCGGGGGAATAGAGGAGACCTCCTCTGCAGGCCTGGATGAGGATGATCTTGGGTTAGTCCAGCAGCGCGGGACATCCCTTCGGACCCAAGTGAAGGTAAATGTTGTCGATGGAAAACTCATCTGGTTTGTCTCTTTTCCAGTCAACACCGAGGATAGCTCCCCGTATCCCATGAGACATGATCACCACCACCACCACACTGTCTGTCTCTTTCAGTTTCTCATGGTTGGAGAACTTACTCACAGCGGCATCAATTTCCTGGGAAACACAAAAGTCAGACATCAGTTACTGCATTGCTTAATCAACCAGACAAGGGATCAATGTATTTTTGTGAAATTACCTTTCCCGTGAGGTTTGTGTGTTTCACCACTTCGTATCCCAATGCAACGAGCAGTTTGTACATGTTCTTCTCGTCCCTATCAGCTCCCGCTCTGTCTGAGAGGGTAGTAAACTTTATGTTGGTGATTAACAGGGCCATACGATGCCTCATGGATTCTTTGGCCGCAGGGTAAGTCTACAAAACAAATTTAAAGGAAAGAATTAAGACCACAATGTACTATACTGTATATCTGATGATATATCAATTGTATAACTTAACAATAAATCAATTAAACAACACCTGACACAGCTTTTATGAACAACTTACATCTCTTCGACCCTGTTTCCCTTTCCAGAAGTCCTTGTGGAATTAATCAGAGTGCCTGAACAACAGCAAAACATTTCTGCTCACAACGATGTACATTAATGTAAAGTATAATATTAGTTTGAATCTAAATAGAGTGAATATGTCTCTACTGTCAGTCGTAATAGGATTCCCCTCAAGAATTGAGTCCTTCTCGCCACCATTCAAGACACCATCATCAAAAAGGCCGTCCAGGAGCTGATAAACACGTCTCTGTTTGTGCTGTTCACAAACGTAAGCCTAATCTTCTTCAGCTTCCCTAGAAGAGGCACAAAAATAAAATGTAAATGTGTGTGTGTGCGTGTGTGTGTGTGTGTGTGTGTGTGTGTGTGTGTGTGTGTGTGTGTGTGTGTTTACTAGTGTAGGTCAAAGTCATTGTTGAAATGTGATGTGCAGTTCAGGTTACTTGTTGATGGGTAACATTGTTGACCCCGGGTTGTGCAGCCTGATGGCTACAGGCCACTAACATTGAATAAGCATACAATAGCATAGTATCACTGTTATAAATGTGGTAAAGTCATTACGACAAAGTTATATGTTATACAAAAAGCTGATTGATCGACGTTAGTTATACATAAATGCTTTATAAATGTAATGTATTACTATTATTATAAAAAGGCTCAATTGTATTGTTTTATTTTCATTGTATGTTTTACATATGGACTAACAACGGCAGAACATAGGAGGGATATGAGCACCAGCAAAGTGAAAGTATCTGACCTATACTTGCTAGCACACGGTAAAAAAATGCAGAATTACTCAAACTTTACTTTGACAGACTTTATAGATCAAATTAAATGTATGAAATCACACTCGACACCTCATTGCCCTCATATACCACTTATAGGTAAAACCGGATCGGGTACATTACGCTTGCGATCGCCTTCATATTTCCGGAAAATGCACCAAAGTTACTTTTAAAGTTAATTTAGACCATGAACTCTTACCTGCCATTTCTCAAAATTGTCGTAACACACAGTTGTTTCAATCGAAGAAGGCAAGTTACACGTTACGCGCTGCAACGGTTCCACAGCATGTTTGCGAGATCTCTCAAAACTCCGTTGCAGTTTGTGACCAATTCTTGATGTTTAGCTCGGATGACGGCGCGTATCGAACTGTTCTGATAAAAACGACTCTGTAGCTCGTTGTCTACTTTGCTATGATTGTAAAGTCATGTTGTTTGTATTTTTACAACGTTATGTTCATGAGTTATTGATCCGCGAAATCTGTCAATAACTCCTGCCTAACGCTCACCTTATTACTTATTTGATGGCACCCAGAGGGTTGTTCACATCCACCTGGATTCACGATGCATTTTCCAATATGTGGACTATCTATAATACATTAAGCATACAGACAGACCACTTTGTCATTATGGTGCAGTTTCCCTGTTTTGATTTTAGTCTCAAAATTATCCAACTAACTGAATAAGAAGCAATAAGATATGAACACAAGAGTTCTAAGAACATACTGAAAAACTAATAAGGACTTAACATGTGGTGATCCAGATAAAATATCAATTCTGTTTAAATTGCCATGTTATATCTGAGTTAAATGGGGTGAGTTTGTATGAAGAATAAGTAGATTGCTCCCTCTAGTGGTGCACTTCAATACAGTCACCATCATCACGACACAACACTTTGGACAGAGTAGATATTGAAAAGCTTTACATGCTCGTTTATTGTGTTGTTATTTATTTCAAGTGACGCTACCAGTGTATTTTACGGAAGTGAAAACGTTGTGTACATTAAAAACTGACATTTTAACATTAAATGAAGAAACAATCATTACAAATATTTTATTAAAACTTCATTTTCATTTACAAAATCACTGAATACGATCCGTTATCAAAAATGTTTACCTTTGAATATGTGAAAGATGAGTTTGTCACTGGAGATGCTTGTTGTAACCCTTCATACCACTGTAGCAGGAACACATTTTGTATCCAATGTCATGATTTAAATATTGGTTTACTCACAGAATCAAAAACAGCTACAATTTAAAATAATTAAATACAAAAATAAAACAAATAAATAAAATACAACAAAGGCGGAACTTGTTATCTGGATTTTGTGAACATTGTTTGATACTCTCAACCTGCCGTCGCAGCCTCTGTACCCGGCTCTCTCCTGATGTATGACTACAGAAAAGATAAATCCTCTCATGAAAATCGCTGATACAAAAAGTGGTGGTCAACGTCCCAGTGACTTCCTCAAAGAGGGCCACCGATCCGTGGTCATAGTCTACGAACATCACGACTCTCCCATGTGTCGTTATCCAGAAGACTTGGACTGGCACTCGCTGGAGACTCGTAAACTTTTTCAGAGATCCCACCCTTATGACCCAGTTTCCATCCTTGGGGTTGAACACCTTTACCCCTTGCATCGACTCTCCCTCCTCGCTGGAGCCCCCTTCAGCCTGAACCTCACAGTAGCATCTCCATTCAGGAAGGACCCCAACTCTGCCAAAACTGTTGACTTGGTGGTCTTGAATCCACCAAGTCTGAGGATCTTGTGTCTGATGTATCACTACATTGTTTTCCATAGCCTCAGCTTTGCCTTGACTCTTGTTCGTGTTCTTCTGAGCTCTCTTTCCACGCTTATGCTTCATTTGCTGTACTTCCGCCTTCTTCTTCCTCCCTATCTGAGCCCTCTTGTGTACATATGCTTCCTCCAAAGGGACCGTATCGTGAGCGCTGTGTTCTGTACACAGGACGCAGACACATGTCTGGTCATTCCTGCAGAAGCGCTCAAGCATCCTGTTGTGTTTCTTGCATATTTGGTCCTCCAGGTTATGCACAGGATTAGTCAGCGTGTGCCTCTTTAAAGCTGCAACTCTTAGATGAGGCTCGAGGTGTGTCTCACAGAAAGATGTTAAGCAAACCAAACAGGTTTTAGAGGCTTTTGACTGGTTGTCTTCAGGGCAGCAGTCACATGGCACCTCTCCTTGCTTCACAGGGCAAGCATTGTCAGCTTTTGCTTGAAGTGTCTTGAAATGTTCCACAACCTCCCTGAATCCAGTGTTCACCCGAAGTTTGAGATCTTTGGTGAACGTCTCGTTGCACAGTGGACACTTACACTGATCTCTGCCCTCCCAGTGCCTGGTGAGACAGGCCTTGCAGAAGTTGTGTCCACATGGAATAGAGACAGGCTGGGTGAAAACCTCCAGACAGATGGAGCACTGGAACTGATCCGCAGTAAGGAATGTGCTGGCTGTGGCCATATCTAATGGAGAAGAGACAGTTACAAGTTGAGAAACACCCTTTGTTTTGACTCCCAAGTTGAACTGGTGTGAGCCATTTAATGAGCAACAGGTGCAATGTTCACTGATAGCAATGAATGCTCAGAAAATGATTATACTTCACCTTCTTGCAAGCTCTGCTCTGCTGTCTGTCTTTGGACGAGCTGAACTGTGTTTACCAGTTGTTGAGTTTCTACTTCTCAATAAATGATGCATTGGAACTCCTCCTCTGACTCACACTCCACCTATCTGCTCTTCATGCATGATATTAACCCCGTAATGGCATGAGATATGATTTTGAGCTTTATTATGTTCTGATTAAGCTCATAAGAAACACTGTATTACTACCTCATGGTCTCACTTCAGTCCAAAGTGACAAGTGTGTAAGTATAACAGTGATTATACTTAATAACACGATAACAACTCAAAACCCAATGATCACTAATGGTAAACTCAAACACTAACAATTGTTTTTTATCTTGATCAACTTATTTAGTGAGAAATTGTTTGCACATATTTCACTCTTCAAGGGTTAACATGAGGCATTATAATTCCTGGGCACTGAATTCATATGAGTCACTACACAAATATCCTCTCTTCAGTGAAACTGCTGTTAGCTTTCTGTTGCCTTTTAAAGAGAGTGGAAAGAAGAGTAACTAACTCTAACTCTCACTTAAATAAGGATCTATGTATTTTAAGTATTTTTGTGTTTCTCTTAGTATCCTAAGATATTGTTATGTTTGGCTGTGAACAAAACAAATATTATGAAGGGCAGACCATCTATTTCTATATTTAGTTTTTTAGAAAGGGGCAGGTCATATAAGATTAGTTTCTTCTCCCTGCTCCTTTTGTAGAGACATGTTTCTTAAATGTATTAAAAAAGTATATATTCTAAGATTTAACTTGTTTTATTTTAACAGGAATATGTCATGTACGTTTTTTGGTTACAAAGCGATAATGTAAAGTGTGAATCCAGCATAGGACGTAAGCTTTCCTGTGCCCGGATAATTTCTTTCAAGGCCTGTTTTCACTTAATGTGCATACTGTCTCTAAGACCTCATTGCTTTCTCAGAAAAAGAAACTCATTTCAGGACGTCTCACGATTTCAGCAGCAGCATTACTATTATTACATGTTACTTGTTAGACGCTTTTATCCAAAGCGACTTACATACTCAATACTGTGGGCAATACCCACAAGAGCAATTTGGGGTGAAGTGTCTTGCCCAGGGACACAACGACATGCTGACTGCAGCGAGGTTTGAACCTGTGACCCCCTGATCCGAACACCTACGGACAACCCACTATGCCATACGCCTCCGTAGCATGACCCGGTCGCTGCCAAACCTGCAGAGGAAGTCCTAGTATGGGGTTTCCTTCTGTGAGACTCAAATCTACGCATGGTTTACAGGAAGTGTTGTGGGGCATTCCTCTTTCTGTCTGATCTATTCAAATGTGTTATGTCTCATTGTAGCGGCCAAAATCATATAGAACTAAAATAGAGTAACTTAACAGCCGCTGAAGCACTAGTTAGCGGATCTTACGCAGGGCAATGATCCAGGTCCAGACAACATTCTCCGTTGTGCATTTTATTCCTATAACAAAATACAATGAACAGGTTTCCTATATCTCTTTCCTTAAGCCGTTCCTATGGCTTTCCCTTGTGTAGCTTGAAACACCCTGCTAAAAAACCTGTTTGCCTACTAGTGCTCTGCTCCCACCTCCACCTGTCTCCAATATACAATTACACCAGGTGCTCTAATCACCCAGTGCCCAAACATGCCTTCAAAATAAAAGCATAGAAACTACTTTAACTTATGACGCTAACTAAGAATACATATAAATAAATGATAATAATAAACACTATAAACAGCAAGAAAATAAATGTTAAACTATTAAATAATATAAAGAGATATATGGCTCCAACACTCATGTTCATTCCACCAAAACATTGTGGGCGTCATTGGTGAATACACTAACTTTAATTAAAGAAAAACGCCTTGTTTTGATTGATATAATTCATCTTCAGTGTAATGGCTTTGTATATTTCAGGAATGTTGTTCAGCCAGTAAGGAATGAGGAATTTATAATAGAACTGCCTTTCATTCAAATAGCTCTTTGATTCAAGGCTCACTATGAAAATATAAGAGGGTGTGTACTTAAGTAGTGTACTTGAGTACAATTTCAATGTATGTTGTTGACAGTTCTGCTGTGTACGTGGCCGTGTCTACCTGACCTTTGCCTCACCTACCTCTATTAAGCTTACCATTGATTAAAAGATGCTAAATTGGCTGTGAAAGGAAAGGATGTATCCTTCTTTGATGTTTCAGGCATATGAAACCAGGCATGTGAAACTAGATAGAACATTCTGAACTGTTGACCTATACACACTAAAACATTTTAGATGGTGCAATAAAAGCGTAAAAGTTCCAGCTATCATTCTAGAAAGGCGCTTGTGGCTTGAGAACGGTTACAGCGGGTATGAAGACAATGAGGCACAGGATGCAGGCGGCCTACGCACAGATTCAAATCAACTTCCTGGGCCAGCGAATCGTAGCGACAAGCTGCCCTTATTTGTCTCTGTTAATAAATGAAGTCTCTGTTAATGAGTTAAAGTTTAAAGTTTGCATATTTGAAATTGAAATGTTTAAAGAAAATAATTTGATTCTAAAGTCATGACATTGACAATGTGTTCTGCTTTCATGACAAATGTTCATATTCCCTCTCTTTAAAATTGCATATCATTACTATAAGTTGTTTAATTTTTAAACCTTATATTTTTTAATGTTCAATAATTAAAAGTTGAACAGTTGTGACCTCCTTCTGACTCAAAGAGAGAAAGGGGGATGCCCCATGATGAAGAGAGGGAGGAGGAAGAAGACTATAAAGACGAATGGAGAAGAAGAAATGGGAGGTCTTGGGCTTGGGGGAGCTTGGAGGTCTTGGAGGTCTTGGAGGTCTTGGAGGTCTTGAGCTTGGGGGCTCTTGGAGGTCTTGAGCTTGGGGGAGCTTGGAGGTCTTGGGGGCTCTTGGAGGCTTCTTGGGGGAAGTTTTCTGAGCCCTGGGCTTGGGCTCTTTTAGACGGCTGGAGAAGATTTGACTTGAGAACCTGTTGCCATTGTATTTTGACTTGGTGTCTTTATTATTTTTAAGGATTCTTTTTAATCCTCAATTTTTGTTAAAACCGTAATAAATCCGGTTTGTACTTTGTACACTTCGACCCAAACTCCTGGTCTCTCTCTCGTGGTATCTGAAGATATCTGCTTGGTCTTAGAGTGAGGTAAGAATACCCTTCCTTGGAAAAGGCTGACATTAGTTGATCATTTGGATTTAAATTGTTTAAGGGGAATATGACATATGCTCTGCTGATGTGGTAATATCACTGCTGTGACAATGATGTTTGACTCTGGCTGTGTTTGATATTACATTTGCATTGTTTTGATTGATATATTTGGGGATCAAGAGAGGGTGGGGTTAGGGACTGTGGGTTCTGAAGCTGCCCTAATTACCAGGGAGTCTCCCATTAACAGAGGGATTCTCCTCCAGGGGCAGTTTTGATACTGCTCTGGGGTGCTACCAGCCCACCAACACCTACTACACCATACACACTGTTTTGCTATCCTAAAGCGGTCGGACATTCGAGGCCAGAGTGCCTAAAATAGGGATACGACGGGCAGCGTGGTGTTAGAGGCCACGTTGTTTAAACTACCCCCTAAACAGATTACGTTGATCTTGCGTGTAGATTCTGGGGGGTTTTGAAGTCCTAAAAAGATTGGACGGCCGTTCACCGAAGCCTCATCTTCCCAGCTGGACGTGCCTGGAATACCTCCCTAGGGAGGCGCCCAGGTGGCATCCTAACTAGGTGACCGAACCACCTCAACTGGCTCCTTTCGATGCAAAGGAGGAGCGGTTCAACTCCGAGTCCCTCCCGGATGACTGAACTTCTCACCTTATCCCTAAGGGAGACACCAGCCACCCTGCGGAGAAAACCCAGCTCGGCCGCTTGTATCCGCGAGAGAAAACATTGAATGTAAACAGAACATTTTATGTTTACTAGATTTCTCTTCAGGGCACCTTTACATTTTAAACGATGTAATAATATGGAGGTGTATACATTGAGAAATTCCGCCTCACCTCTGAAAACTGACATCTCCTGTAGGTTGCAGTGCTATTGAGCAAATCACCATTTGAATTGCTCCATAGCCGGTCCATAGACTGACAGCACAAACCCCATGTGTGATTCTGTGTTTGTGTGTAAGCATGAGTCTCTGCAGCTGCTCCCTGTTGAACACAGAGTGTAGTGACTGCCTGAGGAATAAAAAAAGACCCATTAACAATCATTTAAATACCATCACCTTTAATTAGATTTGCATTCTTTGTTTGTTTGGTTGTTTGCTTTGAAGGTCATTACCACGACAAAAAATGTATATGTTATCCGATAGCTAATTTCCATATAAAAGTACAAATCAATTGTAGTTTCTACACCTCATTAAGCCAGCGTATTCTTATGTTTCAGCCTCTTTCTCAAAATAAATGGTCTGTGCGTTTGATCATCAGAACAAGGGGGCGTTGGGGAACAGTTCGAAACCCGCTCCCGCCCCACTGCGTCAGGCCGTTGTGTCCTTGTGCAAGACACTTCACCCGAATTTGCTCCTGTGGGTATTGTCCACAGTAGATGACCATTACATGCATGATCTGTATGTGTAATGTGTATTTGTAAAGCGCTTTGAGAGTCATTGATAAAGCGCTATAATAAATATAAGGATTATTTTATTAACTGTTACAATAATTTTTCGCACCATGGTCTCCCCTCCCTCTGCCCCACTCCCCTCACGGGAACTCAACCTTTCTCAAAGAACATACTAACACTTGAACCTGAACTCATGAATGCATAATAAGTTAGTTATGATGTAGTTAAAACAATATTGGATGATAGGCAAGGCAAGGCAAGTTTATTTATATAGCACTTTTCAACACAAGGCAATTCAAAGTGCTTTACAAAAAATGAAAGACATTAAGAAAATGGCAGATAGTCATTTTTTTTCTGTGTGTTTTGGACTGAGAAAAATCATGGGTAACAATTGAACCGCGAACACCATGAACCGTAACAGCTTTTGAACACAACATAAAAAAAAACTTTTCAAAAAAAACTAAAATAACTTATAAAGTGTGTTGGGCAGTTACGTAAAGACAGTCCGTTTTGTTAGTATCATTTTCAAATATCAAGACATATTTGGGTTATGGATGCAGAGTTAAATTGAATGATATTTAACTATGCACCAGGGCAAGATATTTGTCTTTGTATGACGAATAAAACAATACTCACAGCGCCATTAATCGAAGTAATAAAAGTGACGCACATTACTGATCCTCATCAGTGTAGATTAGAACTATGTGTGCAAAAGTAAATAACACTAAATAAATATCTCAGAGCATTTATATATGTGTATGCGGTTGTCCTTATTGTAATTGGTACACATGAGCCTTGTATCTTTGAGTTGACCATTGGAGCTTTGTTTAAGTTTGACGGTTGTCCCAGGCCAGCATCACAGAGTGCCACCAGTAGGTGTCATTGATAATAGCTCAGTCACACGGCTGGTTACTTAAAGCAGCCGAAGACCATGCTGTTTTAATGCATATGTTATGGGTCTAAGTGCTGATTACATTCAAAAGCTGTAACTTCTATGCACTTGACGTTTTCATTGAACCCCCCAGCAGCATGATCTACAGATCAGTATCTTTTTTCTCCATCTCCTATAAACCTGTCAGTCACTCACAGATCTTGAACCAGGGTCATCGTCACTCAGCGTCTGCAGGCATGGTGGTGTTGTAAATGTATTATCTTTTAATTTAAACACAACATCTATTGCATGTCTGTCCGTCCTGGAGAGGGATCCTCCTCTGTTGATCTCCCTGAGGTTTCTTACATTTCCCCCATTAACTGGGGGGTTTCTTTTGGGGTGTTTCCTTGTCTGATGTGAGGGTCCAAGGACAGAGGGTGTCGTATTCATATTCTGCACAAACAAGTCCACTGAGACTATAATTAAAACGTGTGATATTGGGCTTTTTTACTCATGCATAATTTAATAAATGTTTTGTATAATTTAGTTTCATTAACAAAAGAAGCAATACAAACTGGGGAAATGTTGAGAAAGCGACCTTTATGCTAAAAAAATCAAATAATTAAAATCCATTTCTAATCTAAACAATCTTCCTTGTGGGCTTCCGATGACGTCATGACGCACGACGTCAACAAAGGGGACGACGCAGCCGTGTCGTGAAAAGGGGAGGGCCCTCAGCGTTCAGTGTTTTTATTTATTTCTTTGTTTCATGTGTGCATAAAACAACAACAATGGTGGATAATTGAATACGTGGAGATTCACGAGGATGAGCGAATGACATTTCCACTTCCAGTTTACCACACCGATAGAGAATCAACAGGGGGAGGATGAAGCGGCGCAATGCGGACTGCAGCAAACTCCGACGGCCGGTAAAACGGAACCGAATCACCGAGGGTATTTATAGCAGGTATAAAAAAAGCAGCTGGAGGGACCTTATTGTGTAACAATGGTGCCTCTGTGCATATGTAAAGACGGGGCTATGCTACATGCAGATTGAAGGAGCAGGGGTCTGTTGGAGCTGCACACCGAGCTACAGTGACATGCAGCCGCTTATTGTTAGAATTACAGGCCTTGTGTGCTATTTCGTACATGATGTGTCTCTGGTGTGCAGGTTAAATGCAAACAAGGTGGACTTAGGGTTTAAATAATGCATTGTGACAAATTCTGCTCAATGGAAATAAGTGCAGCTAAATAAAGATAGCAAAAAAAAAACAACCCAGCTTGAGATGACAGCAGCTCTCATACGGGCTTTGTCTGGCAGATGTGAACACGTCAAGGCATTATTAACCACCAAAAAGAATGAAGTCTAACTGGAATATACACATGTAATTTAAGGTACATGTTGCATTAAAATAGCATGTGTCTTCTTCTATGGATTGATTGATGGCAAGCCAGAGATAGAAACCAGCTGTGGTCTCAGCAACATGTCCAGACATGACACTGTACTCTATCCATACATCGCTACCCTTGTCGTTTTGACTTGTGAAGCTCTATATACCAGTCTTGTTCACTGTTGCTCTGTTGAAACTACATTACTTGCTTTTAATCTAGTAGGAACTCGAGGAAACACTATCTGCAATCACCCTTGTAGATATTATAAACATAACGCTGTTGTATAAACCTGATGATACAATCTAAATCCACAGTAAATCTTGTTTAGTCTCCCCTCTTTATCCTCTCTCTTGTGTCCTTGGTTTCAACATGTTCCTCCATCTCTCCTTGTCTTCTGTCCACAGTACGTTCCTGTACCTGAAGTTCCTGGTGGTGTGGGTGTTGGTTCTGCTGGCTGACTTTGTGCTGGAGTTCAGGTTTGAGTACCTGTGGCCTTTCTGGCTTTTTATCCGAAGTGTCTACGACTCCTTCAGATATCAGGGACTGGTAAGAGCTTGTTTATGTGACCCTGACCCCCCTCTATAAGTGACATTAACCTGCATGTTATTATCCAAGCTGGAGGTAGAATGGAGCACATTTAGGTAGATTGAAAACAGAGTTTGAATACAATGCACCTTTTGAAATGATCTTGTTTCTTTCTCCCACACCTAGGCGTTCTCTGTGTTCTTTGTATGTGTGGCGTTTACGTCAGACATCATCTGCCTCCTCTTCATCCCCGTCCAATGGCTGTTTTTCGCTGCCAGCACCTACGTATGGGTCCAGTATGTCTGGCACACAGGTGAGTCTTACATTTTCTGTGGGCTCTGTATACCTCTGCCAGCCAAACGGCAACGTTCACCTCACATGAACCTCACAGCTGCCAAATGTGTTGAGACTGAAGTGACTCTGGTTTCTTACTGTTCTGCAGAAAGAGGAGTCTGTCTACCCACGGTATCGCTGTGGATCCTGTTTGTGTACATTGAAGCTGCCATTCGCTTCAAAGATCTGAAGAACTTCCACGTAGACCTGTGTCGACCCTTTGCTGCTCACTGGTAAACCTCATATTAGAGTTGGTTGTCAAATTCCTATATGTTTTTTTATAATGCACATATATAAGGGTTATTGTAGGTATGCATACGAAGGCCATTGTAGGTTAAACATGATTAATGCGTGGCAGGGGAATCATGTGTTTTGAGAGAAGAACAGGACATTTTGCAGATAGCAGATGCTTCAATATGTAATTCCTACACATATAACAATGTGCTTATATTAATATTCATCTTTGTATTTCTCCTCACCTCCCAGTATCGGCTATCCAGTGGTGACGCTGGGCTTCGGCTTCAAAAGCTACGTCAGCTACAAGATGCGACTGAGGAAACAGAAGGAGGTGCAGAAAGAGAACGAGTTCTACATGCAGCTCCTCCTGCAGGCTCTACCGCCGGAGCAACAGATGCTCCAGAGACAGGAGAGGGAGGCAGAGGAGGGTGAGACACACACACACACACACACACACACACACACACACACACACACACACACACACACACACATACATACATACATACATACATACATACATACATACATACATACATACACACACACACACACACACACACACAGACAGACAGTAGAAATGGTCCATGGATGTTGTGCTGTCAGAAGTAAATCTCATGCATATGGAGCAAGGATTTCAGGGGTTATCTGTCGGCACGTAATACGGTGGTTGGTCTGCTTTGCTTCCAAAGAACACATAAATCCAGACCTAGACTTACCTTCTCAGGCAGTCTTAGAGTAGATATTTTCTCTGAACTAGAGAGCTTTTTGTAAAATGTTTTAGTTTATGTAAAGCCTGTAAGTATTGCTGTAACATCCTGCTGGAATACAAATGTCTGTAAGGATGTTCTCACCCTGAAACAGGCCATCATTCAATCTAAGTTTATGTTCAAATATGCTCTCAATGAAATGATATTGTTACATTAAAGTGTATATATAAGTGTAGCTATGTAGAATGAAGTGTGGTATATAACAGTAGTACAGTTATTATTGCACATAGTGACGTAAAGATTCTCACTAGAAGTAGCAGCCAGTAGGAGTGTTAAAGTGTGTGTCTTCTAACACTCCCTTTATCTGCTCTCCTCCAGCTGCGTTAGCTAAAGGGATCACCGAGGTAGAACCAGCAGTCGTTTCCCAAAACGGATCAGCTCCAGCAAAGAAGAGCCCCTCAGTGCCGTTACCAGAACTGGAGTACCGGGAAAAAGGAAAAGACAGTACAGCGAAAGAGGGTAAAAAACAAAACTCAGTGGGAATCAATAACAACAGTATTGTACACGCACTGGACTCCAAAGTACAGGAGACAGAGTACATAGAGAACTACGCCGGGGCAAAGAGACTGAATAACGACCTGGCGGGAGACAGCACACACACCGAAACCAACACACACTCTGCTTCTAAAGAGGAAATGGGAAGCACGGGGAAGAACTACAAAAACGCCAGCGGAGGCGGGGGAAACATTTCCAACTCGTCGCCACGGAATCACAGTTCTTCAAATGGCAGCGTGCCGCCAGGTTCCTCGGCCAATAAGAACGAGAAGAAGCAGAAGGGGGCGGGGAAAGGGCAGAAGGACCCGGTGGAGAACTGCATCCCCAACAACCAGCTGGGCAAGCCCGACGCCCTCGTACGGTAAGACACAGAATAGCAATATATGAGACTAAATCATATATTGTCCTGGTTTGAAAAGCTCCATGACAGTCACAGGGGGAATGTAACAAACTAAATACTTCTACTACACTAGAATTTGGAAGCCAATATTGTATTTTTTACTACCCTATAAGTATCTGACAACTTAGTTGCTGGTAACTTTGCAGACTCAGAATATTAAATATTAAATCTAATATCCAGAGGTAGTATACAAAGTCATTAAGATTAGCTCCACATTTACCAGCTGTGAGAGACACATTAATGCATTAATACTAATTAGTACTTTTCTTACCATTGATAACAGTAATGCCTTTATTATTTAATTACCAGAGCTTGTTTAATATTTTTAATAGTAGCCATTCTTCTTTTCATTTACATCTTGTTGCAGGTGTTTGGAGATATGTTGATCTATTTAACTGTCTGTTACACCTTCTCTATCACTTGTCCTCATGATTAATCAAATACAAGCCAATACACCTTACTTACAGAACTGAAATATTCATCCTATACTTGTCGAGGTATCTTTGCCTGTTCATGACCTTGTGACGCTTCTCCTTCCTGAAAGGCTGGAGCAGGATGTGAAGCGTCTGAAGGCGGATCTTCAGGCCAACAGGCAGCTGGAGTCGGAGCTGCGCAGTCAGGTGTCCTCTCTGAGCAGTCAGGACCGCAGCCTGCGCTCCGAACTGGGCCAGCTGCGGCAGGACAACGAGCTGCTGCAGAACAAGTGGGTGCACAGTCTTATGGCCGGTGGGATGAAACTGTCCCTGAGTCGTCGCCCCCCTCAGTTCTTCTACAATTAATACCATCTTATGACAGCGCATTGAGATAAGCAGCGGGTTAGTTGAAGGGATAGTTGGGGGACTTTACATGAGGTACTTGTCCACAGTCAGTGGAAGCCCTCAAGTTAATAGAAACAGACCGTTTGGAGCCACCAGAGCCCATTAACAAAAACTCATTTGACTTCAGAGAACACGGGAGAAAGCTGGTGTTCTTCTGCCTGAACCGTTTAGTTTGTTTAGTGAGTTATTGTGTGACTTTACTTGGTGTTTTATGGGGTGAGTCGGGGGTCATTAACCCTTGTGTTGTGTTCGAAAGCTGTTACCGTTCATGGTGTTCGCGGGTCAATGTTGACCCATGATTTATCTCAGTCCAAAACACTCACAAAAACACTCGCAGAGGGAGGGGAGACCAGGTGCATGTTGCGAAACAATTATTGTAACAGCTAATGAAGGGCGGGAGGGGCGTCTAAAGTCAAAGATGAATCTTGATTGGGCCAAATTTGACCTCGAGTTTTTAGAGACCTTCAGACTTGGCAAACATTGTCAATCAGTTTTGTAGTGTTTATATATCTGTTGTGGAGGATATCATGAAGCCTGGTTCCGATACGAAAAACTAGAGCGTAGTTATTATATCATTTGAACTTGAAACGGGTCACGGGAGACCCCAACACAACATAAGGGTTAAAGAAACACTACATCAAAAACAAATGATCCGATGGAGAAAGTGGTAGACCGGACAATCCTAGGTAAAGTGACTGTTTGTCAAAGGAGTCTTGTGAGTTTTGCAAGAGGATAGATAATCCTCCCACAGCTAATTCTGCCAATAGTTGTATTTGAAAACAAGTGAAACAGTAGGAATGCCTTTTGAGGAAAGGCTGTTCAGGTTTTCAGCACATCACTATATGAACTTACTACTGAACTTACTACTGGGATTTAAATGGTATTGACTCATTGATCTTTATCTCAGTGACAAGCCTCGGTACACAAACATTGCTTTCTCAAAGGTACTTATCAGTGAACAAACATGAAGGTTAAACCCTTTAAATCTGAGGTGTATTTACAAAAAGACGGATACAGTTCCATCCAAGAGTGTTATATTGTCTAAAGAAACGACCAAAATACTTCATATTTGACTGTTTCTCTCCGTACTTCAGGCTCCACAGTGCCGTCCAGGCCAAGCAGAAGGACAAGCAGACCATCTCTCAGCTGGAGAAGAGGCTGAAGGCGGAGCAGGAGGCTCGCGCCCTCGCCGAGAAACAGCTGGCCGAGGAGAGGAAGAGGAAGAAGATGGAGGACGCCACCGCTGCCAGAGCCGTAGCTCTCGCTGCTGCCACCAGGTACTCACAGTCAAAAGAGTCAATCAGTTAATGTCAAGACAGGATGTGAAAGATCAGCTGGCTCTGGTGCTGTGTCTCAATTCGCTGTACTAACATTTTATATTTTGAGGGCAAAAGTGCGTCCCATGCCACTAGGAGAACATGGATGTTGATGTTGCTACGAAACAAAACATTCGCGATAATCCGATGAGGTTATCAGAGCATTAGACAATTAAAAGTTTGCCCGCTTTTTGAAGTACAACTACACTTTTGTCTAAAAGAAGCCACTGTTGATTTAATAGGGTTAATTGAGCAGTCTGTCATTTCCACCTCAAACTATACCATTGCCTCTGTAGCTAACGGCAGAGATCGTCAGTTCCTGTGAGAGCACAGCAGCCTTGTGAGATTTGCTACAGGTCGAAAATCATGCTCTGCATTAGTCTTCCCAGTGCCCGACATGGCAGTGTGCTAAGCAGAGTATCACAGCATTTTAAAAACCTTGCCTTTCCCACTATCAAAGTGCTGTTGTTCTCCCCTGGCCAACAGAGTGGAGTCCACTGATTCTCTGCGAGGCCACATCAGAGAGCTGGAGATGGAGTGCAAGAAGCTCAGCATGGACCTGAAGCTGAAGGAGGAGCAGATCAGGGACCTGGAGGGCAAGTGTCAGGTGAGAGGAAAAACACCACTCTGGTATCTGGTTCTGATAAGATAAAGCTCAGGGTTAATGAGGGGCTGCTTCCTAGGTCCTTGAGAAGATTGTATAATACATGATCTGCATTCTGGGACTCTAACTGGGAATAAGCTCTTATGACCAAGCTGTGGTCACTTTACTCAAATGATATGCCATTTGAGTAAAGTGATCACTTATACAGACCCTGTGGCTTCTGATCGCTTCAACCATTTAACGCAGCTTTGTTTGGAAATAAGACACTTGTTTAGTCGCTTATAATCATTTTTGCATGACTGTAAAATACACACAGAACATGTTTTGTCCTCCCAATGCAAATTCTCTTTCCTCTCCTGAGAAGCGATGAATTATGCCAGATTTGAGCTCATTTCCATCCGTCACATGCAGGAGCTGAGGAAGTATAAAGAGAACGAGAAGGACACAGAGGTCTTGATGTCGGCGCTGTCAGCCATGCAGGACAAGACGCAGCACCTGGAGAACAGTCTGAGCGCTGAGACCAGGATCAAGCTGGACCTGTTCTCTGCCCTGGGGGACGCCAAGAGGCAGCTGGAGATCGCACAAGGTAGGTGTTAGCAGAGGGAAGCTCAACGTTCTTTGCTGTTAGCACCCAGATAAGACTATCAAGTGTTGCGGAGGAAAATAAAGCGTCTGGGACCGCAGTACTTCGTTCAACGGACACTCACATTGGAGGCGTGGCTTTATTTATACATGCACATGAACTTTAACCTTACATGTAATTGGCTGTCAGCGGTTGGGTTGCCAGAAACTGACCATGATCAAAATCGATTATTCGGCAGCCCTGGCAAATAATAATCGATTATTCCTGGGCAGGCCCCGCCCAAGTAAAGTCTATGTGTGTTGATGTTATGTAGAAGGCAAGGTATGTGATCTCAAATCAGGGGTGTCCAAACTTTTTTCACAGAGGGCCACATACTGAAAAATATGCGAAGGGCTGGGCTGCTCACGAGAGGTATACTGCCTCATAAGTGCAGTTATAAGTTAGCAAAATCAATCGACTGTAGGTAAATGTTTAATCAGCCTAAATCACAGCTAAAGTGTTTCAATTATTTTGTGAGCAGCACTTCCCTTAAAACAGAAGCCTTAGATTGCTTATCATAAGACGACATTTAGGGTTTATTTCAAGCTTGTTATGAAAATAAGTTATTGGCTTTTTTTCTTATCAACTTAGATTTGTTAGAAAACGTTTTCAACTTGAATTGACTATTTGAAAAGTGGGCTTATTAACACGTGATTTTTACTGTGTAATATCTGTTTTCATCTATATTTAAGAAGTACAATGCAATACAAGAGGGCCATATACTTTTTCAATTTGTTGAGAGCCAATTCAAAATTGCCCGACACCCCTGTCCAGAGCAACGTTCCCCTTGCTCTTCTCTCAACGCTGTGATACAAACGTCCTTGTCTCCTTTGTCCTCCAGGCCAGATCCACAAGAGGGAGCAGGAGATCGCCGAGCTGAAGCAGAAGATAGCGGAGGTGATGGCGGTGATGCCGAGCCTGTCCTACTCCTCGGACAGCAACAACATGAGCCCCGTCACCCCCCACTACTCCTCCAAGTTCATGGACAATAGTCCCTCCTCCCTGGACCCCAACGCCTCAGTCTACCAGCCCCTCAAGAAGTGACTCTGACAGAACTTTGTCCTCTTTTGGGTTTATTTCTGAGTTGATCAGCCCCTGACAGTTTTTGCACTCTGATGTTACCACACGGCGCACACAAGCCCTCCAGACATCCTTTGTTTTTTGTTGGATTATTATTTCGAGAGGGTTGTGTACGATATGTTCTGTGGTGAGTTTGGGGATTTAGCCATTTAGACAGTTATCTGTTTGGAAGGGGGAGAAAGGAACAACCGATGGGCCGTCATGCATCGCTTCATCTTCTTTTGGAGTCAGAATACCCCCCCCTATACATATCTTCTTTAATATTAAACTGACACACAGGGGTTTTCATTTTAAACAACAATTGGATTTCCCTAAAGTGTTGCCCAGCGAGAGATACATGAATGTAAAGCTATTCATGTTTGTCCACCACCGTTATTTAAAATCAGTGATTGTATTGTTTTAGTTACGGCAATGTACATTTTCTTCTAAAAATTGTGATATTGAAACGTTTGCTGTGTTCTTCAGGTATTCCAATCCAATTTATCCTTTATGGAATAGTACCAGTTAGTGGACAAAGCAGATGATATCATGTCCTAAAAATGAAATAAAACAGGCCATTGCTACTGTAGATTCGACCTGGCACTGCCAAAATGTCCACCCAGACAACCTTTCCTTTCCTTCTGGACCAAATTAGACCCCGCCATATCGTTCTCACAAGTCGATGATGTCGAAGGTAACTGCTTTTACTGTTATTTGCAGATTTTTACAGTGCCTTCTCTTTTTTAAGATGCAACAACGACATAATCCTGGGATCTAAAAGCATAATTTCTCGATCTCGCTCTGATTCGCCTGGTTTCCATTCAAGATTTCTGATCCTGTCAATTCAGTATTCAAAGGTTAAAACAATGAGACACAGTTTCTTTCCAACACAGACTTAAAAGGGAAAACAAAACGTTGGATATGGCACATCATAGTGACACAGTCGTGGTACGCCAAACAACCACCAAACTGATTGTCTATGCCGAGAGTTGGCATTTAGTTGTTTACAACGATGTACATTACTTATTAAATGAGGAATGTTTATTTCATTTCAAGTGCCAAGTGTTGATGTTCAGTTTCCATCCATACTCGATGTAGCTAGCATAATGTTTGCAGAACGGTGCTGTTATTTCTTTGTCATTACTGGGATGGTGTTGTGTTTACAAAGCTCTGGGCTGAAGTGTTCAGTCGGACTGATTGTGTTTTCCACATGTTTATTTATTTGTTCCAGATTTTTCTTCACCTCCTTGATAGTCCCCTCATTCAGTCGAGTTCCTATATTTTTCTACCAGGAAGGATTCTGTGAATGTGTTGTGTTGGGAAACGGTTTCCCCCCCGAACCATTTGACCATGTTGTGCTGTCATGTTGCCTACCTGGGGGAAAAAAAAGTATTATTTGTGGATCGCTCTGGTGTTGTGAATTCAGTTCTCCAAGTTGCTTTTATAAGTTTGTGGAATGAAAAGAAGGTTTGAAGAAGAAAAAAAAAATGCTTTGTTTTATCTTTTTTGTCATTGTTCCACCATGTTTGTTTTCTTTACTCAAAGTGATGGTGGCTGTGTCACTCTGTTCACTTGGACCATCACTATTAAAGAAAGTCTTGCTGGTGGCAATGCAAGCTGTTCCGTATGTGAACGTGTGTCTTATTTCACTTTTTATAACATTTGCAAGATTCAGAGGTGGAAGTAGTACTCAGATCTTGTTGAGTAAAAGTAGAAGTACTCAGATCTTGTACTTGAGTAAAAGCAGAAGTACTCAGATCTTGTTGAGTAAAAGTAGAAATACTCAGATCTTGTTGAGTAAAAGTAGAAGTACTCAGATCTTGTACTTGAGTAAAAGCAGAAGTACTCAGATCTTGTTGAGTAAAAGTAGAAGTACTCAGATCTTGTACTTGAGTAAAAGCAGAAGTACTCAGATCTTGTTGAGTAAAAGTAGAAATACTCAGATCTTGTTGAGTAAAAGTAGAAGTACTCAGATCTTGTACTTGAGTAAAAGCAGAAGTACTCAGATCTTGTTGAGTAAAAGTAGAAGTACTCAGATCTTGTACTTGAGTAAAAGCAGAAGTACTCAGATCTTGTTGAGTAAAAGTAGAAATACTCAGATCTTGTTGAGTAAAAGTAGAAGTACTCAGATCTTGTACTTGAGTAAAAGCAGAAGTACTCAGATCTTGTTGAGTAAAAGTAGAAGTACTCAGATCTTGTACTTGAGTAAAAGCAGAAGTACTCAGATCTTGTTGAGTAAAAGTAGAAGTACTCAGATCTTGTTGAGTAAAAGTAGAAATACTCAGATCTTGTACTTGAGTAAGAGCAGAAGTACTCAGATCTTGTACTTGAGTAAAAGCAGAAGTACTCAGATCTTGTTGAGTAAAAGTAGAAGTACTCAGATCTTGTTGAGTAAAAGTAGAAGTACTCAGATCTTGTTGAGTAAAAGTAGAAGTACTCAGATCTTGTTGAGTAAAAGTAGAAGTACTCAGATCTTGTTGAGTAAAAGCAGAAGTACTCAGATCTTGTTGAGTAAAATTAGAAATACTCAGATTTTGTACTTGAGTAAGAGCAGAAGTACTCAGATCTTGTACTTGAGTAGAAGATAATGAAAAACAACAACATAAGTTACCTATGCGGATGACACACAAATGTACGTAACAGTTTCACCAGGAGACTATGCTCCAATTCAAACACTGAGTAAGTGCATTGAACAAATCAATGACTGGATGTGTCAGAACTTTCTCCAATTAAACAAAGATAAAACTGAGGTAATGGTTTTTGGAGCCAAGGCAGAACGTATAAAAGTTAGCGCTGAGCTTCAGTCTGCAATGTTCAAAACAACAGATAAAGCCAGAAATCTAGGTGTAGTCATGGACTCTGACCAGAGTTTCAACAGCCACATTAAAACAGTTACTAAATCAGCCTACTATCACCTAAAGAACATATCTAGGATTAAAAGACTAATGTCACAGCAGGATTTGGAAAAACTTGTCCATGCTTTTATCTTCAGTAGACTCGACTACTGCAATGGTGTCTTCACAGGTCTCACTAAAAAATCTATTAGAAAGCTGCAGCTGATTCAGAACGCTGCTGCTCGAGTCCTCACTAACACTAAGAAAGTGGATCACATCACTCCTGTTCTGAAGTCTTTACACTGGCTTCCTGTGTGTCAAAGAATAGATTTAAAAATACTGCTGCTGGTTTATAAAGCTTTGAATGGTTTAGGCCCAAAATACATTTCTGACCTCCTGCTAAATGATGAACCATCCAGATCTCTCAGGTCTTCAGGGACTGGTCAGCTTTCTGTCCCCAGAGTCAGAACTAAACATGGTAAAGCAACGTTCAGTTATTATGCTCCAAATATCTGGAACAAACTCCCAGAAACCTGCAGGTCAGCTGCAACTCTGACTACTTTTAAATCCAGGTTGAAGACTTTTCTTTTTGTCGCTGCTTTTAATTGAAATATTCACATCTTAAACTGCACTGTAACTTTTATCCATGTATTTTTTCTTTTAATGTTTATCCATGTATTTCTTCTTTTAATGTTTATTTTATTAGCTTTTCTTTTTAATGACTGATTTTAAATGCCATTTTCTTAATGTCTTTCCTTTTTTGTAAAGCACTTTGAATTGCCTTGTGTTGAAAAGTGCTATATAAATAAACTTGCCTTGCCTTGCCTTACATTACACCAATGGCAAGATGTGATGCTTTTAATCAAGAGTTAACTACGAGAAAATAACATTTGGGTAAGGGTTGTCAAACAAAGACACAATAAAATGACCTTGTGAGACAGTTAGATATGAATTATAATTCACCACATTGCATCAATTCAGAATGTGTTTGTACTTTAATGTAGCCAACATTTCCAGTATTAATTTCATCTCGTTGAAGCAAGGAAGTTAGATAACTACTGTTGACATCATGTATCTAAAACCATGTTGTTGCTCCAGCAGTGTTTCAAATCAGAAAAACATGTGGTTTCATGACGCCTTCAAGTGCTCCCTGTAAATACCCTTACTTCGTAAGAAATACACAAACATGTGGCTTTAGGGTAGAACAAAATAACTTTTCACAGAAACACTGAAGCCACGGAGATGGTGTGTGTGTGTGTGTGTGTGTGTGTGTGTGTGTGTGTGTGTGTGTGTGTGTGTGTGTGTGTGTGTGTGTGTGTGTGTGTGTGTCGTAATGTGCTGAATGTTGGGTACATATTTTCAGCTGCTCAATGTCAACAAGATAACGCAATACAAGCCCTATTCAGAAAAAATGGCACCTGAAGCTTTAAGACAGAACATAGAAACACATTTAAACAAATAAATAATAATAATGTTTTTATTTATTTATTAATGATGTAGCTGTACTGGCTGCCAACAACTAAAAATACAAAATCTCAAAAAGTATGCTGCATTCAGGCGCAATAAAAAAACAGAATCCTGATATAATTGTCAACTAATTGGATGCAATAGCAAGTTGCCCAAACGCTTAAACACACTATGAAGGAACTAAGCCAGTATATTTGAAGTTTTCAAGACTTATCCGAGCAGCGTTATTCCACAAACAAATGGAATATGACTATACATTTTGTCTTCTTGTTAAGTGTTAATGTTGATGTAAAGCACTTCGAATTGCCTCTCTCTGTGTCTAAAAATGTGCTATATAAATAAACGTACCTTACCTTACATATAACAAACTGATAGAAAGGTATACAAATAAATAAATGAAAAAACAGATAGAAAAAATATAATTACATAAGTAGATGAAAATGAATGTTTCCTGGTATTTCTTTGAAGCCTATGTCACTTTGTGTACGCGCTGAGTTCAACAATTTCCCTAATGTCCCATTGAACCCAAACGCATCAGGAGTCTTCTTGTCGGGTGGGCTGGTAAACATCGGTATTTCTGACAGCACTGGAAGGCACCACAAGTCCATCCTTGCCATCAGCAATCTGCTTAAAAAGCATTTATCCTGTGAGGCTCCAGCAGCAAACTTCACCGACTCTCTGCACAACAACACGCCGACATGGATGCCCTAAAGTCGGCCGGGAGAGCCATCATCCGGAGCCCGAGTATGGCGAAACAGTCCTGGACTGCTGGCAGACACAGAAGTAAGAAATGTTGGTTGACTTCAGAGGCAAACGCATACATTATACACTTTTTGCTACATTTCCTCGTCTCACCGTGCTTAAATTGACTTGTGCTCGCTGCGTTGTACTTCAATTAACACAATAAGGGAAGTTCAACGTTACATTTGAGTGAACACTTTACCAAAGTTAAGCGTTTTGTGTCAAAAGTTGTGTTTTCAGTGTCTGGATGTAGCAGAAACGTTACAAAATGACATGTTTTTAATTTGCGTTTTGTTTGACGGTCTAAACTGCACTAAGACAATAGTATTTTAATTTTAGCGTTGTATTTTTCTTCTGTTTAAATTCAAATCTGTTCATTTAGGAGATTGAGTAAGCCTGTTTGTTTGCAATGCGGTTAATCCTGTGACAGGAATTTCCACAAAAGAAATGTTATTTTGAAATTGGGCAAACAAAGTAGACCACAAAATGACATACAATCCAAATATCGTGATTTTTTCAAATTGTAAATATTCGATGTTATCTCACTCTCAATAGGATAAGTGCCTAGTACAGGGGTGGCCAACCAGCCAGAGGTTAAGAGACACATTTGTTCTATGTTACTGCAAAGAGCCACATCAAACACACAGTCACTGATACCGCTTGTTTTTGGTTTTCTGGAGACAAGATTTCAACCACGTCACTGATGCATTTTTGTGGCATTGGGATATATATGTTTTAAATCCTCTGGAGCAGAGAGAGGAGCTGTGGATTATTGTTATTGATTAATGCATCAGTGTTCAATGTGAAAGGTGACAGTAGTTGCAATTTGGTGCTATATTTAAAAAAAAAAATTATATATTTTTTAAACACCTTGAATTTCAGGGGGGGGGGGGGGGCGCAGCGCCCCTCCAAGACAATGGTAGGGGAAACACTGGATAGTGTTTAATCAACGATAGGTTTCCCCCCCCCCCCCTCAAAAGGTGATTGGTTCACTGCATCGCAGGTATTATTGTGATTGGCTCTTGGGCCACATCAAAATTAGACGTGCTGTCATCCTCTCATACTGACACCTGACACCACACGTAGGGAGAGCCGGGACGAAAGTAACACGGGACGAAAGTAACGGGACGAAAGTAACGGAGCGATTTTATCCGAGCCCAAACAACTTTGACCGGCCAAATTACGTCAGAATGATCAGCATTCAATACTTAACAGACCTACTAAATATCAGGTTTAACTGTCAGGAGTAGCTAGTGTTGTCACGATACCAACATTTTGGTTTCGATACCAAGTCAAGAATTGCGATTCCGATTCTTTTTCGATACTTTTCTTAAAAAAAGGGAAACAGTCTTAAATGTAATTATTGTGCTTTATTTCACACCATAACCATAACACACACTTTTAAACAATGAGAACAGAGCAGGGAGTGGAAGCAGAGCGCTGAACACACACGGCTCTTATTAAAACGGCGCTTTCTCACCGGAGTACTTTCCCCCGTCATTCTTTAAAGTACCGATACTAATGAAACGGAGGAATCGTAACGTTTTTAACGGCAGGGTATCGCGGTACCTTTCAAGTATCTGTACACGCACCGTGCAACACTAGTCAGGAGTCAGTGTCTCTCCCCCAAACTCACATATACAATTCGATATGAAACTAGGCAAAGAGCCGCGGGTTGGCCACCCCTGGCCTAGTGCATTCATTGCCATGTTATTTAGCTGACTAAAGCACTTTTTTTGATTTGTGGATAATCCAAATCTCCCAGAATTCCTTATTTTTTTCCATCCACAGTCCCAGAGGCAGTGCAGAGGTCAGGGTCATTAGTACAACCTACAGTGAGTTTGCTCAAGAGCCCTTCAGCAGGTCAGGAGCTCGCTCACTGCAACAGAACATGAAACTCTGGTGCCCATTGTAGGACTCAAGGGCCACTTGGTGAACTAAATCTCACTTGATCCTGGCTGTAAAGTTCTGTGGGGGGGGGGACTGGGGGGGCTTAAGGAGCTCCCATGCCTGTAACCAAGAGGAAAAGCCAAGAATGCTGAGAGTCAGTCAGTGCAAGGCTCCTGTTGGCTGGAGATCAAGCTGGTCTGTTTTAAATTCCATCGGGGAGGCCAATATAAAGCATATATGATCATTAGAGAGTTCAGGGGGGATTACATACATATCTCAGGATATTATACGTAACCCTAGCTCACCTGGAAGAGTTGCAATGCCTCAGGAATTTGAGATTCACTTTTGAAGACAGATATTTGTCTTTTCACGGATAAGGGTGAGATTTGTATGTACGCAGAAACCAGTGGAAACATGTAGTGTTCTGTCTAAATGTGATCATGACACTGGAAACTCCCTGAAATATATTTACAGCAGGTTTGAACCGTGTCCCGTTTAAATGCTCCACAGTAAACATAGTGGATAGTGGTGGTCTAATGGATAGTGAGGTGGGCTGAAGATCGGAAGGTTGTGAGTTCAAATCCCGCCAGGAACACCACCACTAGTGTGCCCTTGAGTAAGGCACTTAGTCCTTAGTTACTCCAGGGAGAATGTCCCTGTAATTGGTAATTGTAAGTCGCTTTGGATAAAAGCGTCAGCTAAATGAAATGTAATGTAAACAATCAGGAAATACATATCCGACAACCTATGTCGATCCCTTTTTATTATGAAGCTACACAGAATCCTATATAAATCAGGGGTGCATTTACAATGATATTAATTATCGATCAAGCTTTTGGTATAAAAAGGTCAGAAAATAGTAAAACAATTTAAATTCCAGTTCCTAAAGATCCAAGGCGATGTCTTGAAAAAGATATTCAGTTAAAGGTCCCATGTCATGGCCATTTCTACTGATCATGTTTCCATTGTTGAGGTCGACTAGAATAGATTGAAATTGTTCAATTTTCCAAACTCACATTGGTTTCTCAAACAGCATCTCAGTATAGTATGTGTATTCACTCTCTGTCCTAAACGGTTTGTTGGAGCTCCTGCCCCCCCCCCCCCCCTCCCTGTGAGCCCAGTGGCCGTCTGCAAGACAACGAGACACAGCCCGAAAAACACACACCCGCAGCCTGGCTGGGAGTTTGTGTGTGTGCCCAGGCTGAGTTCCGCGCTGTCTCGCAGACCCCACACCTGTGAGCCAGCTCACACTGTCCCGCTCCTCGTAGCAGCGAGCCTCGCTCTATTAGTCAAATATTATTATAGCTCTTATTTAAATCTCAAACTTAACACATGTAGGAGTTTTAAACCAGCTTGTGAAATGTTGATCTAGTTTTTTTTAAGGAGTTTCCATGAGGCATTTCTTCTTCTTTTTTTTTACCCGGCTCCGACCCTGATTATTAGTGGAATTAAAAGCTTCCTGTAAACGCAGCTAGTGACCCACTTGTTGTAAGTAGTGTATTGTAGTGTAGATTACCAGGGGCCTCGTTTATAAAGCTTTGCGTAGGATTCACTTGGGACAAAGCAAATACGCACAAAAATATTCCAATTTATAAAACACTGCACACGCACGTCCTACGCCGGTTTCCCTTTTATCAATCAACTCGAAATGCGGCGCAGCTTTTGCAGGCTTCACGTAACGCCCATATCTGCCTATAAATAGTCAAATAAACGGCCCGTATTAATATTCATTTTGACTGACTGCATGAAGAAGATCGCAGAAAATGACTAGGGCTGTACCCGAATATTCGTTCGTTGGAGTAGCCTACTATTCGGGTTTCAATTTCGTTATTCTGATATTCACTTTTTTGGTAGCGGCTGCCCTGCGGCTGCCCTGCGGCTGCCCTGCGGCTGCCCAGCGGCTGCCCAGCGGCTGCCCAATTGAATTTATTGAAAACTCCAATATCAACGTAAGAGCTTGTGCCTCTTCGGGGGGTGCTAACACTTAACCATAAACGTTATCGTTTACTTTCTCCATCTTTATAATGTAGATATTACTTTTTGTCCATTAATCTCCATCACGTTGTTTCCATAGCAACAACAACTTCCTGTCAACAGCGCTAACTCTCCTTCAAAATAAAAGCATGAAAATAGGAAGCCAAGCCAAATTACACTTAAGACATATACAACTGCAACGAAAGTAACAAACACAATGCAATATCCTTTTCAATTTCAAAGAACACAAATTGGGTTACATACATTAACAAATAACTATAAAACAACAATACTCTAGAATAACAAAATGAATGCCGTGAATAAACCGAAATACACGTGTTGAAGCGGTTCGCTGCTGATTACTACTCCCCCCGCGCGGGCCGAATATTCGCTGCTGATTACTACCGAATATCCGGAGCCCGAAAAATGGTATTCGGGGCAGCCCTAGAAATTACGACAGAACAGCTAAAAAAGACATCTCACACCGTGTCAGATTTTGGTTCTTTTGGGGAGGTGGAGACAAATCACATTGTTTGGTGGATGCAGTTTTTTACCTAAATAAATAAGTGGTCTGAAAAAAGTTAACGACAAAAAAAAAACATCTCGCCTTCTGCAGGCAGTTTGTCGGTGTGTTTGTGCCGAGGACAGGAGACCCCCCCCCCTTGATGAGAAACTGTAAGAAATGAACGGGGAATCCCCCCGGTGTGGAGTCATGACGACGATGATTTTTTTGTATTTGGTGGTTTGTGTTCCAGCTTTCTATCAGCTGTGCGCAGCATCTCTACTGCAGCCTGTGCGTCTCAACACAGCAACTCTATATCCACCAGTTAAAGGAAATACAATTAATGTGTTGTGTTTTATCAGCTGTACAATTTACCACATATGGTGGGTGTTATAAATTAGATTGCATAATCGTTTTTCTTCATATTTTATGTATTTTTCATTGTTCAATACTAGAAAGGTAAAAGTCCCACAAATGAACTGTGATGGGATTTGCTTTCTCTCACCAGTGAAGGGAAATGTTGATTTTAAAGATGAGATTTGTTTGTTTGTGCGATGCCGAGATCTCATGACCTTTATTCTATTATGTATTTGTTCTCTAGTCGAATCTCAGGTTTAACATTAATTATAACGGAGCTATAGCGGTCTCTTTGCATTGACAAGATGTGCTATTCACGCGGCACACCTGATGTGTTATAAAAGATATTCCATAATCGGTTTTCTTCATATTTTTTATGTATTTTTCATTGTTTGTTCAGAACTAAAAGGTCCAAGAAGTCCCACAATTGAATTTAATATTCATTTGACATGTGAACTATATCGTAAAGCGCTTCATGGGAGTAATTGTGGGATGATACATTTTCAAAGTATCACGATATGTATCGGTTGAGTATCGGTATCGTTCAGTGGTATCGTAAAAAAGTCAACGATATGCATCCCTAGCGAACGGCATAAAACACGATTAAACATGATGGAATATAAAACCATGCTCGTATCTATCTAACCTATAGAAATGCAAAACGGCGTCAATTTAAAGTAATTCTGTCCTTCTGTTTAACGCATCATTTATGAGAATACATTTTTTGACAAGAGAACATAATCGAGGGGTGATCAATAACATTTCCGTATATATTTATTTCTCCATATGTTTTTGTGAGCACGGAGGAGTCTCAAACAGGCATTTGCTAAATCATTTTAAGATTGGCTTTAATCAATTTGTGAAAATGAATTCTTCATATATGATAAATGAGAGCTAACATTTTATTTATGGTATTATTTCCACATATTCTCTCCATATTTGAAGTGTTTGGGTCCAAACACCAAACGGATCATTGCAGCATTACCCATAATCCCCTCTGTTTCAGCCCTGTTTCCAAAGTGCTGATTCTCTGTCTGTTACTTTAGATGAAAATAAGGAGCCCCTCCCCACGCCCCTCTGAGAGACATTTGGTTACAAAGAACACAATGGTGCTCTAGGAGGAGATTCAGGTGATAAGGGGGGGGGGGGGGGGGGGGGGGGGTTACCTTGGTTGCTGATTGGCTAATGGTTACACAAGACAAAAAAATCGTTATGACATCATAAAGTGGTCAAAATCTGATCAGCTCATTTTCAGACAGGTTTTTATAGAAATGGATCAAAAAGAGAGAGAATCTTTGTTCCTGAAACTTTCAGAGTCTCTTTCCACAGAGGGGACACATGTTGATGTAGAAGAGACATGAATCAGAGGGGACACATGTTGATGAAGAAGAGACATGGAGAAGAGGGGACACATGTTGATGTAGAAGAGACATGGAGAAGAGGGGACACATGTTGATGTAGAAGAGACATGAAGAAGAGGGGACACATGTTGATGTAGAAGAGACATGAAGAAGAGGGGACACATGTTGATGTAGAAGAGACATGAAGAAGAGGGGACACATGTTGATGTAGAAGAGACCCTACTTTTCACCTGATTTATTAACTTGGTAAACATTTTCCTACTGTGTTTGTGGCACAATCGCTAGTTTCAATACAGCATGATGTTAATTTGGGAAAATCCGGTCCCATTTTAGAGTTAAATAGACGAGCAGGTTATACCTGTGGCTTCCTTGGGTGCTTTCACACCAAGAATAGTTCCGATAGTTCCTGGGATTTTGCGTTCACACCTAAAAGATCTGGAATTAGAACTTTTTTTCGGGAACCTTTTCACCCCTTTTCAGTCCCTGCTAGAGAGTTCCAATTTCTTATTGGCTGGGCGAATTGCAAACCACGCCCCGTAAAACTCTATTTGCTCGCATTAGCATTATTAGCATTAGCCCAGTGCACCAACTGAGAGAGAGACTAACTTATGGCAAAAGAAAACATGGGAGCGGTGGAGATGAAGAGGTGTCGGCGTTCTGGCAATTTACTCGGAAGGCAGTATACGCCATGAAGTGGTTAGCGGCCTGCCAGTAAACCCAAAGCAGAAGAAGAAGTGACGTCAGTGGCTTAATTTGCGTAATCCTCCCTCAGGGAACTTACTCTGGTGTGAACACGATTTACTAGATAGTTCCGGAACTAAAGATTTCCGGGAGACTAAGTTCCGGGAACTATTCGTGGGAAAAGTACTTGGTGTGAAAGCGCCTCTTGCGATTGACGTTTGTATCATGATTTTAATTGTATAATTTCTAGTATACGGGTCACATTGGGAAGATCTATTGCTAGGCTTACTGTAAAGAAGTGGGGCTCCTCACAAATACATTATACAAACACACTTTCTCTGCAGCTGCTATGAGAGAAACTGAAAACAGTTAAGAGGCTTTTTTTATTGGGTTGGCAGCTGTGAAAAAGCAAGTGACCTTTTTATTTTATTTGTTGTTTGTTTTGTGGAGTTAAACAAACAACCACTAGGACGAACACGTCGTAAACTTTGGTCTCATTTGGATAAAATCAACACATGAAATGCACCACTTCTCTCTAGGAGCCACAAGAATGCTGCTGAAGTAAGGGAAATCAAACTAACATTACATCTTTCCCCCTCTTGTTAAGGGTAAGTTGGTTGCTCTTAAGTCAATATACTAACTTAATCATGGAAGACTCATGGAAGTTAGTCTTCTAGGATGTCTGCTTTGTTTATTTCTCCCATCAACAGTACAGCCTGATAACTTCAGGCTAACTTCCTCCCAAATGTTTGTAATTTAGCTGCAGAGACTTCCAGACCAACACGCTATCTTTATTTATGTTTTCCTCCATTAGTAGAAACACACTCCCATGAATTTGGATTAACCAGATTTTTGAGCTGTGTGCGTTTTTAGAGTTGAAAGAAAAGTGAAATGGTGACAGAAGTTTCCTTTGTTTGTTCTAAATGTTATTTGGCTGTGAGTCCTGGAGTGCTCCTGAGTTTTAGGGCCACACTTGGTGGTTTCCACAGTGACTCAGTGTTTGGTGTAGACGCACAAATCTGCCAGGATGTGGATTGTTGGTCAGTTGGACACTTTTGTCTCAGCACTTTGTTGTCGAGGTGTTCGAAGGCTTTGATTCATGAACGTACCCCCCTCTATTACACTTGTTCACACTAGTAGCGACAAAGCAACAAGCTACATGTCATTTATAATGGAAGCTGGTGCCAGGAAGCTACAAACTCGTGCTGTGTGACGATACAAATCAAATGTAGCTGGCCTTAACTTTTTTTTTCTGTGCTCCAAATGGAAAAGCATCATTGTCTTTTGTTTTGTTTCACCGTCCTCTTTTCTCTCCCTCAATACCTATTTTGTACCCAACTGTAAATCTAACAAAAAACTATTTTACCGTTAGTTTGTTCCCAGTTCTATTATTCTTTCTTTCTTCCTTCTTCTCCCCATTAGCATGAGCATTGGCTTTTCTTCCTAGGGTCCTCACACACACAACACATACATAAAACAGCTCATGTCATGCAATGTACAGTGCTGTATGAAGAAAAACTAAAATGGTCATCCAATTTTAACTTCATTAAAAACACTTCAACGGTGACTTTACAACAACGTACCTGGTTAGTTTGTCCATTTTGTCGCTCATTGAAAATGCCATTTATTCTGTGGTTTTGTTTTATGTTTCTTTCCTCTATCAGTTTTTATCCTCTTGTTTCTCACACCCAGTGAGTAATCTCCGCACACTAGCAGATGGTGAGGTCGGCGTGTGTTTACAGCAGGTCAGATGGGTTTTCTTGGGCTCAGTTCACACGTGCCCAGCTGTTTTCTTTGAGGTGTCACTGGGAACGATCCTATCTGTACTCTCTCTGTTTTTCTCATATTGATCTTTAAGTGCTGTCCTTCTACATTACTATAGTTCTTAAGGGTTTGGTTGAGCAGTCTGTAAAACCTGCATGAATCCTGCTTGAGTCTGCCTTAAAGAGCTGTTAAAGAATTAAGCTATTTTTGCTTAAATGGAAAGTAATGAAGTTGTTTGATGCTGTATCGGAAGCATTTTTGCATTGGATGGCCAACAACGTCTAAAGTCAAATGTATCCGTGTGTAAGCAAGCACCTTTTTAAAAACCTGTAGAGACTAAACAATCCTGAGTAAGGGAATTTAATAACCTAATTCACGTCGTAAATCGTTCAAGAAAAGACGTGGTTACAAAATATACAGTATATATATAATCATTTGACTTTGAGATGAAGGAGAAATGCAGAAATGTTAGCTACATTTCAGATTTCAAGACTCATTTCTGCAGCACTGCCATGATCATAAGGTTCATATTTGGGGTTTTAAGTCGGATGCATTAAAAAGCTAGGTTATGACCGGCCCGTAGGCCACAACAGGAAAACAGAGAGAGCCGTTCGAGGGTTCCAAAAACCACGGCACTTTTATTGTGATCGTTCCACACACAACACGGAAACATGAGAGGATGGGCGAGGGGAAAGGATCACGGTGAGAGTCCTCCTGCAGCAGGCTTGGAGAGAGTCACAAAGGCCATGTGACTCCGGACAGCTGGGCTTAAGTAGCACCTCGGCTCCGGCCAGGTGTCCCCAGTCATGCTGATTGTCTCCTCAGCTCCACCCCCAACACAGGACCTGCAACACACCTGCACACTCACAGGCCACAGGCTCTGGGGCCGTCACAGTTTCTCATTACATTTGGTACAGAACAAGCATGGCTGTATCCTCTTAGTCATGTTCTGATGTACATCTCTCAAGGCTTTTACAGAACAGAAGGACATGTGTATGCATGTTTTTAATGCAGCGTTATGAATTTCAATGAGTTGCCTCCAAAAATGTGACAATTTAAATGGAGGGTTCTTTTACAGTGTTGTGTGGAGAGTTTTAAGAATGAAAGTGATTCCAATATTTCAAATATCCCTTTTTTTTAAAAGTCTCTTCTTTCAGCTGCATTGCTCCTTCCTTTATAGGCTGTGTGAGCGTGTGTCTGCATGAGTGTGTGGTATGCACGACATCCCAGAGGAGCTGAATGCTAGGAGGATGGACTTCTAGGTAATGGGGATGTTTTCCTTGCCTTCCCTAACCCCGCTCCCCTCCCTTCTTTCTCTGAGGAAATCTCTGTAAACACAGCCAGAGGGTCAGGGCCGGCCGGCTGCATACAAAAGCTGATAAGAAATCACATGGAGATAGCAACTGTTCTTCCACCAGCTACAGTCTTTACATTACATTAAGCTTACGCTTTTATCCAAAGCGACTTACAATAAGTGCGTTCCACCAACAAGATACAAACTTGAAGAGAACAGAATCATATAAGTACATCAGGTTTCATAGAGCCAAACATTTCAAGTGCTACTCAACTGGCATTAGATAAGCCGGTCCTTTATTAGTGTAAGTGCTCGTATTTACACTCCTCTATTTGAAGTGAACGTGATAGTGTGCTAACTTTAAGTCTTTGAAGGCAGGAGTTGAGAGCCTCGTGTACTTTAAAGAGCGACATATGGCCTAGTTCTGATGTGTTATGTTGTGAAAAACACATGTTCCTCTTATCACATGTACGTCAGTCGATGTAAACTCTCTCCTAACTCCTTCCCTTTTGATTGTCAAGCCCCATAAGTTGCTTTGGAGTTATAATATTGACTTCACATAGAACCTCTGACCTAGATACCCTGTTTTGCGTCCCCTTCGGGGAAAGAGCAGATGAAATGTCTCAACTTTTAGTTCATCGGCTGTTTACATTTTGTCTGATTTGTGTTTTTCCTCGAGCTCTTTGAATGTTATTTATGTTGGAACATGAAGTGGAATGTCTCTGTGAAACTCTTCACAAATATTTGATGTTTTCAACGACACACAAATCTGATTATCAAACGTTTTCCTATTCTATTTATTGACCCACTTTTCCCTTTTTTTAAAAATGTTTCTTCTCTGCAGAGCTTCCAGAAAACTGGACCGACACAAGGGAGACCATTGTTGAGGGCATGACCTTTAACCTCCGTCACCTCGGCATGACACTAGTGGACCAGCCTAAAGGAGAGGAGCTGTCAGTGGCCGCAGTGAAGAGGATCGTGGCCACGGTGAGAGTCTGACGGCCCGTCCACACGGCGGCGTGCGTTGAAGCTTCAACGCAGCTTCCCATTCACTTTGAGTGGGGTGACGTCACGCTTTGCCGAACTGCATTGTGGTTTCGTCGCTTCGCTTTGCCTCCGTTGCCCGCTTCAACGGAAAGCGTCAGCCAATCAAACCGCGTGCTTGTGTGTCCCGGGCGGGAGATTAATGTGATTGGTTGTTGGTCGCGCTCCAGACACGCCCACCGGCAAGCTTCAACGCAGGCTGCCGTGTGGACGTACCGTGAGGAACCATAACTGTTCAGGATGTCAAACAGTCACCAGGACTACTGCTTTCTTTATTACTCTTTTAAAAGCACAAGACATGCTTTGATTTCTTTATTACTTTGTTGGAACACTGTCACCGTGAAAACAACACTTTTCAGAAATGTCTTGTATTTAAAAGTTATCCAGTCAAATTGTAGAATTGAAAAACTTCCAAAGGAGCATATTTTTGGTTGAAATAAAGTAGTACATTTGGCAACAAACTGTACCTAAAGTTCCCGCAAATGAATGCAAGTTCCCATCTGCTGCTGTAATGTGAGATAATGGTTTATTCTCCCATCGGATGCCATTAAAATAAGGTTAAAAAAAAAAAGACATTGCATAATTAAAAGAGCTTAGTACTTGAAGGAATAGTAATAAGTATAGATTGTTTCTAGTACTCACTTCTCTAGACGCTGTATGAGGTTTTCTATCGAATGGTGTTGAATAAATGCATCTCAGTGCAATAAGACGGACTGGACGTGTTCTAAATCGTCCTAAAATAAGCATTATTATCAATTATCCTCCTGTGAAGTTATTTGTTTTACATATTTGTACACTTGTTCTCAAGAAGTAGATTTCTATGAATAAAGAAGTGGATAAAAGGCACGCTCCAGGCCCCATTATGCTTTCCTACAGCGCGTAATATAGGTTTTTCTGTTTGTAAATTGTCTGAAAAGGCTTAAATCCCAAAGTTCCCTCTTCAGTTGTGGCCCTTTGTTCACTTCTGCGACATAGTGACATCACTACGTAACAATTGTGCTTTTATTTGCTACGACCAACACATTGTACGTGATGGGCTAAGCGGCGGGACATCTCTAAGCTGGTTGACCAATCACAACAGAGCCGGCCAGCTAACCAATCAGAATAGACTGGGCTCTGGTTTCAGACAGAGGGTGAGAAGAGGTGCTGCAGCACAGGCAGTATGAGAGATACAGAGCTTTTTGAACATTAAAGCCTGGAGACATGTCCCAGTAGAAGCACTTAAATAAAATATGAAAATGAGCAGAATAGGGCCCCTTTAACTCGTCATCAGTCCGAGCATTTTGTGGATCAGATTGGTTTTAAAGCTACGGTTTGTACTGAACACACTATCTGCTATTAAACAAACGTGTCCCCTTGTATCTGTGCCAGGCTAAAGCGATGGGGAAGAAGCCTCAGAAGGTTGCTCTGAAGATCTCCCCTCAGGGAATCCTCCTGTTCGACCGCCTGTCCAATAAACAGCTGGAAAACGTCTCCATATACAGGTAGGTTAAAAACAACAGGTGCTTTTCAGATGAACGTCCAATTAACAGTGTTTTTATTAAACAATATGTTGATTAAATGTCATTCTTTTAAACAACATAGTTACAAGACACAACATACCGACACAAACTTAGATAACAAATGTGAAAAACAGAGGCAAAGATTTTTTTTGTACATAGTCACAGCAGTTTAAGAAGTACTTTACTTTTCCTTTCCAGGGTGTCCGCGGTGTCTTAAAAAATAAATAAATCAATTTAGTGAAAATGAAGGCTATTAAACTGCATTTTCCATGGTATTACATTTTGTAGCTTGTTTTCAATAAGTATCTAAATGGTCCAAAGAGGTTGAATTCTACAGTCTGCCTGAATGTAATCATGGCGTAGGTGTGTAGTGTGAGTCTGTGTAGTTTATTGATGGCATCCCGTTGGGTTTGACGTCATCTGAACAGGACATCGCACGCTCACTGCTTGATAGCGCGAAGGTCCGTTTACGCCGGTTGCTAAGCAACATCGTTATGGGGAAATGCAAGTTTGCATCCAAATGGTTGGAAGATGAGGAGGAAGGACAATCAATACTGTATATAGTCAATGTGAGGTAAAGTGTGTCGCCAAGGTAACCGGTATGTAAAGGGTCTTAAATAAGGTCTTGCATCTGACTTCAGGATTCCTGCATATACCCTGCTTTCAACCAGATCGCTCTCATGGATTCCCATTGTTACTTCTTAGCATGTTTGACACATTCCCTAACCGTTGAGTAAACGAGCCCCAACAGTGTTGCACTTCTTAAGCTTAATACACGTTCACAACCTTTTTTTAAATACCTTGTCATGGAGTCGATGTGTTGCACGTGTTGTGAACTCTCTGTCCTAATGTTTGCTCTTCCTCCAACCTCACAGAATATCCTACTGCACCGTGGACAAACTGAACGATAAAGTGTTTGCTTACATTGCTCAAAACACCCTCAATGGGACCCTGGAGTGCCACGCCTACCTCTGCTCCAAGAGGAAAGTGGTGAGTTGTTTGATACAGAATCGGTTTTTATGTTTAATATATGACGAGTATAAATCAAAGTCAAAGTCAGTGATTTGATCTGCATTACTTTCATTTTAACTTCTATCTTTTTAAGAGTTTTTTTTAAGGGGATTTAAACCTCTCGTCATGGTTGGGTGTGTTACCTAATCTAAGTTTACTTTGTGGTCCGTTAAAAAGACCTATAACACCCAGCATGTTCCTAACTGAGTGGACGGAAGCAAAATGTATCCCTCTTTTCTTCAGTGCCTCTCTGACACTGTAGCTCCTCTTTCTCATGGTCCATACTGAAGAGGACATCTGAGAAGTCTCGCTGTCCAAACGTCTGTCATCTTCCTGCCTGCTGGAAAACTGAAGGGCACTTTTCCTCTCATCTTACGCGCTTCCACACTCATCGCCTCTTCTCCCAGAATAACATGATACTACCTTACTTCCTTAATACTGCATCCTGGTTATGGAGACAGTTGTCATGTCCTCTGCTAAATCAGTCCCAGCACTGATGACTTGTGTATGATTGAGCGTGCTTTCCTACTAATATAAGTATAGTAACTAAAGTGTTATCAGATGGAAGTACATTCTCCATCTGTTTAATATAGCATTACCTACTGTCGATGGCGGTCAGCAAAGGTGTCATCTACGCTTGAGAAGTCCCCCCTCCCTTTTTTGAAGAGAGAGTTTGTTGTTGTATTGAGCTTGCAATAAAAAAGGTCAACTAACAATTGAGAAATTTTGAATAAAAAAAGTCAATTTGCACAACAAGAAAACACACCATGCAAAGTATATATGTATAAAAACATATGTGCATTGTCCAAAAAAAGTAAGCGGAGTAAAACGTGAGCTGAAAAGAAAAATATACACCTCCCCTACTCGTTGTAATTAACCCAATGTGTTTCATAGTTTCACTTTCTCGCTCTATGGTATATGGTAGGCCTTACATGTCTAATGTTCTAATTAGGTATTTAGATTTAAGGTTAATCCCATTTTAATGCGCTATTTTCTTTTTACCGACCTGCCACTCTGATCCCCCGCTCAATTAGCTCAAATCCCATGTGTAATCAATTCAAACATAACACCCTATCATTGTTCTCTGTCAGTCCATATCAAACGGAGGTTCACAGGGCTCGGTAAACACCTATAAGCCTTGGTGTGTAACAAAGTGTGTGTTGTGTTCCCCAGGCTCAGGCTGTGGCTCTGACGGTAGCTCAGGCCTTCACTATAGCGTTTGAACTCTGGCAGGTGGCCAAAGAAGGTAGGAGCCAAACTCACCACCTTTCAAGTTCTGGAAAACACACACACACACACACACACACACACACACACACACACACACACACACACAGCTGCACTGTGTGTGTGTGTGTGTGTGTGTGTAGGAGTTGTCTTATCAGCATCTGACACTGTTTATGTGTGTACCGAGTCGGCCTTGATGATTCGAGGGCGCTGATATCTGCTTCTTGGCTGCAATCAGCACGTTTGTGTCATTTCTGTGCATCTGTTTTCTGATCTAGAGAAAGGGAAACGGGCGAAGTCTGGTTCAGCCGGAGAGGCCAGCAGCAGCTCCCACTCAGAACGATCCAACAGCTTGGGGAGCCTGAAGGGGACAGGTACAACAACAAAGTGTTTAAACTGTTTAGCCCCTTCCCCACTGAACAAAACACCCACCAACATCTGGCTTATGCGCTTTAATGGAGAGGTTATAATGGACATTAGTTCCCGGGATCAGTGTCTTTGTTGTAGTCACGGGTATTTATCAGCTCAAGATCCAATCAGCTGTGATTGAAACACAACACCCATCTGCACACACCAATGTTCCCGCTTTATCCGGTGTGATGAAATACATACATATTAACATTTAGCAGGGATTTAAACACTCATTGTATCTTATTAAACTCTTCTTGAAGCCACCAAACTCCAGTGACAGAAACACTTTACTCCAACTAATGGGCTGTCCTTCCTTCACCTCATGTAGATGTGGCCACAGACAACCTGTTGGACTTTGAGGACAGTGTGCATGTGACGGTAGAGACCAATGGGAATATAGAGGAGGATCAGCTGGATAATCACCGGCCCTCTGAGACCAACAACAACCCCAACTTGGTAAGACCCTCCGTGTTGCACCTATTGTTGGGGAAATATTGTCCTATAGGCCCATACCTTTGACCCAGTTTGTACAATGGGCAGCTCCAACCTTGGCTCTGTACTCAGTGTGTTGTCTCCCTGTTCCTGCCTGTTGACGTCGGCTGATAGAGGTGTTGTTAGAGCCAGTATTTAGTTTTACAAGAAAGGCCTCCTAATTGTGACATCTGTAGTCAACACACCATAAAAGACTACAATTCCCACGGCACTCTAAAGAGACAGAGATGGGCAGCAACCTGCTAGAAAGACGCCGTCGAGGAATAGTTTTTAACCGTCCAATTACCCTTTAAGTTATATAAGCATGATCAAGAAAGAAATAATACCTAAGTTGTTTATTTTATTTGAGTTTTGCCTATTTGATGTAACCATTGCCAAGGCCTCTTTTCTTGTTGCAAGTGTAAAAGTTTATTTTATTCGCATAATATCATTCAAACCATCGGAGGCCAAGTAACTCTTAAACGAGTTAATAATGTCTGTTTTAAGGCGTCTAGTGGCTTGATAGAAAAACAAGGAAGGAAGCCACGACGGGTGTTATGGTGCTTTGCCGGTTTTATCTTGTTATGCACAACGTTTATTATTCTCTCAGAACCAGCTAAATGCATGGGTCTGGGTTAGAGATCTTCAGAATTGGTTTGGTAACTGCTGTGTCAACTCGTGGCTCAGCACATGTCTTGTGAATTCTCCGGCCGAAGCTCCAAATAAACCGTCTGTGTTTGCCATCAAAGTTCCTGCTCTCCTCGTGTCTCTGAGTTTCGTCTCCATTGCTTCAGAAGTTTCCATCACACCTATGGAGAACTGAAGCAGGTTCATCTGTTTGAGATTAGGATCCCATGTGACTTCCACCATTTTAATTTTACAAATGGGTCTCTTGATATCAACATATGCAGCTGAAAATAGCATGAAATCTCTAACTTCTCTAACGTGAATCTTAAGCAACATTTCTCTCCCTTTTTTTCTCTCCAGGAACTAGAAGATGGTTTGGATGAAGCTTTTTCCAAGTAAGATATTTCTCTCAGTAGTTGTATTATCAAGTGAAATCAATCCTAGTGAATTCTTTATGCTGCTTAGAATAAAATGACCAATCCCCAACTCTGTCTAGTTGAATCCTTCAGTGTACTTTAGGTCCCTCTCTTACTGCTTAGCGTTACAGCGCCACTTAGTGCTGATTCCTGTGTACTGCAGGAAACAAATTCTCCTGACTATTAAATGAGAAATAATTTTGTAGCTTAATTTCAAACTGTCCTCAATCTATTGTGTGTTTGTGTCTCCAGCCGTGCTCTGGATAGCTATGGTTCATGTCCAGGTAAAGTTGAGCTGTTACAAGCCTTACCTAGTGAAGTAGTGCTAATTACTAACCTACCTGTAACCCATTTCATTCAATCACACACAAACCCAATATCCTAGTAATGTTAGCAATAGCTTCCTGTGTCATTTGTTTCCTTCGTGATAGAATATTTGTCAAAAAATAGAGCTTAGTTTCAATCTAAAGTCATTTCCCTGTCCCTTTCCATCTCATTTCACCAACAATTGCTCTATTATCCTGACAACCATCTTAAAAGTGTTTGTTTCTGAAATGTTACTCCTCTAAAAACACAAGGTATTGAATGCTGTTTTGTGAAAGTATGGCAGTATCATTTTATCCCACGATTCGAGAACTGAACGTCTTGGAGTAATCCTGTTAACCTCCAGACAGATTTAGCATATATTATTATCCCAGAGAAGATAGACGGTGTGCAGCCAAACCTAGGTATCTTAATTAAGAGAAATCTAGGCTTTAGTGGCACAACATGTCTTGGAAGCTGCTCTGGAGGAAGTATTGGAATCACAACTTGGCCCACACTTTAAGCGGAGGAACAGCAGCTATTGTAGCTTAGTGAGGTCAGGGCTGAAGTCAAAATAAAAAGTGGTAACTAAATTCAGTCATACCAACACATGCTTTTATTTGGAAAGCTTATTAACTAGCTTAAGTTATTTCATTTATTTGTATTTAGACTTTAACAGAGATGAAACCATGTCGTTGTTTTGCAAGTCACACATAATAATAATAATAATAATAATAGATTTAATTTGTTAGCGCTTTTACAGGTGCTCAAAGACGCTTTACAGACGTAGTGAAGGGAAAAGGAAGGAACAACAAATAAATATATAGTAAACAATCACACATTAAAAGCCAGATTGAAGAGGTGAGTTTTTGTAAGTTTTTTGAAGGTGGTGAGGTCAGTGCAGTCTCTGATGGGTTGGGGGAGTGAGTTCCAGAGGGAGGGGGCAGCGACGGAGAAGGCTCTGTCCCCCCAGGTCCGGTGATTGATGCGGGTGGGGATGGATAGGAGGTTGGCTTCTGATGAGCGGAGGCAGCGGGAAGGGGTGTGGTGGTGCAGCAAGTCTGTGAGGTAGGGGGGGGCCTGATTGTTGAGGGCTTTGTGGGTAATGAGGAGGACTTTGAAGTTGATTCTTTGACGGACGGGGAGCCAGTGGAGGTTCTGGAGGACAGGAGTGATGTGGTCTCGGGAGCGGGTGTGGGTGAGGAGGCGGGCAGCAGAGTTCTGGATATGTTGGAGTTTATTGATTAGGTTGGATGGTATGCCGTAGAGGATGCTATTGCAGTAGTCGAGTCGTGAAGTGATGAATGCATGAATCAGGGTTTCAGCAGCAGAGGAGGAGAGTGATGGGCGGAGACGGGCAATGTTTTTGAGGTGGAAAAAGGCTGTCCTGGTGATGTGATTTATGTGGTGGTTGAATTTGAGCTGACTGTCGAAGATGACTCCGAGGTTGCGGATGTGAGGGGGGGGGGGGGGGGGGGGAGATAGAGTGTGGCTGTCAATGGTGAAGTTGAAATTCTGGATGTCTTTGATACGGGATGGGGGGCCAATGATGATGATGTCTGATTTGGCACTGTTCAGTTGGAGATAGTTTGTTTGCATCCATGCTTTTATTTCTGAGAGACAGTTGGTGAGAGTGGAGTGTGTTGTGGGGGTGATGGTTTTTGTTGAGATATAAAGTTGGATGTCATCGGCGTAGCAGTGAAATTGAAGGTTGTGGCGACTAATTATTTTGCCAAGGGGGAGCATGTAGAGGATGAAGAGGAGGGGGCCAAGCACCGAACCCTGGGGGACACCTTGGGACAGAGGAGCAGTGGAGGAGGTGCAGTTGTTGATGTTGATGAACTGATGTCTGTCGGTGAGGTAGGATTTCAGCCAGGAGAGTGCAGTGATGTTGAGTGATGATTCGAGGAGGGACAGCAGGATGGCGTGGTTGATGGTGTCGAATGCTGCGGTGAGGTCGAGGAGGATGAGGATGTTAAGGTTGCCGGAGTCAGAGGAGAGGAGGAGGTCGTTTGTGATTTTGAGAAGAGCTGTTTCGGTGCTGTGTTTTGATCGGAAACCGGATTGAAATGGCTCAAAGAGATCATTGGAGCTGAGGTGGGCTTTAAGTTGTGAGGCAACGACACGTTCAAGTATTTTTGACAGAAAGGGGAGATTTGAGATGGGCCGGAAGTTGGACATGATGTCAGATGTGAGTCCAGGTCTTTTGAGAATGGGTGTGACAGCAGCCAGTTTGAGAGAGGGGGGAACTGATCCAGATCTGAGGGAGGAGTTAATGATGGTGGCGATGAGTTGGGAGATGGCAGGGAGGCTCTCTTTAACAAATTTGGAGGGCATTGGGTCAAGTGTGCAGGTGGAGTTAATTCCAGTCATGAAGTCGGACAGTTGCATGGGGGTCACAGGGGAGAAGTGGGACAGGGGGTGTGAGGTGAAATGTTGCTGATTTTGGTTTGGAAAAATGAGAGGAAGGAGTTGCACTGTTCGGTGGTGAAGGATGAGGTGGCGTTGTCACAGGGTTTGAGAAGTTTGCTGATGGTGGGGAACAGACGCTTGGGGTTGCTGGAGCCAGACTGAATGAGTTGTGAGTAGTAATTAGACCGAGCTGCTTTGAGTGCGTTACTGTACTGCTGGAGATAGTCTTTGTAGATTTGAAGATGGACTGTTAGTGTGGTTTTCTTGTGTTGGCGTTCAAGTTGACGTTTCCTTGATTTCATTTGGCGGAGTTCGGGGGTATACCAGGGGGCGGAGTGTATGAAAGAGACATTTTTTGTTTTTGTGGGGGCCAGTTCATTGAGACAGAAGGAGAGGGTGCTGTTATAATAGTCCACAAGTTCAGATGGGTTTTCAGAAAGTGGGGGGGGGGGAGACAGACATCTTGCAGGTAATGGAGGCAGTGATTGCTGAAGGTGAGATGGATTTGAGATTTCTGTAGGTTATTGTGCGTTTTTGCTTTTGGGCGGGGATGGGGATGTTGATGTCCATGATGTTGGCCAGGTGATCAGAGATGTGGAGATTGAGGCTGGACAGATGATGGATGGTGAGACCAGTGGAGCAGACCAAGTCCAGGATGTGACCACGGCTGTGGGTTGAGAAGTTGATGTGTTGAGAGAAGTTGCAGCAGTGAAGGGTTTCCTTAAATTCAGAGGCATATTTGCAGGTCGGGTCGTCAACATGAATGTTAAAATCACCTAAGAGGAGAACAGATGGGGATATAGCAGAAAGCTGAGTGAGAATGTCAGAGAAGTCGGAGAGAAAGGAGGGGTTTGGCTTCGGGGGACGGTAGATGATGGCTGTGACCAGGGGAGTGGGACCAGATAGTTTAAAGATCAGGTGTTCAAATGAAGAAACATCAGGGATGGGGATTATGGTCGCTTTTATTTCCTTTCTGATAATAACAGCTATACCACCACCCCGCCCTTGTGGGCGAGGTTTGTCAATGTATGTGAATCCTGCTGGGGTGATTTGATTTAAAGAAAAATAGTCCAGGGGTTTTTGCCATGTTTCGGTCAGATACAGAAAGTCCAGGTTATTGTCTTTAATGAATTCATTTAGAATGTGGCTGTTATTGTGGATGGAGCGTGTGTTGAGCAGGGCTGCTCTGAGGTGGCGTTGCATTGGGGGGGGGGGGGGGGGGGGGGGGGGGGGGGGGGGTGTGTGTAAGTCAAGTGTTTGCCCATCCTAAGCCAAGTTATAATGCAACTCCGTGTGCCCATTTGTATAGCATTAAAATCAATTCTGAACCAACTGGAAGCCAGTGCAGTGAGGCCAGAATTGGGGTGATGTGGTCACGCTTTTTATGGCCAGTGAGAAGACGTGCAGCTGCATTCTGCACTAGCTGCAGGCGTCTAATTGAGGCCAGGGGCCTTATTCATAAAGGGATATACGCTAAAAAAAAATGGCGTACGCCAGTTTTACGCAATGTTTGCGAGTTATAAAATACTAACTTGACGGAAAACGTGCGGTCCTCCACGCAAACTCTAACCCATGCGTACGCACTAAGCACAACAACGGGAGAGACGAGAAACTGCGACACCGTTGGCAGAAGGATGAATGGAGAGAAATATGTAGAAATAATACCATAAACAAAATGTTACCTCTCTGTTAAGTATTACTTTGTAATAGCACCCTTACTCCATGTTTATTGGTACGTCCCATTGTGCACCCTTACACCATGTTTAATGGTATGTCCCATTGTGACATCATAAGCAAGCGTGGAGCGCTATATCTTGTTGATTACGCAGCACTGCCATGCTGGTTCATGTCTCTGAATAAATGGATGAGAGAAGAACAATGACTGCGCATACTTTATTAGTTTAAGTTAACAATAAAAAAAATCTATGGAAATAAATTGTTATTTGGCACAAAGTCATCGGTGTAAAAGTCCAGGTCAAGTCGCAGGTCTTGTTTGATTTTGTGAAGTCTAATGTCCTCAAATGTATGTAAACCAAGCCAATTAAAGACACAACTATGAGATTTGAAACTTTCAAAAGTGTGAAATGTGTAAAAGTGCATGATGCTAAAATGATGATATAAAACAAGCAAATATGTTGAAGATGAACACCAGCGTTTTCATCAATATGTTATAGGTCTCAGATATATACAGAACCTGTCTCTGATTGGCTGAAACATCAAACGGATCATTGCAGCACCCCATAATCCCCTCTGTTTCAGCCCTGTTTCCAAAGTGCTGATTCTCTGTCTGTTACTTTAGATGAAAATAAGGAGCCCCTCCCCACGCCCCTCTGAGAGATATTTGGTTAAAAAGAACACAATGGTACTTTAGGAGGAGATTCAGGTGATAAGGTGAAGGGGGGTTACCTTGGTTGCTGATTGGCTAATGGTTACACAATACAAAACATTGTTATGACATCATAAAGTGGCCAAATTCTGATCAGCTCATTTTCAGACAGGTTTTTATAGAAATGGATCAAAAAGAGAGAATATTTGTTCCTGAAACTTTCAGAGTCTCTTTCCACAGAGGGGACACATGTTGATGTAGAAGAGACATGAAGAAGAGGGGACACATGTTGATGTAGAAGAGACGTGAAGAAGAGGGGACACATGTTGATGTAGAAGAGACATGAAGAAGAGGGGACACATGTTGATGTAGAAGAGACGTGAAGATGAGGGGACACATGTTGATGTAGAAGAGACGTGAAGATGAGGGGACACATGTTGATGTAGAAGAGACGTGAAGATGAGGGGACACATGTTGATGTAGAAGAGACGTGAAGAAGAGGGGACACATGTTGATGTAGAAGAGACATGAAGAAGAGGGGACACATGTTGATGTCGAAGAGACGTGAAGATGAGGGGACACATGTTGATGTAGAAGAGACGTGAAGATGAGGGGACACATGTTGATGTAGAAGAGACGTGAAGATGAGGGGACACATGTTGATGTAGAAGAGACATGAAGAAGAGGGGACACATGTTGATGTAGAAGAGACATGAAGAAGAGGGGACACATGTTGATGTAGAAGAGAGATGAACAAGTGGATTTTGCATAATAGGTGACCTTTAACAAAAGTGGAACAAAGGTCCCATATTCACTCCTTGATGTGTGTTCCTCCTCAGACTGGCAGTGTCGCGTACTAACCCCCAGGTCCTGGACATTGGGGTGACTTCCCAGGATTTGCTCAGTGAACCCGACTGGGACAGAACAAACGGAAACATTCCCAACTACCTCAGCCCATTCGGGGACGATAACTTCGGCTTCTGACGACAACACACCAGCGAGAAAGAGAGAGAGAGATGACAACCGAGGGGAGGAGGGGGTCTTTACGTCTTCCTGAGAACTAACAAGGCATCACTGTGTATTTAAGATAAGCCCACAGGAAGTCCATAAGGGAATAAGTGTCGAGATAAGAGTTGGCCTCCTCACCTTGTCGTCTTCACATGGACAATTCTTCCCTTCTCCGTGGCACCAAAGCAATAATATCATCCTCTCTGCACACTGCACACTGCACACATCCATACAATTGTTATCACCAATCACTTCATGTCCTTTTTTGGTTACTTTTTGGCATTATAATCATACATTTAGTTATAATTTATAGATTTGTAATTATTTTTCTATGGATGAAGACTATGATTTAACTTGGTTTGTTTGTACAGATTCGTATCAACAGGCCTTAATAACAGCAGGACAATCAGCCACACTTCTTTCAGTAACTGTGGATGTAGTTAATGAGAGGGTTTGGTCCACTAAAATGTTGTATTTATGAACACGTTCATGTTGCAGGCGGTTCTGTTTCACTGCAGTGTAACAGCGTTGTGTTCAAGGTGATCAGATTCTCTTGTTGCCATTTAATGTGCGTTTTAATCTACCAGCGTTATACAGAAATAAAATATATATATATTCATGAATAATAAATTGACTCTTTTGGTATAATTTATGTAATTTTTTTACAATACATTGACGACATTCCCACTGGCTGCAGCTATTTAGAATACGAAATGTTGTTGCATCACAGTAGTAGTAGAAGTAGAACCTTTATTTACCCTGGAAAATCAATTAAGAACAAATTCTTATTTACATTGATGACTTGACAGGAGGCAAAGGCTTCCTGAGGGGATGAAAAAATAAAAAGACAGACTCCGGGCACTGCAGAACCCAGGCATAGCAGTTAAACATATAAAAACTCTAAAACAATATTGCTGTGGTTCAATCGGTCATTAAAATCAGCATCAGGCAAAGCAGCTACATGTGTGTACCAGGGTGTCCATAATAGTGACATTGAAGGTGCGGGGGGAGACAAAGGTTTTCATTTTCAATGTTTTTTGAATGACATTCCAGCTATCTGCTGCTGCAAACTGAAAGGCGGAGCGGCCAAAGGATGTATGGGCTTTGGGGATCTTTAGCAGGATGCTTGTAGCTGACCGGGTGTTGTGCGTCGGGGGTGTGTGGAGTTGCAGTAATTGTGTGAGGTAGAAGGGGGTGAGGCCTAGGAGTGTTTTGTAAACAAACATCAGCCAGTGGATGTTGCGCCTGGTCTCAAGAGAGGGCCAGTTAGCCAGAGAGTACAGGTCACAGTGGTGTGTCCTGTAGGGGGCATTGGTGGCGAAGCGGATGGCGGAGTGATACAGAACGTCTAAATGATCGGGAGCTCCTTTACACGCCGAGCGGTAGATGGTATCGCAGTAGTCGAACAGAGGAAGGACAGTCATCTGGACCTGTTAGAGCCATTTTTCCTTTTGTTATTATTGTCTGAATGTTAGGCTTAATAATAATATAAATTAGATTATACTGTAAATTATCGGCTATTTTTGTGAGTCACATTATGGTTTAAAATGCATTAATTTACGGCTCACTTATTATTTGTTATATGTGCGTCAGTATCACGTGCATGGCTATGCCTATATATGGTAGATTGATAGGACACAGCTGGGGGTGATAGACGGGGAAACGGAAAAGTCTTTTGACGTGTTCTTTTTGTGACTTTGGAAAATGATACACTTTTTAGTTACTATGAAGCGAAGAAATGTGTCCTCCTGTATGTACCGTGTGGATCAATGAATAAAGCTCATCTGATTCAACTACGATCTCCGCTGAATTGTTTGGAAACAAAAGGCGCATTCACACTGCGGTACTTTTCCCACAAAGGTTCATGCGAACTTAGTTCATGAACTCTTTTATCGCGTTCACACCAAAAAGAGCCGGTACTAAAATGAGTTCATGAGAACCTTTTTACCCGCTCGAAAGTCCCTGCTAGAGAGCAGGGACTTTCGAGCGGCTCTTTTGTGAGAAAAGAGCTATATTTCTGATTGGCTGGGCGGAATGCAAACCACGCCCAGTGAAACTCCCAAAAGGTTTTGTGAAGCTGCCATTTTATTATCCTCGCATTAGCATTATTAGCATTAGCATTAGCCCAGCGCAGAAACGCAGAGAGAGTAACTTATGGCAACACAAAATAAAACATGGGAGCGGTGGAGATGAGGAGGTGTCGGCGTTCTGGCGATTTACTTGGAAGGCTTCAGTAGAAGCTGCTGGGAGTCCCAGCAGCTTCTACTGAAGCCAGTCCCCAACTCCGGGGACTTCCGGCCGGGGACTCCGGGTGGCAGTATACGCCGTGAAGTGGTTTGCCGCCTGCCAGTAAACCCAAAGCAGAAGAAGAAGAAGTGACGTCTGCGGCTTCATTTGCCTAATCCTCCTCCAAGGACTTATTCCGGTGTGAACGCGATCTGTACTTAGTTCATGAGAACTAAATAGTTCTCATGAACTAAGTTCTCATGAACCTTTGTGGGAAAAGTACTGCGGTGTGAATGCGCCTATTGAGAGGCGCGTCAAAACCCACAACCCCAATAGAGGTGGCTATTAAATTGTAGACAAGGATCAAGACGCCACCACAGGACCAGAGAGAGTTTAGCAGATGAAGTGAATGAGGAGCGATTCATATATAGAAAGCTGAGTCTAGCTTTAACCTTGGTCTGAATTTTGAGATGTTCTGAGAATGACAGATTACTGTCAATCCAAAATCCAAGGTATTTATAAGATTTAACTATTTCGAGGTCCCGGCCATCAGCGGTCACAATAGTGCCAGTTTGGGAGGCACCACTGCGGCCAAACCACATGATCTTGGTTTTAGTGGTGTACAGGACCAGGCCAAGGGCAGAGAGATGTGACTGGATTCTCTGAAAACTATCCTGAAGAGTTTTCAGGACAGTATCTGGGGAAGAGCAAGCAGTGTACAGAATCGTGTCATCGGCATATAGGTGGATAGAGGAGTTGCCCACTGATTTCTCCATGTCATTTATATATATTGAGAATAGGATGGGTGCTAGGATAGCGCCTTGTGGTACTCCCTTAGAGATGGATAGGGGCTGTGTCATCAGATTGTCAGATTTTACACACTGGGTACGCATGGACAGGTAGTTTTCAAACCAGGCTATCGATTGGTTAGTTACACCAATGCATCTAAGCTTTCCCAGAAGCAGTTGGTGATCTACGGTGTCGAAGGCTTTGGCAAGATCAATGAAAATGGCAGCACAGTATTGTCTGGAGTCAAGGGCAATGATGATATCATTTAGGACTTTGAGAGTCACCGTCTCACACCCATGACTTGCACGGAACCCAGACTGCATGTCAGATAGTATGTTGTAAGTCTTCAGAAACCATGTTAGCTGTTTGCAAACTAACTTTTCGAACACTTTCGCTATACAGGGTATAATGGATATTGGACGATAGCAGTTGGGGTCAGCTTGGTTTCCCCCTTTAAACAAAGGTTGTACTGAGGCTGCCTTCCAGGCAGAAGGTAGCACTGCTGTCTGTATGGACAGATTACAAAGGTGAGAGATAGCTTCTGCAATAATCGGGGCTGCAACTTTAAAAAAGAAGGGGTCTAGCCCATCAAGACCTGCAGGTTTGTTGGGGTCAAGTTTGCTAAGGACCTCCAGCACATCGTTCTCACTAACTTCCTGCAGGCAGAAGCTGGGTTATGGTGCATGGGGCTGCGCTAGAGGGGCTGGGTGGCGGAGTAATGGTGGGGGGCTTAGGAGGCGCTATAGAGTCAAATAGGTTCCCACATTTAACAAAGTGCTGGTTAAAGAGCTCTGCTATGCGTTCATTACCGGTGACTACTGTGTCCTCAATAACGAGGGAGTTAGGGAGATGAGAGGATGGGGGTTTATTCTCCATCTCTTTCACTGTTTTCCAGATTGTCCTTGGATTGGATCCACAGAGGTTGAATTGATTATGGAAGTAATCAACCTTGGCTTTGCGGATAGCCTGTATAGATTTATTTCTAATTTTCCTGAATGATAGCCAATCGTCGTGGGATTTTGAGTGACGAGTCCTGCGCCAGGTGGAGTTCTTGAGGTGAAGCAGTTCAGCTAAATCTCGGTTGAGCCAAGGACTGCATCGGTTTTTTATCCTAATTTTTTTTATGGGAGCATGTTTATTGATTACCATACTAAAGGAATCATAAAAGAAGGACCATGCAGCATCGATGTCAGGGATCAAGCTAATTCTGTCTCACTTGATAGCAGCCAGGTCGTATAGGAAGGCTTGTTCGTCGAAATGTTTCAGTATTCGTCTGTGAGTGGTAAGAACTGGCTGTTTAATTGTGCCGCCATTACGAATGCAGCCAATAAGACAGTGGTCACTGAGATCGCTACAGAAGATGCCAGTTTTGTACCTGTCAGGGTTATTTGTGAGGATGACATCAAGGAGGGTGGCTTTTTCCGGATTTTTGGTGTCATACCGTGTAGGAGTAAGGATAATCTGCGAGAGATTAAGAGAGTCCCATTGTTTTTGGACCTGCGCAGGAGGGTTGAGCATGTCCCAGTTTAGATCCCCCAGTAGCACAAACTCAGAATGAGTGTGGGGTGCCAGGAGGATGCTGAGAGCAGGTAGGGTACATGCTGGGGCAGAGGGTGGGCGATAACAGCCAGCGACTGTCAGTGTAGAGTTATTTGCCAGTTTAATGGTTACGATAAGTAGGTCAAATTGTTTGGGGACAGATTTACTAGTGGCGATAGAACAATGGAGGTGTTGCTTTGTGAATATAACTACTCCACCAGCTTTAGATGATCTATCCTGCCTAAACACATTATAACCAGCGATGCCAATGTCAGAGTCTGGGATATTCTTCTTCAGCCAAGACTCAGTGATCACAAGTACCTCCGGATTTGAGCTGTGAACAAGTACTTTTATCTGGTAAATTTTTGGCAGTAAGCTTCTAGCATTTACATGTAGAAAACCTAAAGCTTTACGAGAGCAGAAGTTAGGGAAACTCAGATCATTGTGACAAAGATTGACATCAGGGCACAGGTCAGAACTAGGGCTACATACAATAGAAGGTCTAGGATGAACATGCACATTGCCCGATATCATCAGTAGTAATACAATCAGGGCACGGCCAAGAGCTAGCAGTGAGTCACAATACCTAGTTTGTTTTGTGCGCACAAGGACAGTGGAATGTAGCGTAATCATCTTGTGTAGAGACCTCATAATCACACATGATAGTAGTGGCATGGTGTCAGAGTTTATGTTTGGCGTTAGTCCAAGGAACCTGAATATCAGCAACGAGTCATAGTCTCTGCCTACTGTATGGATACAGTTTGTTACGCAGGTGGGCAGCACTTGTTGAAATCTCCATATCAGGTTGAATAATTAAAATGACAGTTAGTTATAATCAACTATAATCAATTATATTCTTGTATAACCCACAATGAAAATGCTTCATATTTTAGGTTTTTCTATATCTACAGTATAAACAAAACACAAATGGTTTGTTAAATTGAGTGTAAGGCCTATAATGATGTATGCCTTACTCTCTGATAAGAGAGTAGGCCGTTTCTTCCCTCTCCTCTCACAGCAGTACACAGGGAGGGGGGCTCCGGACTTAAGGAGAAATACATTGAGGCCTCAAAAAGGTGGTTATGTCATAGCCATAGAATATGTCTGGTCATGTCCTGTCCTGTACATCAGAGGCCATGCCCAGTTTCCACACATTTGGGTATGGAGGAGGTGTCTTAGGTTTTTATATCCTGTTGTTGAGCATAAAGACACTGGCTTTTGGGAGAGAGCGAGAGAGAGGAGGGTTTCCCCTGGTATACTCTCTCCCGGTAAAAGCTCTGTCCCTCAGAGCTGGGTTAATAGCTCTCGGTAAGGTTCTCTCAGACTTGGTAAATATCTCTCAAATTTCTTGGTTGAATACTGAGTGAATTTCTTTGTGAAATGAGTGGAATGAATTGATGTTTGTCGAAAGTTAGTACCCGCCACCTGTGAGGACGGGTCCTCCGAATTCATGCGGGACTAGTTGAAGTATACTGTACGAATGTGAATTGTGGAATGAATTGAATTGTGGAATGAATTGATGTTTGTTGAAGGTTAGTACCCTGCCACCTGTGACGACGGGTCCTCCGAATTCATGCGGGACTAGTTGAAGTATACGAATGTCGAAAAGAGAAAATGAACTGTTTTTGGTGAATGAAAGTTTGAATGAGCTTTTTATTAACACCGGTCTTTTATGAGATAAGACCTCTAAAATTTTATAAAAATCACAACTGAATTGGGCAGTTGAAGTTACAAATGTTGATAATACATGTAGAACTGTGAATTAAAGTTTCATATTAGAACATGATCACAGGATGATGTTTAGTATGATTATAATGTTGTAAAGAGAGAAGATAAAAACCCTGTATTAGTTTGGACCTTCTTCAAATAAACTGATCCCACCTTTTGGACTGGGACAACTTAAAAGACATCTGCGCTCTCCTCTCCTGCTTCAAAGGTAAGATTGCACCTTGCCACACTCACACTTAGGTAGGGCCACACCTTGGGCCCGCTGTTTTAATCAGGGCTGAATACCACATTTTTATTGTTTTATTATTGTGTTTATTGTTGTTATTTGTAGGGCTTTGTCCTAATATTTATTTTTGTATTAGTTTAATATCATTTTTTTATTTTGCTAGGAAATTCTGAATGAAAGGCTGAAGACTGGTTTTTCGCTGGGTTGAGTCGTGTGGGTTAGTTTACTCTTGCTAGTGGTTCACGAAAGGAATATGGCAACTCAGCGCCAGATGCAGCACATTAGAAGAAACCAGTTAGGCCTACGTTACCAACGAGCAAGCAATCAATTATATTTTGAAGAGAAATTTACTCTCAAGCCGGCTCTCTCACGAACTCCTGCTCTGTGCGCAAGCAGACCGCTGCACAGGCTCTCTGCCTCGCTCAATCTCTCTCTCTCTCTTTCTCTCCATCGCTCAACCTCACTCCACCTCTCCACCCTGTGTACCCGTTCAAGTTTGCCTGCGTGCTTGCCCAAGTTGGCACAGCATTACAAATGTGCCACAAAACCAACCAATGGATACATAAGACCGTCAACAGCCTTATGGCAACCTAAAACCCCTCTCTTTCAACAATTCACGAGCGGCTCCCTCCCCCCCGTTGACAAATCGCGAGCATCTAACAGCCCCCCCCCGTTGACAATTCAGATTTCCCGGGAAATGTAAGTGTCGTGGTGGACCCGCCCTGGTAAATCAAATGCCCGCCCAGAGATGTATGTCTGCCACCGGGTCTGCAGTTTGGGATTAGCCATTGTTAGTCCAGTGAGGTAGGAAGCACCCAGAGGTCAACAGTCCTTGGTATCAGTATATAATATCGATAGTTCGTAGTCCAGCTAGCTAACTGGTTGGTTAGCTAGCAGGTAGCTAGCAGCAGGGCAGGTGGAACCAGGCCTCAGCTATAGCAGCACAGCAGAGCAGAGGTATGGGGAGGTGTGTGGCGCAGTGGAAGGAGCCTTGGTGTTGGGGTCAGGGGGTCACAGGTTCAAACCCCACTGCAGGCAGCTTGTCATTGTGTCCCTGGGCAAGACACTTCACCCCAAATTGCTCCTGTGGGGATTGCCCACAGTATTAAGTATGGAAGTCGCTTTGGATAAAAGCGTCTAACAAGTGACATGTAATGTAATGTATGGAGTGGGTCTTTTACTGCAATAATTATAGACCACCTGCTGTTTGATGTATGTGTTTGGATCCCTGTGTCAGTTTCCCAGTGAGCGTTCCCATCATCTCATGGATGGATTACTAACTCTGCAAGAAACAAATAACTACAAAGACACACAAAAGAAGACTAAAACGACAACAGATGCAAAACAACTCAACGCAATTCAAAGAGACTTAGAACGTCTCGACAAACTGGCACAAGACACGCAAAATGATTACAGAGACACAAAGCAACTGCAAAGAGATTCAAAACAAACAAGACAAATGACTTCAAACACAAAACAAGTACAATGAGACACAAAATGCCTACACAGAGACAATACTTATATGCGTAATGACTATCAATAAAATAAACAAAACAACAGCAAAAAGTGTCTCAACAACCATTAAGTGTGTGTGTGTGTGTGTGTGTGTGTGTGTGTGTGTGTGTGTGTGTGTTCTTCCTACGTAGGAGAGTGTTCTGGGCCTTTTTCCAGTCTGTGCCGCAGGGTCCCATTGTCTCATAATCTGCCCATGCATCACCTCCCCCCCTGTAGTCACATAAAAGATTATATTCTCAATTTGCTCTGGGTTTCCTACCTGCAATGAGTTCCTGGTGTTATATGTGTTCATGATGTCCCTTGTGTATGAAATACTCTATACATAATACCTAATAAGACAATATTCTATTTTATTTTATTTACTTGCACTATTGTGTCTGTTTTATTGTGTTGCACTGTTGTGAGGAGCCATAACTACACTGCAGCTATGTACACATGACAACACAAGCCTTGAATCCTGAATGCAGTTTGTTTCCAGCAGCAGCAGAGGGCAGACCGGCACTCTCCTGCAGAGAGAAGCCAACTGTTTGCGTATCAGACGCTGGCCACATCTTCATCTCTGGACTAAGACAGTAATTTCTCCTCCTCACTGCCATTAAATTATGTGGGAACATGTCTCATTCTTTTTAATAACCCTATCCATATCCTGCTGCTACATTCTTAGTGACAGTATAGGGCCATAAAGATGTCATAACGAGGGAGAAAAAGAATGGCTGGCTGTTAGATTGATATATAAACCTACAGTTAGAGGGGGCCTGTCTGGCTTGCACATTATAGATGCCCCCGACACACAGACGCACGCACGCACGCACACACACACACACACACACACACACACACACACATACCATGCATACATCACTTCAGGGGACATTACATTGACTTACATGCATTTCCTGGAGACTTATCCTAACCTTAACCATAACCAACACATGCCTTACCTTAACCCTAAACCTAACCAAGTCTTCACCCTAAAATGAATGATTCCCCATGTTGTCCCCATAAGGGAGGCGAGTCCCCACACGTGACTGTGTAAACAGATGTAGGTCCCCACAGGTATAGTAATGCTAGGCCACACACACACACCTACACACATACACACACGTTACCTGCCATGTTATGTATTCAACCTGTGTGTGTGCGATCAGGGCTCTGGAGAGCTGAAAGTCACGCAGCCTCACCTTTCTCTCTCTAACAGGCTCCGACTCAGTGAAGCAGGGGCTTTTTCTTTTTACAATTCGTCCCGACAAGCTTACTTAACCACCTGCATTATTTAACAGTCTCTCCTCAAGCGGAGCACTAACTCTGTCTGCCTCTTTGTAAGTTTGATAAAAGCATGCATTCTGAGAAACAGCAAGAAAAAAGTGACTGGTACTCTGTACACACACACACACACACACACATACACACACACACACACACACACACACACACACACACACATACCATGTATACATCCCTTCAGGGGACATTACATTGACTTACATGCATTTCCTGGAGACTTATCCTAACCTTAACCATAACCAACACATGCCTAACCCTAACCAAGTCTTCACCCTAAAATTAATGATTCCTTCCATGTTGTCCCCATAAGGGAAGCCAGTCCCCACACCTGACTGTGTAAACAGATTTAGGTCCCCACAGGTATAGCAATGCTAGGCCACACACACACACACACACACACATGCACACACGTCACACCCATACACACACACACACACACACACACACACACACATGCACACACGTCACACCCATACACACACACACACACACACACACACACACACACACACACACACTCACTCCCACTCAACCTGGGCATCCTGTGGAACCGAAAACATAGAATAGACAGCAGCTCTAGACAGTGTTAAACCACAGGTGTTCACACACACACACACACACACACACACACACACACACACACTAGCTAATGGTTTTGTGTCAAATAAAATGGTGGTATTTGCTTTGCAATGAATGGGCGATGGCAGATGATGAATCAGTGGATTGTCAAAGGAGGCTGATGGAGCCTAATGATGCAAACCTTTTTGTTCTAGCCATGGATGGCTGGTGTCTGTCTAATGCGGAGTTCAAAAATGAAGACTTGAAGACAGACACAAACATAAACATCTTTCTAAACTCAGCTCTATTACATTTCTCTCTTTATAGTTCCCTTGATCCCTGCTTCTCTCTCTGAATATCTAGATGGAGGTACGCTAAATTATGTCAGCATTCCTCCATCCAAACTGCTTCAATACATAACCACTGGCAGGCCACTTTATGCACAGAATTTGTTATTTTGTGAATTAAACTGGCATCGATTTCAGCCACCGTAGATTCATCGTCTTTGAAGTTGGAGCTATGGATTAGTTTGCCTAAATGTTTACTCGATGCTGAGCCAGTTTTACCGCAGTGCTTGTCTCAGCTAAACAAAACCACCGAGCACACACACAAGTGAAGTTGTTTGTGAGTGTGACATAAACAGTGTATACCCTCTGTGACCGCTGCAGAGTTGTTTACCCATGAGATTTCGCTGGTGAGTGAGAGCTAGACACTTGCATCCATTGCATCGTCTGTCTGTAGACTCATACTTATGGAGAACAGGCTATTCTTTATGTACAAGTTGTGTTCTTGACTCTGACTCCAAGGTAAGGTGCAATCCCCTAAAGTCAGGGGTGAAGTGCTATTTGCATGTACGTTGTTAACTTATGTTAAGTTTAATGTACATAAATGGGTCAACGGTAGCTCAAGAAAGTTAGATTTTGGGCCCTTTATGCTAATTTGTTTCAGTGCTAAGAGCAAGATTAGAGGATCAATTGCCATTCTCGTGTTTGGAAGAAGAACATGAATGCGAGAAAGCCTATTTCCCCAATTCAGTAAGCATCAATTAATTTATATTTATTAATCATACACATATTTCATATTCACATTACTCTGCATAAGATCAAAGAAGGAAGGAATGTTTTTATATTTTAACTCTGTATATCTCTTTATAAAACATATGCAGAAAGGGCTTCACCACCTATGGGGCTGTCAAATGTTGAATTCACTTTTTTTTATACCCTACTTTTCTGCTTTTATCCATCCTTTTATCACGTGACCTTGATGCCAAAAAAACTGCCTTTGAGTCTTACAGTAGCTGTTATTACCATTTAAATGTGTGTGTGTGTGTGTGGACTAGCATTACTATACTTGTGGGGACCTACATCTGTTTAGGTCCCCACGAGTCCCGGGGGAATAATTAATTTTAGGGTGAAGACTTGGTTAGGTTTAGGGTTAGAGTAAGGTTTAGGGTTAGGGTAAGGGTTAGGGTTAGGGTTAGGGTTAGGCATGTGTTGGTTATGGTTAAGGTTAGGATAAGTCTTCAGGAAATGCATGTAAGTCAATGTAATGTCCCCTGAAGTGATGTATACATGGTGTGTGTGTGTTTGTGTGTGTGTGTGTGTGTGTGTGTGTGTGTGTGTGTGTGTGTGTGTGTGTGTGTGTGTGTGTGTGTGTGTGTGTGTGTGTGTGTGTGTGTTAGGGGTTGTTATATTGATGCACGGCGGCTGCTGATCCAGCCTCATAAACCAGTCTTCTGTTTGAAGGCCTGGGCCACATCTTTCACAATCTAACCTTGTCACGCCCCATATCCTGGAGGCCAGGTCTGAACGCACACACCCTGATTAGCATTGTGGTGTCTTTCATTTCTGTCTGATCTGGGCTTTATCCTGTCTCTCAGCTCTGCAGGCATTTCCTTTCACCTCATGGCTGGGTCTCTGCTCAAATGTGCATTGCCATCTGTGAAACCTTATATGGAAAAGGTGTTGGCGCTTTACTAATCATGTCAAATCAATTAAATTGTCCACAGGTGGGCTCAAATCAGGGTGGCACCTGTGTTAAAGCAAATGGCCTGAATCTCTATGTCAAAGGGATCTTTTTGTTTTCTCTTTTTAAAACATTTGCAAACATTTCTAAGATCCTGTTTGGTTTTCTCATCACTACATACTTGCAGCTGATTCTTTTATCCAAAGTGACTTACACACACTCTATAACACCGTAAACATTCCTACAGGAGCAATTTGGGATTGATTGTCTTGCCAGAGGACACTTCCACATGTTGTCAGGAGGTGGGATCGAAGTGCTGATTCCCTGATTTGCAGATCAGACGTAAAACTAATTAAAAGTATTTTGAGAAAGGGCACAGTCCAGCATGCATGAAATTAACATTTGCCTCCTATTTACTCCCCTTGTAAGCAAGCTAATGGGTGAATACAAAAATTAATCAAATTGAGTTGAACTTTGTTAAACTTCCAGGAGAATATTACTGCAGTAGGAACTCAGCTGTAATTGCAAATGTGCCCTAAATGCCCTACGGATGCAACAAGCTAATATTGTGGTACTTTTCCTCAAGTACAATATTGAATACAGTAGTATTTGTGCTATTGCTTCTTTTACTTAAGATAAACATCTTGATTCTTTCTAAGAAATTAACCTTGTGTTGAGATTGTCAGCTGTTGTGTCCAAGTTAATTGTTAAATCCAACATGGATATTAAACCCTTTAAATCCGGGGTGTCAAACTCAATTTCATCGCGGGCCACATTAGAATTATGGTTGCACTCAAAGGGCCGGTGGTAATTCACTTTATGACTATATAAAAATACTTATATAAATATATAATATATATAAAATAATGTATTATTTTACAATATTTCCTCTGCATTGGATTATTATCGGATATGGTAATAACTTCATAATTAACTACGTCTGAAAGCCGAAGTCTAAGGGTAATAATTGCAAGTCTCTTCAGTGCCATCTCACAAAATGAGATGCATTGTGGGACATGTAGTTTATGGGCAACGTGCTCATGTAAAGAAAAAAAAGAGCAGTGTGGGGAACGGTGCCTTGCTCAGGGACACCTCGGTAGCACTTGGTCTTGCCGGGACTTGAACTGGTGACCTTCCAGTTGCCAAGCCAAGTCCCACCACCACCGCCCAAAGCGGCACGTAACCTTATAATAAACATATTATATTCTTTGCAAGGTCTTGTGGGCCACATAAAATGAAGGTGTGGGCCGGATTTGGCCCCCGGGCCTTGAGTTTGACACCCCTGCTTTAAATGCTCTTAAAAAACTAGGACTGACACCTTTAAAACAACTATTAAACGAGCCATGTGTTTAAATTAGTCTAAAATCTAAATAGTTATGGATTGATTTTCTGTTGAATAGCTGATCTATTGAACATCTAATCATAAATGCCTAGCATCAATACAAAATACATGTCATAATGTCACAAAAACAAAGGGTAACTCCAGAGTTCATGGATGGTATAGTGAACACCAAGACACATAAATGGTGAATTGAAAATATTGACTTTATTTCATGTGTTAATACATAATTAGACATTTATATTTTCATAGAAATAGCATATATACCATGGGTGTGAACAATAGCAATAGAGTCATGCTAGCCCTCATGAACAGGTTTTATCCCATGAACATCAAAATGGTTCAAACACAGACGTCATGATTGTACATAAAACACTGACTCCATTATTCTGCTGTAAATCCATGCTTCTTGGTTATTTGCTTTGACATCAAGGACAAATATATGCCATAAGTAAACGGCCCTATTGTTTACTATGTATAGGACCTCAGGGTGAATATTCAAGGCTCTCAATAGTCACTCGTCCAGTCATCCACAGTACAGGCAAACCAAGGTGAATGAGATGACGATAACCACTTTTAAAGTCTTCAATTGGCACATGACGATTAAGAAAGCATGGGTTTGGTTACAGTTTGGGGTGTGTGAGAGGTTTAGGGGATTATGGTGGGTCTGATTTACTTTTTATGTTAAGAATTCAATGATTGAGTGCCTAAAACGTCAATACAAGTTAAATACTCTTACTTTGGAGAGACCTTAACCCAAGCTTTGAAGAGTAGGGGAGCTAATAACTTAAACATATCATTGAAAGATGCCTTCAGGTACAAAGTTCAGAGTTATTGATGAAATAGTTATTTGTATTTCCCTCTATACCACCAAACTGCATTCTCAATTACGTTTCAAGGATAACATATTTTCTTTCGAGATAGTTTCAAACACATGGTTGACATAGGGTTAGGGTTAGGAAAACACCAAACACCACACAACTTCTTTGTTATGTTTAGTAAAATAGTTTGGCTTCAAATAAATACATTTGTTACGTCATTTAAGTTACATTCTCTTTTGGTTTGACATGAGACACAAACTCTAGTCTGCAACATGACTTCCTCGTCACGTAGACACTTTTTACGAGGCGTCAAATCCGGTAAACAATATCCATTAAATCCAAAGATAATTGACAATGCAGTTTCATTGAAGAGAAACATCATTTTCAGGGGAGTCATAGTGATATATTTCATGTCTGTAATAGTTTGAATTTCTTCCAATACATTAATGTCTATATTACTTGCACATTGGCTATAATTATGAACCCCTATTTGGACTCACTGTGCCCAGACGGTTTCACTTACACCTCAACTTCAAAAAATGTCATCAACTTGGAGCTCTGACACCCAACTTGGTATAATGATCTCCTCTGTCTCCATGACCGCCAACTCTATTTTTATTCCCTCTGACTCATCTTCCCTTCTCTTTCTGTCTTAAGGTGTCTCTCCCTGTCTCAGGCTCAATATTATCAGATGCCTCATTGGATGTTCACCTTGAGCAGCTGTCGAGTCGCATCCTGCCGTCTCAGATAGAAAGAGACAGATCTGTCTGGACCCTTCTGCCTTCTGCTGCTTCCCCCTATGTGTCATTTTGGACGGCAGCCAGCCTGAATGCATGAATGAGTGTTTAAGTGTGTGTATGTGCTTAGATTTAACCGATACAGGAGGCATTACAACTTTAGATTCAATAGTATTACAGTTATTGAGCACATTCATACTTTTATCACCCACTTTATCAGAATGATCCAGATGCTGGTAACCCATATGACAAGTTCCCCTTGTCATGTCTTTGGAAACAAAAGAGAGAACAAAGTCATTCTGATTCCAGATGATAAGAGAGGATTCAGACGCAAAACAAGGAGGGTGACATCAGTAGTGAAAGGATCAGTCCGACCTTTTGAGTTATGTGCTTGTTGCTTGTCAAACTCTTGTCATTTGAGGAAATTGCTCTTCGAAACATAAACGAAATTCTGGATGTGGTTAGTCTCAAGTCTCATCAAGTCTAGATAGTAACCTGCAATTCGCAAAACTTTAGCAAAGGGTTGAGGTTTGGCATTGAATTTATAAAGGTGGCATTAACGTTAATTGAGTGACAGCAAGTCTTACGAAAGTCCTCTTCAGTTGAGCATAATTGTTCTGTTTGCTTTTTTCTGGAGTGTATCTCTTTCTAGAAAGACACTACCATCTGTAGCATAATGAAGTCACAAGAAGAAATAAGGGGAATACTTATGTCTGCACCCAAATCAAGTTATACCGACCCTGGAGTTCTCAGATGATGGTGAAAGTATTAACTTAAGCTCCAGCCCGATAATAAGACTGATTTGCCGAACCCTAAAGGCCCGGACACACCGAGCCGATTTCGTCCGTCGATAGATGTCTCGCCGTCGATGAGCGTCCTGTCGCCTTACTCAGATTGGTGTGTCCAGCACCATCGTGTCTTTTCAGCCATGCCGACACCTTCAACATGTTGAATCGGGAGCGGAAGGTGTCGGCACGGCGTACAAAAAAGGCTGTCTGCAAAATAAATCACTCTGATTGGCTGTTCAGCTTAGCGAATCAGTGCATGAGAAGCGAAACGGAAGTGAAGAAGGCACACACAGACGGCTATTCTTTTTCATTTTCCAGCACCGCACTAAACATGTTTTCGATTATAAGTCGTTATGTGAAACAGTCTGTGATGGACGAGAGTGAAAATGGAACGCACGCTATTTGTTGTTTGTTTATATCACGCAGTCTGTACTTCTTCTCTCGGTGTGTCACGCAGTCTGTCTTCCGGTTGCCTCTTTTGAATTAAGAATACACACTACCGCCACCTGCTGGTAAGGAGAGTTATTGCCACTCACGCATGTGCTACTTGGCCGCCGGCTGAAGTCTTTGCAGTGTGTTCCAGTGCGATTTTTTGGTCAAGACGCAGGAGACGTGAAGTGACACAACAATCGGGTCCGTCGGGACGTGTTCTTTGGTGTCAGTTTGGTGTGTCAGGGCCTTAACCCTAACCCATCAATCGTTCAACTTGACAATGATCAATTGACTAACATCAACATGTTCAATAATCTCCTCATCCTTTCACTATTCTTTTCACAATTCTAGCTTTATTTATTACTGCAACAAACTCTAATTGGTCAACTGCCAACCAGCAGATCTGTTAGAAGCAAACAAAAGACGTGTGCTGTGACTCAGAGGTCATGAACCAAGCTAGCTTAGCTTAACTCAAAGACTGCAAAAGGACACTCCTAGCCCAATTTGCATTCAACTGAATTTGGCGATCAAGCACAGTTACCAAATGTGTGTAATTAATTGAGTAAATGAGGCTGGGATATACACTATCAAACTCATCTGTACATCATGCTGTCTGATGACGTAACACAATCAAAAGTGGTCAGAGTTGTTCAGAAAGGCTTCACTCAATGGTGTGAGTTCTCCTGGAAGACATTACCATTGTTGCACTTTGTGATGTGAAGAGTGACAGATATATTTGTGTCAAGAATGAATAGATAGAGAAGGTCAAGTCAAGCCCTCCTTTCTAACCCCAGATTACCAGGTGGATAATCACAGAAATGTTCAGATAATTTACCCCCAAATTCGTTGCCAGGAAATGCATGGGTAGGTTTTTGAAGCCGAATGGAGTTTACCTTCACATGCTGTAAATGATGGAGTTGAAGAATGGAAAAGACAGATTATGTAACTTTAATGAGGAAAGTGTTCTTCTTGGCAACATCTGCGCAACGGCAATCTGGTCCTTGTCCGGCTCTCTTCCTCACGACAGAAGGAGACTAGACACTTCACAGCGACGAGGAAACACTTGCTGACTGGAGTCTTTTGCTGCTTTTACCTGGTCCATCTGTGCGGACATCAACTCAAATTCCACTTCAAAAGACTCCTACCAGCTACACTCCCCTTTAAAAAACTTTGACATCAAATCTCCAGAGTCTACTTTGTTTGATGCGTGTGTTTTTTTAATTCTGCTGTGCACTACAGGCCAAGTCATGATGCCCCACTTCTGTCAATGTTTCATACGCCTCCTTTGTTTATGTGCAGGTTCTTTGTTCCTGTTACGTCAGATTGGATCTCTCTTTTACCAGCGTTAGTTTATACACCACCTCAGACACACTTTGAGATGCGTTTTTATTCCACTGATTGTTGTGTGAATTAATTGGTTTATTTTTTTCACTTTCACTCTATCTTTAAGGTTAACTTCGCACCAGGCTGAATAGTCATTTGTGTTTGGGTTCGGCCACAAAATGTGCTTTGTTGAAAACCTAAAGGATACAGTATGTCATTGTTTTCTTAATCTCTTGCATATTGTATTAGCTTCGGCTAGCTACTTAAACTAACATAAGATCTTTAAGATTAAAAATGCTGTCTCTGACTGACTTTTCAATGTTTCAAGGTGACTTAAATAATAATAACCCTCTTAAAGTGTTGAATGGTCTTAAATAAATGATATATTTTCCCACGGGGATAAATAAACCTCCGTCTTATCTTATCTTAAATATGCAATGAGGGCTCATTACATGATATAGTAATAAAAGACATGCAACTAAAGACACCAATTGTGGTGTCTAGACATTTGTGTTAAGTTAATTTATTTAGTTCAGTCCTTTTGTCTTTTGCCTTGTCTTGTGATTTCCTGTTTTATTGTGTAGTAACCTTTCTCTCTCGTTTCAGAGCATTCCTGCCCTTGTGTGTTTTTCCCTCCAGTGTGATTGTCAGCCCCTCCCTTAATTGTTGCCACCTGTGTCCCCTTAGTGTGTATATATAGTCTGCGTCTCCCTTTGTCCTGTGCCAGTTCGTCTTGTCTTGTCAAGCCTGCCAGTCATTCCTTGATTGTGTTAAGTATATTTTTGATGGACTCTTTTGGTTTCATTTTTGATGTAGATCTTTAGAGTTTTGATCCTCCAAGTGAGCGTTTTGTGTTTTGACCTTAATTAAAAAACCTTGTTAATCCTGATCTGTTTCTGGTGTTGTGCGTTTGGGTCCTGAGCCTTGTGACATTCTTAACACCAATCTTTAAAAGCCAAATGTCCAAAATATAACCAAAGCTGAATAGTACAAACCCTATACACACAGCTTTAACTATCTCTCAATTGTTCAATGATGTGTCCTCTTTACATCTGACAATTCCTGTTCCTTTTATTTATGTTCTTATTAATAGTGTAGATAAAGTGGTCCTTTTTCCTGTCCTATTATATCTCTACCTTTCCTGTCAGCTTTCTGTAATCAATTCTTTCATTCTCCTCCATTCTGTCTATTTCCCCTCACTTGTTTACGGGGAGAAGTGTCCGTTCAAGCCATCCCAAGAGGTGACAAATTAGGGATGGGAAGTGGATCAAAGCTGAACGCAAGGGAGAAGAGGTGATGCGGAGAGGAAGAGGGAGACTAACGGGAGTCTGAGGGCAGATATAATGAGAAACAAGGGAGAGGGAAGCTAGAAGTGAGGAAACCAGGAAGGCTAGAGTGATACTTGAGAAATAGAGCATTGCAACAGAGGATGGCAAAATTCATAAATGTGAAACAGAGCGGAGGAGGGATGGAGGAGGAAAGAAAGGCAGCTTTAGAAGGGACAGAGTGAAAAATGGATGTCAGGGCAGAGGGTTCGTGTGTTTGCAGAGCTGATGATTGAGATGGGAAAGTAATGGCTGTCTCTTTCTGCACAGGCCGGTATTTAAATACACAACGCAGTATGTAAAACCCTGTGAGTGAATGTGTGTGTGTGCAGTGATGATTAGCAGTCATCACGCAGCGAGGCATTCAGACATTTGCTCATTATCTCTAATTTGGCAGCAAGTATGCTGAGTTCAGCTTTGCAGCGTTTCTCTGTCTGATTTCTTAGTGAACTCTGCAGGGGTTGGGGTCCAATAAATTGCAATTATGCACATAACACATCGTAATTGAACAGGAAGCCCACAAAAAGATAATGAAGCTTTATCTTCAGCTGAATAATCCTGACAAATTCCTTTAGTACTTCACATAAAATCCTCAATGAGGTGGTAACTATGATTATGTAGGCAGTGATTTCTCCTTTAATAATAGGGTGTCAGAATGTGCCGCACATAGTAATCATATCCATTTGCTTTTGCTTCGATATATTAGGTTGCCATGTTTAAGTTTTTGTCAACAAACTCCATGAAAAGACCTAAACCAAAAATGCGTGGCTCTGTCTTTCAATATTACGACTTTCGAGAGAGATGAACATAAACAAAACAAGTCTAACACCAAATGTTTAAATCAGCACTGGTAGCGATACTTCATGCTATCTGCACAAACTATATCATATGAAAAGCTGAGAGTCCACAGATTCTATTGGTATAAGTTTCATCCTTGTGCGATCAAAACTCACTGTTCTGTATGATAAATAAAAGAACATTGTACCTTGAAAATCAATAGCGGTTAAATTTGACCCGTTGGCGGTTTTAAGTATACAGCGACCTCTGGCGGTTCTTACATTGCATTTAGCTGACGCTTTTATCCAAGGCGACTTATAATACAATGTTCTAGTGTTAAATAAAGCTCTGTAGCTTCCTTTAATAGCTGGGCACTTTTTTAAAGCAAATGTGAGCTAAACATGAGTAAAATAGTGACTATTTCCTGCTGCAGATTCATACACATTTCGCAAATCGGTTGGTTTCTACAGCATCAGAGATGTCGTGAGATTGACTGAAAATAAACCGTGATTGATGAAGGAATGTGCAACAATATGATCATTATTCATTGCTATGTTAGTCAAGGTCTTTAAACAACGATGGAGCATTATGACACACGGAAATAAGATGTGTTGGGCTTTGTCGACGAAGTTGTTCTGTGGCATAAATTAATTGGTCTTTTCATAAGATTTTGACAAGAAGGAAAATATGGGATATCAACATTGGATGTGAAATATAAGATTTAATCTATTAGCTTGTTGACTACACATTCATGACAGTTTTGATTGGACGGCTAATTGAATGTGTTTCCCTCTATCTCTTCACAGCATTGCATGTTAATTAAAGATTCAGAAGGGGTCTCAGAGAAAATGGTTTACATTATAAAACAGTCGCAAAACTCAGTGGATTCTCCTACAGTCTGGTTTCCATGCTGGTTTCAGGCCAACCACAATAAAAACTCAGCCAAACTTTGTGTATATTTCATTATAAATGATGTCTCAAATCCTTGCACATCCTACATATGGTGCTGAAAATGTAGTGAATGAACAAAAAGGAAAGCTCAAAGATTGACACTGAGGTTAACTTATGGATTCAAAACATGGAAGTTGTACAATTTGTATTTGAAGTGAGACAAGACTGTGATGAAAGATTGCCTGTTCAAGCCTTGAACTGAATTATGGATGTATTCAGACAGTGTCATCCAACTCATATAAGGACAGTATGGTGAGATTTAAAAAAACAAAGTCACAAGGTGTTAAGGTTACCTATCAGAAAGTAAGATGCATCATTTAACTGATGACACAAGGCAGGAGACAAGACTCAATGTGCAATATTTCTGACCAAATAACATAATTATACCGTATTAAACTGGGATTGTGAGGGCTCAAACAATCACATTAGCAGGAGTGCCATACATCACTGGACCTATTAGAGACAATCAAAGAAAGACAGGGAGATAGATGGGCTGCTACACAAAGAGCTGTTAAGACAGGAAGGAAGGAATGTAGATAGAAGGATAGAAAAAGTATTGATGTTGTTTAGTTGTGTGCTGACTTTTACCTCAACCATCTTATTCAGGTGTTCCCACTGTTCTGCCATGTCTGACCTTTGAAGCCAAAAGAACAACAACCAGACTTCCATGTTTGATGATCCACTTCTGGGATTCGATGCCACTGATGAAAAGTAACCAGAACGTTTGAATCAAGCAGTTCTTGTTTATAGGAAAATACATCTCCTCCATGCTTTGACAGTCATTTGTATGTGTCTATATCGACCAGAGTAGGCTGCAGTCCAGTTTTGGTCACTCACAACAAATGTAAATGTAGGTTTGCCCTCTTCTGTTTCATCTCTGACTGTTCACATGTGTGTCCATTGTTTCGGAAGAGTTCTTCATTATGTAAAGGAAGAGTTTCTGTAATGGTTTGTCTGTGCTTCAATACGATGGCTTTCTGTTGGTCTCAGGGTCTGGAGGAAACACATTGACTGAACTTGATGAGAGACAAAGTACAGTAAAAGTTCCGATATAGTGAAGACTGGAAAGAAAAGTACATACAATTAGAAACATCTTAAAGGTCACCTATTATGCAAAATCCACTCGTTCATGTCTCTTCTACATCAATCCTCTGAGCAAAGAGACTCTGAAAGTTTCAGGAAAAAAGATTCTCTCTTTTTGTCCTGATCCATTTCTATAAAAACCTGTCTGAAAATGAGCTGATCAGATTTTGGCCACTTTATGATGTCATAACGATGTTTTGGCTTGTGTAACCATTAGCCAATCACCAACCAAGGTAACCCCCCCCCCCACTTTATCACCTGAATCTCCTCCTAGAGCACCATTGTGTTCTTTGTAACCAAATATCTCTCAGAGGGGCGTGGGGAGTTGCTCCTTATTTTCATCTAAAGTAACAGACAGAGAATCAGCATTTTTGAAACAGGGCTGAAATAGAGAGGATTATGGGATGATGCAATGATCTGCTTGGTGCTTCAGCCAATCAGAGACAGGCTCTGTATATATCTGAGACCTATAATATATTGATGAAAAACAGTATAATAGGGGACCTTTAAAACGTATTATTACAAAAATGACCTGTTAGGTGAACCCTGTTCCATTTACGTAGCTAGGCCAACTTCCCATTTCAGCACTCCAGAATCAGCAGTACAGGATGGTAATGGTGGCATATTGACTCCTCCACATTTGATTATTTTTCGAAAAACAATGGGTTCATGATTTCAGGCAGAGACAAAATCAGGCTTTTCATTTCCAGGTGAGGACTACCATTCCTTCGGCGGATATTACTGTCATTAGCAGATCGGTATCATCTGTATAGCTAGCTAAATAACTAGTCTGTGAGTTGGCTGACAAGTCTTTCTCCAAAGTACTTATTGTATATAGTGGACTCGTTTTAAAACAAAAAGCGTCTCAGAGTTTCAAATATATGCTTCATGGCTACGTGAATGCTACACATATGCTTAAGTTTAGAGCTCTGCCCATTTTTAAGACAGCCCATTATTCTGAAACACCAAACCCCATTGGCTCAAATGCTTTTTTTCTGACAGGTTTTCTGTTAACCTCAAACGCCCATTGCCCTGAAAATATATAGTTTTGCTGCAACAAAGAAAAGCATGTGGCACTTCCTTCTAATTAGCTAGTACTCTTTGTATTGTTGGTTATAATGTGAACAACATAGGTCCAAGCACTGAGCCCTGTGGCACTCCATGGCTAACTTTAGTTTGCATGGAAGATTCATTGTTGACACATACAAACTGAGACTGTTCAGATAGATCTAAGCCTAAAGAGTCCTGCCAGACTCTCACCATACTACTTCACTGATGGCTCCCACAAGATTGCTGACATCCTTGTGGATTCATCTTCTTATTATAGACACATGCATTTCCAAACATTTGGACTACCTATGTTGTAAATGTATTATCTTTTCGATTTACATACGGCATCTATTGCACGTCTGTCCGTCCTGGGAGAGGGATCCCTCCTCTGTTGCTCTCCCTGAGGTTTCTCCCATTTTCCTCTTAAACTGTGGGTTTTCTCTGGAAGTGTTTCCTTGTACGATGTGAGTGTCTACGGACAGAGGGTCTAAGGACAGAGGGTGTCGTATTGTCATACTGATATTCTGTACACACTGTGAAGACCACTGAGACAAATGTAACATTTGTGATATTGGGCTATATAAATAAACATTGATTGATTGATAAAGCAGTTCCCTTTATGCCAACTAAGTGCTCTAGTCTTTGCAATAGGATGTCATGGTTGATAGTATCAAATGCAGCACTGAGATCAAACAAGACAAGAATAGAGACAAGTCCTTTGTCTGAGGCTATTAGAAGGTCATTCCTCACCTGTCCTGAGGTTGGAGGAGTCGGTTAGTGCACGAGGCTCTGCTGGTCTCAGACGTTGCTGCGCAGTATTCCCCCCCGTGGGTGCTCTGGAGTACTGCACTCTGAGGAGTTCTTGGCTTTGTCCTTGTTATTGTTGGGCTCGTTGTCTTTGATGATGTCATACTGGCGACAAAACAGGACTATCACCCCTGGGAGACAAATGGACATCATAATCAAACCGTGCATAAAAAGAGTGTACTAACAAGCGTTGGTATGTAACGAGCAAAACATGACGATGGTTTGTCATGTTAAGTTATGGCTAGTTGGGGATACGTACTTATATTTATTTTACTTTCGAAAAGCCCCAGAACAAGCAAGTAAGAATGGAAATATTTGCCAATTTTAACAGTAGTTATTCTGACTGATAACATTTGGAAAATCTAAAATGGTTCTCTGATGAATTATTTTGTCCCCATTTCGGTGAACACAAGGAAAAACCTTATTTCCAGCCCTATTCACGTCGATCCAAAGCAACACATCTTCCATTAAGAGGTGTAGGAGGTGATTAGGTGTTCTTGTAATTCTCCATTTATTCAACCGTCTTTGAAATGTCAATAAAGCAGACCAAACTGAAGCGAGAGATATGAATAGGGTGAAACACACACACGAAGATATGAACTCGATGACAAGATAGCCATGTGAGGCCTGCCTCCAGTGAAGACGATGCAAGGGGGAGATAGATGCGAAGAGAGATAGATAACAAGCACAGAAAAAAGAAGAAAGAGAATAATTCATGACGGTGGAGAAGTGGGAGGAACGGGCTTCAGTCTGGGCTGTTCTGCTTATATCAGCCTCCATTCATCTGATCGCTACGATACCCAAGGCTAGGATGGGATATCCCCCAGAAAGCCTCATGGGCCCAATTAAAACCCAATTCACCTTCTTCATTTTCTGTCCTTTTCATCCCCCTGCCCTCCTTTTCCCTCCAACTCTCTTTGATTCTCAGCCTCTCGTGCTCTCGTGGGTAATAGGCAAAGGGGATCCAGCCTGCTTGTTCTTACTGTATCTGCAACATACAGTATTCAGGCCATATTTGTATCTCATTAAACTTTGTTTAGTTGGTTGGAAGATATTTTACACCGCCGTGTGCAGCAAGTATGCACAGATAATGACTGGGAGGCTGTGATAATAAGCAGCCTCAGTCCTTTATCTTGATGTAGGATACTGATGCAACACACAGTTTATTGAATATCATGATGATAGAAATGTGACTTTACTTTTTTATCCATTTGCACTCTAGATGGAGGTCCCGAATATCTCCTTTGAAAAAAAAGTAAAGCTTTTATATGGCTGTTGTTTTTAACAGAAAGTTATCCGTCTGACGTCAACATGTTTTTCTATCTTACATGTACATAGTTTACTTATTTCATCAATACATTCACGATTGCACTATTTTTTATGGCACTATTTTACACTCTTATTTCTTTCTTTAGGTCTACTGTATGTTGCACTGATGGCAGGGGCTGTGAATACGTTTTTGTGGCTCATGACAGACAAACCAAACCAATCTTTTGTTCTAGAACGGGTCTTTTGCTTTTGTATGTTCCCTAATGGCCACCATAGTTCCAAGAGACGCTGCCCAGATGATGTTGCGCATAATTGCTAAAGTAGTTTTATGCTAGGAGAAGCCACTGACTGAGGTGAAGGTCCTGAATGATACCACGGTTTTGCACTTTGAGGCTTATTAACGCAGTGTTGTAACAGGAGGAGGGTGCCTCGGGGTAAACTGCTACACTGTCTCTAACAATTCAAATGTAAAGGCAATTTTATAGACTTTTAAAGGTCACCTATTATGCAAAAACCCTTGTGCAGGTCTTTTATACATCAACATGTGTCCCCTCTTCTTCATGTCTCTTCTACATCAACATGTGTCCCCTCTTCTTCGATGTCTCTGCTACATCAACATGGTCCCCTCTTCTTCATGTCTCTTCTACATCAACATGTGTCCCCTCTTCTTCATGTCTCTTCTACATCAACATGTGTCCCCTCTTCTTCATGTCTCTTCTACATCAACATGTGTCCCCTCTTCTTCATGTCTCTATCTACATCAAACAGCTTCTTCATGTCTCTTCTACATCAACAGGTGTCCCCTCTTCTTCAATGTCTCTGCTACGAATAGGAAGGGGGAGGGTTGTGTGCGGGTCCCCTCTTCTTCAGGTCTCTTCTACATCAACAGTGTGTCCCCGTCATTCTTCATGTCTCTCTTCATACATGTCTCTTCTAATCAGGTGTCCCTCTTCTTCATGTCTCTTCTACATCAACATTGTGTCCCTCTTCTTCATGTCTCTGCTACATCACTATGTGTCCCTCTTCTTATCGTCTCTTCTACATCAACATGTGTCCCCTCTTCTTCATGTCTCTTCTACATCAACATGTGTCCCCTCTTCTTCATGTCTCTTCTACATCAACATGTGTCCCCTCTTCTTCATGTCTCTTCTACATCAACATGTGTCCCCTCTTCTTATGCCTTCTACATCAACATGTGCTCCCCCTCTTTTCATGTCTCTTCTACATCAACCATGTGTCCCCTCTTCTTCATGTCTCTTCTACATCAACATGTGTCCCTCTTCTTCATGTCTCTTCTACATCAACATGTGTCCCCTCTGTGGAAAGAGACTCTGAAAGTTTCAGGAAAAAGATTCTCTCTCTTTTTGATCCATTTCTATAAAAACCTGTCTGTAAATGAGCTGATCAGATTTTGGCCACTTTATGATGTCATAACGATGTGTTGTCTTGTGTAACCATTAGCCAATCACCAATAACCAAGGTAACCCCCCACCCCCACCTTATCACCTGAATCTCCTCCTAGAGCACCATTGAGTTCTTTGTAACCAAATGTCTCTCAGAGGGGCGTGGGGAGGGGCTCCTTATTTTCATCTAAAGTAACAGACAGAGAATCAGCACTGTATCTGAGACCTATAATATATTGATGAAAAACAGTATAATAGGGGACATTTAAAGATGACAAAAGCTACTTCAATTACAAACCTACTAAAGGTTTAACCTCAGAACCTAAAATAAAGTGTTTTTATTATCAAATTACTTCTTCAATATAGAAAAAGCATCTATTACATCTTAAATCTCAAACTGTGATTGCAGTGTCCTCCCGAAAACACTTTTCTGTCTATTTCAAACTGGTGCTGGTCACAAAAAAGCTTTCATCATCCTGAAAGCACTTCATGGCACAAACAAACCATCAGACTAAGGCTGAGTTAGTCTCTTCATATAACCTCAATCAGAGAGCGTACTTGCCCCAGAGAAAGTGGAGTCCTTAAAGGGCTGCAGTGATGAATGTGTGTCGCTGAAGAGGAATATTACCTGCCCACATGATGAGCACCACGACGATGATGATGAGTTCTCCTGCCCTCAGCTGAGCATCCTGACCAACTTCCTCCATTGTCACCTCATCTGGGGAGAAAACAAACACACTCAGAGTCAACAAAGTGCCTCTGAGGACGCTGCGATTTATTGTGCCAGAGAGTGAAAGTGAAATTGCCACCTCTCTGAAACTCTGCAGGGAAAGATAAAAGAATAGAGCAGGGCGACAGGAGAGCAGAGAGGTGTCCAGTGTAATTAAAGTTAAGTGAGAGCAGCGGCCTACAGAGACAGAGGGCTGCATCACAAACCCCATCACTCATGTCTGACAGGAAGCTGGCACCATTCACAGGGCTCAAGGTTTGAACACAGTCCGAACCACAACTCTCTGTAGCCTGGTTCTAGCCCAAGTCAAAATGATAATTTCCTGCAGTTGTGAATATGGCATTAACACATAGATAGATAGAACAGATAGATTCCTTTATTGTCACTACACAGAGTACAGCAACATTCCAAGCATTCCAATGTGCAATCACACATAACAGACAGTGCAAATGTCATTTAACAATACAAGCTAAACACTTTGAATATATACTATATAAAGTGACAACAAATGTGACCTATGCTACATAGAACAGTACGCTTACAGAACAATACAACATTACCATATACATACAAATACAAGAACAAAACGGTCAAGGTAGAACAACAATTTAAACAAGTCAATAAATAAGTTATTGTACATGTGTTTATCAGTGCAGTTGTCACTTAGATGTCTTTACTTGCATTATTAGAGGGGTCTATAGAACCCACTAGTTTAAAGCTGCCTTTTTTACTGTATTTTTCTTACAGCTTGAGTTTTTAGATTGCCATAGCTACTAAAATCTCAATGCAATGAAATAACCATTTTGCAGTAGTATAAATATAAGAGGGTATAACATTTAGTGAAAAAACACAAGTGTAATGTCTAGTATGTCTAGTGTCTGTAATGACTGTATCTCATTCAACATGAGAATCATATTTTCATGGATACAGGGCTCATTAACCATTACTGGCTTAATTGACAAGAAGCTTTTGATAAATGGTGCAGAAAATGTCTTACATATATCCACCAGAAGGGGGGTGGTCTCAACCAAGAGGCAACATTCAGGGGTGTTTCTCAATGTCAAGGAAGGATGCTCCAGAGCCACTATTTCAAGGATGCTACGTCATCGAGTCCCGCTGAAGGACTGTTCCAATGTCCAGGCTCCTTGGAATTCTACCGAGGCCGGCGTCCTTCGTAGCGAGACATTTCGAGGCTGCACATGTGTATCCTCCACATGTGTATCCAATTTGCATATTTAAACATGCTATTTCAGAAAACTTGTAATACAAAAAACAATTGCCTTATTGTAAGTAATTAACTGGAGACATTTCTAGCTGATACCTTTAAGTTAAAAAAATTACCCTATTCACCTGGGTTGTCTCGCCTTAAACCTGCATTATTTCCAATGGCCAGCATGGGGGTAACTCCACTGCTTGCAAAAGAGAAGATGGATTCTAGAGAAGTGTATGAGAGAAACATGACCCTACTTCTTACTGATTTTATTAGCTAAGTAAGCATTTCCCTAATGAGTTAATGGTCTCAAACACTCATTTTAAGTGCTTTCCCAATAAAGCCAGAAGTTGATTTTGAACTATGTTCCAATTCAGAGGAAATACAGACGATAAAGAAAGGTATGATTAAGGAAAAGGCAACCTTACGATGACAGGTAATTTGACGTTTTGACCGTTTCACAATATGTGATTTACAATTTGGTGGCATAAGAATGTTGGTTTGGCTTATCTCTTCGTTCTTGTGGTTGTGGACGACTTGTGGTTAAAAAGTCGTCCACAAACCCATAGGGTGCTACCTCCACTTCTTTTATAGTGTATGTTTTAACTCAAAGCCAAGGGTAATGGTCAAAAACTATATAAACAAACCATTGAAGCATTCCAAGAGGCTTAATGTGTTTTTAGGTAAAGCAGGTAAGTATTTAGAGGTTCAAGGATCATTTTCCAGAAGTGAGGATAAGCTTGTTCAAAGTCATATTTGCCAACTTAAAAAAAAGAAGCACAGACGACTAACTCTATGGGCAGGGTGAAGAGTGTGATGATCATCCTCCTGCTTCAATTACGAGTTTGAGGGAAAATCGTTTTTCTATGCTCACAAGTCTCCTGTTGCCATGGTGAACCCTCTTAGCTGAATACATGTCTCTGATGTGAGAGCAGACCTTCCCTGAATAAGATATGTTTGGGTTGTGTCGTCTTGTATCTGTAAGTTCACGTCTACTTCTCTCTGCACGTTGTCCCTTCAGTAGGCTGAACAACGGCGAAATACTTTCAAATGAACGCTCAACAGACCTCAGTCTATCTTACAGGTAATATAAAAGTATGCTTGGATGAGGGTGCCAATTACAGAGTAGCCTGGGGGAGCATGGCTTCCCTTAAGGGAGGGGTGTGGCGCAGTGGATAGGGCCTTGGTGTTGGGATCAGGGGGTCACAGGTTCAAACCCCACTGCAGTCAGCATGTCGTTGTGTCCCTGAGACACTTCACCCCAAATTGCTCCTGTGGGGATTGCCCACAGTATCGAGTATGTAAGTCGCTTTGGATAAAAGCGTAATGAGACTTGAGCTGGACTGAAAACATGGTTTGTGAATTTTTGTTGTGTCTCTAACACCTAACATTATGAAAATGCATTTCAAATGTCCTGTATGTCTGGCATCATGGATCATGCATAACATGATATTACATATGCATGTATTGTTCATCCCATAAGTGAGAGAGTTACAACTTTGTTCCTACTCTCACCTAGGGCCATGAAGGATGTGAGATGACCGAAAGAACTGGATTGGGAATACAAGAGGTTAAAATGGGTTTTTCTCAGTTGGGTGGCTGGCATCAATGTTAGAGATAAGGTGAGGAGTTCAGAAGGGACTTTGAGTTCAGCCTTTGCTCCTTAGCATAGAAAGGAGCCACTGAGGTTTGCTGGGAAGAGATCGAGGGGCAGACCCAGGACCAGTTGGAGGAATTATAACTTGGAATAACTTGGAATCGCCCAGTCAGAGCTTGTTGCAAAGTTTGGGACTCCGGGTAAGAGGTTGTTAATGAATGGATGGATGGATTATTCATGCACGAGGGACAGGTGCAATAAAATATGTATAACCTTATAACAGTATTTACCGTACCTGAAAGGCACAATCATTAAAAGTAGCTTTAATTAGAGGATAATCAAATTATTAGAACTTGAGTTAAACCTGAGGCTAAAACAAACTCCAATGAATGCTGTCATAATACACCTGTCCACAAGCCTGGCCCTATTTCTTTGTTCTATGTAGAAAACGTCAAGCAAAACTCCATAAGAAGTAATCCACATGCTTCTACAATTCCCGACTTCAAGCTTTTGTTAGGAAGACAAATACCATTGCACCTGTACTGGGAAAATCACAACACTGTAGGTTGTTCTGGTCTAAACTGAATACTGCAGGCAGGCAGCTTCATCACCGCTGTCAGAGATACATTAAAGGCATACACAGCTCTGATACTGTAGCAAGGAGGCCGTGCAATGTTTTACTGCTGGGAAAGATTGATTTACAAGAACTGCAGATTTTGCAGCTCCTTGTATAACGTAATAACCAACACTACACATCAACACTAGACATCAAATATTCACTACATGATAAAAACTTTAGTGCATTTAGATTTTTTGGCAATGTTTTGTTATATTGGCATATAAGTTCCAGACTGAAAGCCAGGCAGATACAGAGTATCTGCCTGGCTGATTAATGCCTGCTTAGAAGGGGAAGGGTAGCATTAATGGCTAGGAGATTAATCAGCACCGCTAATGAATGCTTCCATAACACACATATACACACAAAACTTGCTAAAGGAGAACTTCCATCAAAGTCTGAGAAAATCGTCCAACTAAACACGCAAAACACCGCTATCATTGCAGCTATTTCATACGAGTATCAAGTCGGAAAATTGTTATTGTTTCTTAAAGAGGCCCTTTCATGCTTTGTTGTGCTTTCCCTAGGTTTGTGTGCATGTAAATGGTCTCCAAAGGCTAAAATCCCAACGTTTCTCTCCAACACACTCCCCTTCTGCCTGAAATGCCTTCAATGGACTCCTTTGTTTACATCTGTAACATAGTGACATCACTGTGTGACACTTCTATTGGCTAGCGCTCGATCACATTGTACGTGATAGGCTAAGGGGGCGGGACATCTTTAAGCGGTCGATCCAATCACAAACAGAGCCAGCCAGCTAACCAATCAGAGCAGACTGGGCTCTGGTTTCAGACGGAGGGTGAACAGAGAAAACTTAAAGACATAATAACCTACAATTTCAACTGTGCTTGACTACACAATAGAAAACAATACGAACAACAACACACAAGGGTGTTCGATATTTTTAAATACAATATTTATCTCCCATAGATTTACACTGAATGCGTTTAAAGGAATTACAGAACCAAGCGTATTCCCTATCGGTTCAATACAGCCTTTTAGTTTTCGACAAGCACACAGGGGTGTTTTTAGGAGCCTTAATGTCTTCTCCTGTTTCCTTATCACTTTGCTGCTGATGAGCATTTTCTGTGTCCCTCTGAAGCAGCTGCTCCACTGTAACTGGGTCGAAATGATCAAATTGGAAGAACTGCAGGCCGTTCCAGATAACAGCCGTCTGCACTCCAGAATCAGAACAATGAAATGCATGGGAAAGGTTCTCACAAAGACAGCCATTTCTGCATTTAGCTTGTATTACATTCTCAAATAACATTTTTGTTGTTATTGTGATGAAGCATGGTTACACAGATATAACAGTTGGATGACTTTATGCCTGTATTTCCATGAAAGGCAGTATTTTTGTTTAAAGAGCATGGTTGCTTCTGTTCCTGTGTGCTTTCTACTAACATTTGTGTACTTTTGCAGCTATTAAACTTGCATCATTTACCCGCCTGTGTGGTGTTGGAAGCATCTGCTCTGCAGGAGCTAAAAACTCACACTGTTGGTTCAGGCTCAGTTTTTTTTTGGCTTCGATCGAATTTCACAAAATATGCATTAAATCATGAAATGTAGCTTAAAGGCTTTTTTTGGCACAGATTATGTCTGAACAATAGTATTCCTTCAGTACAGTAAAGCTTTTTATGTGCCAGCATCCCTTAACCAGAGATGGCAAAAGTACACACATCCTTTACTCAAGTAGAAGTACAGATACTCGTGTTTAAAATACTCTGGTAAAAGTTAGAAGTGACTGACTAAACTTCTTTACTCAAGTCAAAGTAAAGAGGCTTTGAAATGTACTTCAGTAAAAAGTACCCATAACTAGCAGCTGTTTTTAAAGAGTACCTGACCTTCCCTTTATATTAATAGAACAATAATGTCATTGTTAGATAATGAATGTTTCCATGCTGAAAACAACGGCAACATGACAACGTTTCCATTGGTCCCTCTTCTTTAGAGAAGACCAGGAAATGATGGATACACGGATCGTGTTCAAATCAATAGGCACGCAACGACTCTAAAGAATAATGATCACGCATCAAACACACATTCAGACTAAAGGAACCAGCTGTTTGGAAATGAGAGAAGTAGAAAGTACAGGTATTTGGGTTCAACATGTAAGAAGTAGAAAGTACAGGTATTTGGGTTCAACATGTAAGAAGTAGAAAGTACAGGTATGTGTTCAACATGTAAGAAGTAGAAAGTACAGGTAATGTGTTCAACATGTAAGAAGTAGAAAGTACAGGTATTTGTGTTCAACATGTAAGAAGTAGAAAGTACAGGTATTTGGGTTCAACATGTAAGAAGTAGAAAGTACAGGTATTTGGGTTCAACATGTAAGAAGTAGAAAGTACAGGTATTTGTGTTCAACATGTAAGAAGTAGAAAGTACAGGTAATAGTGTTCAACATGTAAGAAGTAGAAAGTACAGGTATTTGTGTTCAACATGTGAGAGAAGAAAGTACAGGTATTTGGGTTCAACATGTAAGAAGTAGAAAGTACAGGTATTTGGGTTCAACATGTAAGAAGTAGAAAGTACAGGTATTTGTGTTCAACATGTAAGAAGTAGAAAGTACAGGTATTTGTGTTCAAAATGTAAGAAGTAGAAAGTACAGGTATTTGGGTTCAACATGTAAGAAGTAGAAAGTACAGGTATTTGTGTTCAAAATGTAAGAAGTAGAAAGTACAGGTATTTGGGTTCAACATGTAGAAGTAGAAAGTTACAGGTATTTGTGTTCAAAATGTAAGAAGTAGAAAGTACAGTATTTGGGTTCAACATGTAAGAAGTAAGAAAGTACAGGTATTTGGGTTCACATGTAAGAAGTAGAAAGTACAGGTCATTTGAGTTCAACATGTAAGAAGTAGAAAGTACAGGTATTTGTGTTCAACATGTAAGAAGTAGAAAGTACAGGTATTAGTGTTCAACATGCAAGAAGTAGAAAGTACAGGTATTTGTGTTCAACATGTGAGAAGTAGAAAGTACAGGTATTTGTGTTCAACATGTAAGAAGTAGAAAGTACAGGTATTTGAGTTCAACATGTAAGAAGTAGAAAGTACAGGTATTTGTGTTCAAAATGTAAGAAGTAGAAAGTACAGGTATTTGTGTTCAGAATGTAAGAAGTGAAAGTAAAAAGTCATCAGAAAAACTAAGTAGTGGAGTAAAGTACTGATACCAGAAAAATGTACTTAAGTACAGTAACTAAGTATGTGTACTCACCACTTCCCACGTCTGCCCTTAACATTCATTTAATGCTTAGATGTTGTGTAGATAAACCACAGGTAACTTCAGAGATAAACAGGTAAAAAGTGAAAGAAGTGTGTTCTGGTCCCTCACCTGGGCTTTTTGGACGCCTGCTTCTCCGACTCTTTGGGCGTTCTGAAGAGGACGGGCTCACTAGGGGGCTGCTGCCTCCCATGCTGATGCTCTGAACATGGACGATGTATCTCTGTGTCCTCATCCAGATCCCACAGCGCACAGGAGCGCGTGGTGGTGTTGACTTCCTGGATGAACCTCAGCATGCGAGCATCCTTCTTCTGCAGAAAAGGCAGGGAACAGAAGGGCAATAGGTTTCCAATGTACTGATTCTCTGTCTGTTACTTTAGATGAAAATAAGGAGCCCCTCCCCACGCCCCTCTGAGAGATATTTGGTTACAAAGAACTCAATGGTGCTCTAGGAGGAGATTCAAGTGATAAGGTGGGGGGTGGGGGGGTTACCTTGGTTGCTGATTGGCTAATGGTTAGACAAGCCAAAAAATCGTTATGACATCATAAAGTGGCCAAAATCTGATCAGCTCATTTTCAGACAGGTTTTTATAGAAATGGATCAAAAGAGAGAGAATCTTTGTTCCTGAACTTTCAGAGTCTCTTTCCACAGAGGGGACACATGTTGATGTAGAAGAGACATGAAGAAGAGGGACACATGTTGATGGAGAAGAGACATGAAGAAGAGGGGACACATGTTGATGTAGAAGAGACATGAAGAAGAGGGGGACACATGTTGATGGAGAAGAGACATGAAGAAGAGGGGACACATGTTGATGTAGAAAAGACATGAAGAGAGGATTTTGCATAATAGGTCCCCTTTAACTTAAGTCACAGGTTCAGCTCCATGCTCCTTCAAGGCATTATAAAATAGTGTTTCCACTACCTTGCATATCAAATGTAGATTATCTGGAGCCAGGGTCAGATTAGTCTGCTGTCGACAGAAGTCTGCCCTCCGGGTGAGGGACTGATAAGGTGCAAATGCAACACGTCTCTCTTGGATAACAGTTAGCAGTTAAACGCTGAATACAGCCCCAGGGGAATTGTTCTGCAGTGTAATTAAGCAAAGGGGAACAGAGTGTGTCTCTGGCCGTGTAGCTCTGCTTGAAATGAACATTATTACCAGCTACTGCTTGCTCAGGTCAACTGGATCCTGATAGACCAAAGTAAATGTCCTTGTGGGCTTTTTTAATGAACGAAGAATTCTTCTAATGGAACATTTGTACATTTAGAGAGTATCCACAATTTGTTGGCCTCACTATTTGGTCTGTGTCTATTTCATTTAAACCAGGGCTATTCAAAGGCCTACATCCCCTCACTGTGATAGGACACACTGGACCCTATTGATGTAAGAAACATAATATTGTAGTGCAACATGAAACATTTAATTTATGCATTTTTGTAACAATATTATAATTTCTCTTACTTAGTTACTTAGCTTATTTGGGGGGTGATCATGCTCTATGTTTTGGAACTCAAGATCCCAGAATACTTGATGTGAGCAGACATATGATGTGGGTTCAGTTGAGGGCTACAATTACACAGAGCCCTGTTTGTTTAGCCAATATGTCTTAACATTGAATTGCCTTGTGTTGAAAAGTGCTATATAAATAAACTTGCCTTGCCTTAACATTTTGGTTAATTGGTGACATTCAAAGTATGCTGAATTGTCTATTAATTTAAAAGGTCATCTTTCACTGGATTACATTTTGTCCTGAGTTTTTTTGTTCAAAAATCTCTTTATTTTTCTCATACTGCCTGTGCTGCAGCACCTCTTTTCACCCTCTGTCTGAAACCAGAGCCCAGTCTGCTCTGATTGGTTAGCTGGCCAGCTCTGTTGTGATTGGTCAACTGCTTAGAGATGTCCCGCCTCTTAGCCTATCACACAATGTGTTGGAGCGCTAGCCAATAGAGTGTTACAAATCAAATCAACATTTATTATGGGCTGTACAAAGCGAACAAAAGCAAAACACAAACGTCATAGCATAACAATTATAAAAACTGACACATAGTGATGTCATTAGGAGAGAATATCCTTCTGGCGGGAACTTTGGGATTTTAGACTTTACAGACCATTTACACACAAAAAACAATATAACACACTACAGGAAATGGAAAACACCCAACAGCATAATAGGACCTCTTTAACTAATGTTTTTTTGATGTACCTTAATATCTCTCCTGAGCTCTGTTTCACGACCAATCTCCTTTCCTCTCATGCAGTTTCTTTGCTTTAGCCTCAAACTTTCTGTCACATGACGGACACATGGAGGTACCTGTTGGGTGATGGCGAATCCAATGACGACAGGTCCCCCTCCGAGATCTCCCACGTGACCATGGCGGAGTTTACCTCAATGTCTGTGATGGTCACATTGAGTGGAGCTGACAGCAGGGTGTCTGACAAACACGAACACACACACACACACACACACACACACACACACACACACACACACACACACACACACACACACGCAGCATGGCCACAGGAGGAGACAGGTCATTAATATTCTGCCGTCACACCTTGTAATACATACAGCAGGAGATGCTAAAATGTACACCTGAAGACACACTTCTCCTCTTCATCTCTCTCTCTTTAGCCGCCTCCTCTTAAATCTCCTCTTCACCTCCTACAGATTAATCTCTCTGCTTTCATTAATACCAGGCCTAATTAACCACACACAGGTCTCTTGGTGTTCTCTTTCTCATCTGATTTCCACACACACACACACACACACACACACACACACACACACACACACACACACACGCACGTCCTATCTTTACCTCCCTCTCCCTCTCGCTTTTCTTTCTCCTATGCGCATCTCATTAGAGTGTGACTCCTGGGAATATGAAAAAAAGAACCTCACATCCCAGAATGCAATGCAATGTTCAGTTGATCAGGAGATTAAGTATAATTGATTAAATTACCGACTCGCTTCACTTTCTCCCTCATTAACTGTAAAGGGATCACAGAGTGGAGAAGAAACACCGATTGGTATTGTGTGTGTGTGTGGTGTGTGTGTGGTGTGTGTGTGTGTGTGTGGTGTGTGTGTGTGTGTGTGTGTGTGTGTGTGACAAAGAATTGGTGTTGTTAGCCCAAGGCCTCCTATGAACGAAGCTAGGGTTTAATTTTCCACGATGCTGACTTCTTAAAGCAACATGGGAGTAAGAAAGCAACAGAACAACACATGCCTCTTCGTATGCACACACACATTCACCTGGGATTCACACTGAAATGTGCTTTTATTATTTTCAGTGCTCTAAATACTTCAAGAGGACAAGCACATACATACAGAAAGCACCTCATAAACTGATTGCACTTTTAACTGCCCCCGTGACATTCATAAGACAGACAAAGTAGCGGCTATCAGATCCACATAGTCAAGGATTTAGCAGCTATAAATCTGATGTTTACCTTTTGGAGTCGGTAGAGACCAAAACAGATTTAGAAAGACATGAATAATTACCCTACATTCATCAGGGGACTAGAAAAACAACTCCAACTGAATGCTGAATATGTAAATCGCCAATGTTTGCTATTTTCTCCATCAACTTTATTGGTGATAATCGATAATGAGGTTTTACAACTATTTTCTGTTGCCCCCAGGTGGCAAACAAATCACTTATTGCACGTTTAAAATATATTAAGCAGAACCTCCACTCGAAGGGTAACATTAGCAAAACTAGATTAGAGTCATTAAGTTGGAAAAATGATTGCAGCCGAGGTCTGATTCACACCCAATACAGCGCTAATGATTCTACAACACTAACACGCCCATAGGGGTGCAATTTACTTTGTTGGTGCTTTGAGAATAACCTGGTTTATTTTTGTTTTATTGTGTAGGATTTTTGCACTTTTGTTTGGGAAATACCCAAATCAGTAGTTTGAGGTTCCCTTAAAAAAAAGAACTAACACTTAAAGGCGGGGTAGGTCATTTTGGAGAAACCAGCTCGAGTGCGCTACAATTAGAAAATACGCAGCCGGAAGAAATCTGCTACTTCCTTACAGAGCCCCTCCTCCAACACACACGAACGCGCACATGACCAATGAGGGCACGAGATAGTTTGTGCACAGATGGAAGGCTGACAGGCAGGTAGGCCATCCAGTTACTTTAGCCGGGCCGGCTCAGATGATTGGTCGTGCTTTTTACAGCGCCACGGCTTCCACAGATGAATTTTTGTATGGATTTTTGTCAAAGCACTTCAGATATTCATTGCTATCGGGATGTTAAGAGCATACCATGGAATATAACAACAAGTGTATCTCGAGCCGGTTTCTCAACGTACCTACCCCGCCTTTAAGTCCTAGGACAGGTAGTAAGTTGACGTTAAATGTGTGGTAATTGAAAGGCAGTTGCATTTCCTTTATCAACAACCTTTCTTGCTATTTACAGTATGGTGTACAGCGTCTACACATTACATCAGACGGCTTAGTGTCATTATTATCTGCAAACAAAGCAAACAACAAGCACAAGTTGCCATTGAATATTATTTCACATTACATATTCATATTTTTCTCGGTTTAGTGTCATTTGAAATCAAAAGGGAGAGCAAATCCCATGCACAGAAATTAAAGATTGTCAATAAATGAATACTATATTGATATTGTAATATAGCATAAATGTTGTCTTTTCCCCTTTGTAAACACTGCTTAAATTAAAGTGATGCAGTTTTCTAATATGTATTATTCATCTTTACTCACTAAGTCATTAATCATATTTTATTATGATTATTTATATGTATCTATCAAAAAAATCATTTTGTGAATATGTTATGAAAGCACAAATACCTACAATATAGTGGCAATATCGTTGTCCATGTATATGGTAAAAAATATCATGATATTTGATGAAGACCTAACAGAAATATATTTTTAGACTTTGCTAACGTTAGCCGCTAAAGACTCCTGGCTTTTACATTTACGGTACGTCCACACAGCAGCGTTTGAACAAATCTTGAAAATCTTGGAGCTGGGCGTGTCTGAAAGCTTGGGGATTTTTTGCGAGCAGCGCGACCAACACCAATCACATGAATCTCCCGCCCCCGATATACAAAGCAAATATAAACTCCCCAAACAGGCGAAAACCTACCAGTTTCACCCACTGTCTCTGCCACCTCCCTCCATGCCTGCTTCTCCGGTTTGTATCCCGGTAAATAGTTCTGGTCGTAAAGTAACCGGGTGATTTGCTACCGTAATTTCTCGTTTGGAATATGAGGAAATGAACTGCGGTCTGGCTCTCCCAGCATACACGTGGTTTGATTGGCTAGCGCTTGTACTGTGAGATTTGCATAAACGGGATTTGATTGGCTGACGCTTCCAGCTCAGCTTCAAAAGTTGAACATTGCTCAACTTTTGAATCCTGAAAATCCTGGAAATCCTGGAAATCTTCGCTTCGCTCCCCCACAATGCAGTTCGATGAAAAGCGAGGCAAAGTGACGTCATCCCCATTCAAAGTCAATGGGCAGAGAAGCGTTGGAAGTGTTGGAAGATTCGTTTAAAAGCTGCTGTGTGGACGTAACCGTTAGGCCTAAAGCTTTTTATTTCTAAGAGGCTATAACATCATAAGTTGCATTGTCTCACTTCATCATTTGACCTTGGTACATTCTCATGTCCACATGTTACCGTCTCCTCTCCATTAAAGAGTCTATGTCTCAGTGTGATCCCATTATGCTCTCTCTGTCTCCCCTCCTCTCTGTTACCCGCCAGATTACACAAGCAGGAACTGCAGTCGTTTCGCAAATTAGATTATCATATTGTCACACTTATGCAAATATTGAACACGCGGCCTCCAACAACTGTTCCCAGACTCAAATAATGGTATTACAGGAAGAAGAATGTACACTGTGTGTCGATGCCAATGCTAACACAATCACAGCAGAGAAACTGGACTTTACATGGTGTTGGCAATGACATGTTTTAGTAGGGGCCCAAACTCTTTCAGTTGGGCTCTCGAAGGCTGTGTTTGTTGATGCAGAGTATGTGTGTGATGCTTGCTATGACTCCCTGTTTGACTAGCTTTATATCTCCCAGCACTTGCACACACCCACAGAAACAACACAGAGAGGGGTTCCCATCCATTCTTAAGGCAATTTGCTGCCAAAGAGCTAAGGGGCTCTACATTTCATCTCCAGATTCAGGAAGCCAAAAATCAAATCTGTGGAGGTGAGATAAATCCCACGTGATCTTATCGCCAGGGTTTGGTTTTTTCAAAGGCCTATCTGTCATCTCTCAGCTTATCAGCGGACGCGGTGTAACCACATCTTACGAAGGGGATGAATGCTCTTCTTGCTGTAAGACGCTGCAGTAAAATTATGCAACAGCATGAAAGATAGACGAGGAACCATATCCACCATGCATAATATACCATGATTAGATCTGTGCAGTATTTAGGGATCTGAATGGGAAGAGCTCATCCTCGTTAAATTCAATACTGTGTCGTATTGCTTCAGGGCTTTGGTGGTTGTTGAAGCTGAGGGATTTTGGACAGGCACACATAGATTGTTGTCTTGATAAATCGAGAAGGTGACAGCTTTAAATGTCTTTCAACCAAGAGTCTGAGAGCCAAGTGTATTAAATTATGTAAGGCTAATGCTGGATTATACGCCTTTTATATACTTTATTTTCTTATGATAGACTTGACCCTAGTCATTTTTACGTTGAGTAATCGTACGACCTTTTTACAGATACACAATATTTCTTAAGTTATCTGCTTCCTTTCGTACGATATAATGGACATAACTTGGTTAAATTCTACATTCTTTTGAATATTTTGACATTGCAATTCCAATTTCAAAAGTATATTGTTTAGAGTTAGGGTTAGTGTGTACCTGGATCATTATGCCAAGTATCATAAGTGGCATAAAAAGGTACAGAAATAATTGTATTGTAATTATTGCTGGGACATAATTAACATGAAAGGCCTGTAGGTTGAACCTTTAAATGTTTGACATATTTTGCATGTAAAATGACTAGGAAGGTTAATCCATTTTCAAAATAAGCAGGTTATTTTTCAGACAATCAAAATAAATCAATAAAGCAAAAAAGCACACATTTGTTCACCTTTGTGTAGTTTTAACACCCTATTGTCTTATTTAAGTGCACATTTGCCAGTGTATTCAATTATGAACTTTAATCAACCAATCACAGTGAGGGCTACAACAAAGATGGTTTATCAAAGATGACCAGCGTTTCCAGAAATATTCTCCAAACTGAGGAGGAGAACTTCAAATAGCATATTAGCTTATAACTCATGACACAGATACTAACTTGTGTCAGCCATGTTTAGCCTTTGCAAAGCTTATTGCCTTTAGCTGATGCAAATGTAGCTGACACATCCATAACAATGTCACACATCAGCTGCACTTTACTGTATGATCAGACAGCTGTGGTCATACACCAATACTCCACGGCAGCATGTTGATCACAATGATCGCCCATCAACCTGTGGTGAAACTCACCGGCATGAACGGAGGAGAGGAAGCCCAGCAGGAGCAGCAGCCCCGCCGCACACGATCCGGGTTTAGCCTCCATCCTGCTGCTTCTTCTGGCGAGGCTTCACAGCCTGCGCGGCCCATTTATAACATCACATTTAACGGGAAGGAGCGAGCGAGCATCCGGTGCCGGAGAGACGACTTGTTGTTCCGGGGCGAGGCTCACCTGAACTTGGACGCTGCAGCAGAAGCGGAGCCAGAAGAGGAGGAAGAGGAGGAGGGTGGAGAGAAAGGGGGGAGGAAGGATGGTGGTGTTGGTTTGTCTCGGTACCGGAGAGCCTCCAGACTCACAGGCCGGCTACCGGTGACGGAGCGGCGGCGTGGAGAGGCTCTACTACCGGAGAGAGGTGAGAGGAGGCGTGCGCAAGTGCTGCAGAGAGTAACGTGCCGCCACAGCTCCTGGCGCGCGCCTCTCTCTCTCTCTCTCTCTCTCTCTCTCTCTCTCTCTCCTCTCTCCCTCTCCTCTCCTCTCTCTCTCCTCTCTCTCTCTCCTCCTCTCTCTCTCCTCTCTCTCTCTTCTCTCTCTCTCTCTCCTCTCTACTCTCTCTCTCTCTCTCCCTCTCTCTATCTCTCCTCTCTCTCTCTCTCTCTCTCTCCTCTCTCTCAAACACACACACACACGGGTTGCCTACACTTCAGGACAATTATTGTACAATATAAAGCTAGTGTGAGTTATGTGTATGTGTTCTTTAAATCTAGACAATCAATATCACCAAAAAACGAAAGTTTTAAGTAAACTAATTTAAGACTATAGAGTAAATGATTGCTTCACCTGCTCTTCCCATGCATCCATTGCACAGCATCTAATATCAGGAGGTGCTAACACTTTGTTTAAATGTAGGGGTTAGGGTAAAGTCTGTCCACTTTCTTGCTAGAGTTATTTGAGAATTTTGCAGGTAAAATAAGTTTGCCAAACTGTGCTACACTGAGAACTTTTTTACAAATCAAGTGTTGTTATGATGGTTTCTCCATTTGTGCTTAATAGTCAGGCCGTCCCCTCCCTACAGGCCGATCATGCAGACTGCAAGGGGCCTCATCTTGCGGAGGGTGCCTCAACTGAGCCGAAAATGCGGCGCACCTATGCACTTATGCGACGCAATTAGTGTGGCGCGGCACGGTTTCGCCGCCGCGAAGCTCCACTAGCACTGATGATATCGATTTCACGTGCCACTTGTAGGAAACAGTTTTGTTCACCAACTCATAAAACCAACTTATGTTCTCTTTCAGTGGTCTCCAGGTCGCCCTTTTTATTTACTACAAGACAAATGTGCCTTTTATTTCATACAGTTCAATTTGGATTGAGACAGGGAAATAATCTAAACCTCACACGTTGGGCGTGAGCGTGTATTAATTACATTGCAAATACTGACTGAGCCGCACCACTGTATGGGTTAGCCCCTACCAGAGATACACAACAAAATACTCTGGCGCCGCTACTGGTCTCTTTCATTTAAATTAGAAGAGCCCGAGGTGCCAGTCTCTTTCTCTCCTCCTCTTCACTGTCTTCAGATGGAGGTTATAAGAACCATTTGGGATGACAGTCATATCTCTCTGCTCTGCCTCTGACAGTTTTATCACTTGACTCAGGTTCAGACAAGCAAAGTCTCCTGCAGTGACCTCCAGCTCCTGCGGCTCCAGCATGACTTTGCCTTTTGCAGCTATTGTGGGTCTCATCTGTTATTTCCATGGGTGGTGACGATGACACATTTAAATATGTTCTGGAAACTTACTTCAGAGGTTAATGTATAGGGTGCAAGTATAAGTTATACAGATTTGATATTGTTGTCTGTCTAGAGGATTGTTATTTGACCTTTACATAAATGAATACTAACATGCATCGCACAATCACTCAATTCACAAAAGAAATCAGAAATCAGAAACAGGTTTATTAACAGGTAGGTTTACACGTACGAGGAATTTGACTAGGTGTCGTGGTGCATAGTTTAGGAGCTCTTCCCTGGTGAAAGAGTTTGGTATGTAAACACTGAATTAACGCACAAAACAAGACAAAACAGAGCACACCAAAACACTGAAGCAGCACCATCTTAGTTATTACATTACATGTTACTTGTTAGATGCTTTTATCCAAAGCGACTTACATACTCAATACTGTGGACAATCCCCACAGGAGCAATTTGGGTTGAAGTGTCTTGCCCAGGGACACAACGACATGCTGGCTGCAGTGGGGTTTGAACATGTGACCCCCTGATCCGAACATCAACGCACAACCCACTGCACCACACGCCTCCCAGTTATGAGTTAAGACATTACCTCATTCCTGTGTCTGTCATGAATGCCCATTTCCACCAAAAAACATAGCTTTGAAATGTAAAACACATATCCTGTAAGTCATTATTAACCACAAACGTTCTTGAACTAATGAGAAACTAAACCAAAATAATGACTTATAATTCCTCAGTATCTCAAAACGGTCAAAATAACACATTTGTATTATAAAAAAGGGCTTATGATCTCAAACTAACAATACACTTTTCATTTCAAGGAATTATGCTAAGAGTTACTTGATATTTTAAAATGCATTAGTTCAAAATATATAGTTCACTTTTTGCCTGGGAACAAAAACATCTGTTACTGATGAAGTTGTGTATTTCAATAATATAGCTTGTAGCTCTTGATCAGTTGTTACCAATACAAACAATTCCTTTGGTAAATTGCAAGATTGGTTGATGAAAAACAAAACTGGCTCATTTAAAATGGCAACTTAAATCACACATTAACCTGAAATTGAGCTAATCAGTGTATTATATTTCTTCAATTACTCGACATGAGAGCTAATGTTGTACTCAATGGGTTGCTTTCCATAGGGAATTGAGATTTTGTACTCTTTTCGGGAACATATTTCCAGAGGTGCTTTTCTGTGTTCAAACTGAAGGAGAGCTGATGGGGTACAAAGAGTATCCATCTGAAGCTGCAGGGGAAGGAGAGAGTCTGCGGAGGCTTTGAAGTGGCGTTATCGCTCACTTTTTCCTCAAGTCCTCTCACTGCAAACCCCCAAACTGCCCCTGGTGCAGTTTCATTACACTTTATGCTTGTGTGTGTGCTGGGCAGAAGAATATTTATGGTTGAGTCGATGAAGGAGAATCCCGGGTGAAATGAGTTGTGGGAAATTTCATAGAGAAGTTTTAATAATGGAGCACTGGGATCTGACAGAAGAAGGACAAGACTCTTAGCTTTGAAAAGAAGACATGTGAAAGAGAAGTGTCAATAGTTTGATGAAGAGATAATGAAACATGTTTCAGTCCATTACCAAGTCCCCTCGATCGATGCCAAACTGAACTCCGCGTGTTGGCACCTTCGCAATGTCCACAAAATCAAGCTTATGAAAACTTGCCATCCTAAAATTGTGCTCACCAAAAAACTGCTGAACATCATCTACTTTCATTCAGGATGATGATATTTGGCCCTTTCATCCTTGGCAGCGCAATTCAATTTCATGGCCGATCTCACGGGACTAAAGCAATTCACCTTCTCCTCTCTGCACTGTGCAATACTGCAGTGAGGGTGCAAAGTGTTTTTTATCTTAAGACTGTAATGTACCGGTAAGTTGAATGTGGAGGCACAGAATCATTTACACAGAGTCGTCAATAACAACTTCCTCCTGGACTTTGAAGAGTTTCAGACATTTCTGTTGGTAAGATTCAACACCATAATCTTCAGACAAATTTAAGGAATGGTAAGAAACTCCCAAATAACAAATTGGCGTCCTGCCAGCTCTACCAAGGCGTCAGCCCTTGCCTCAAATAAATGGACTTCGAGTCAATGAGAGGGCATCGGACATGGACAATGTCCTGTTATAGCTACATGCATGAAAGCCAAAAAGGAGGGTAAAGTAGGCGACTGTCCCAGAGTCCCAAAACTCCAGAGGCTATGAAAGCTCCATGGAGAAAGTGTCAACTAGTGTGTACACGTTGAGGAAAATGTTCTCAAGGAAAGCAAGATCAATTTCCACGACAAGGGGAAATGTTACCTGACCTCCAAGACCTTCAAGTTAATCGACAGGGGTGCGTACCCCCTAGAATAAGAAGTATTTTCTGATGTAACAACATTATTGTTAAGGTATGTTCGGTTCAGGCACAAACACAAATAAGTTGCGGACAAAGAATAAACAAAATGTGGAACTTCGTCGTCATTATCATTAAGAAATGAATTAAGGTTGGGGAATATTCTTAGTAAAAAGAAACCAAGGTTGACAGTAGCAGTGTGAACTAAACAACTGCTTCCTGAGTTTATGTCCGATGTTTCTTTGACACATTAATCCATCTGCTACCAGCTTGTCGAACACATTGTGTGCTCACATTTTATTATGGGTTAACATCGTGCTTTTATCGAGTCAATTATGTCTTTCTCACTAATGTCATGGTTTGGTAACCTGACTTTAAAGAGCAGAAACTCTCTGAGTCAGATCGTAAAGTGGTCCAGCAGGCTGATTGGTGAGCCACAGCTAAATATGGAGACACTGTACCTCAGGCAGTTACAGCGGTTATCCAGCTCCATACTAGACGATGACTCAAGCTTCTTCCTTCGGGCCGGAGGTTACTTGTCCCAAGAAGCGGTATAAAAACAGTTTTATCCCAGCAGCTATTGCACAAATTAACACATCATAGGAGCGTCACACAGATGCCTATTTTTATTTATTTATTTAATTGTGAATTTTCAATGTTCATGTTTGTACTAGTGTTTTCCTTCTTAAAATGTTTTTTAAATATTTTGAGATTTGGTTGAGCAGGGTATACTTGTACTTTTACTAGTCCTTTATTAGAGATGTATCTGTTGTTTGTGTTTGTTTTTAGTGTCAGGATGGAACCCTTGTCTTTTTCTCTGCAAACAGAATCTAATAAATAACCTGAACCTGACATAGTACGTTTTGGTATATTTAAAAGAATATGGACGTTCTCAAACAGCCGTTCTGCACCCTGCACTGGGAATCAGTGGGTGACGTGATTGACGTGATTCAAGATGGCGCCAGTGTCGGCCCGCCGCTCGCTCAGCTGTCTACCTATAGCTTTCTTGTTTTTGTTTTATGTTTGTCAGAATGTCTCTGCTCTGCTCGTCTATGATCGCCAAGCTCTCCTCCACCTCAGACCCTCACTGGAGTTGATACTGCTGCCCAAAACCACATCTGGCAACCAAAAATCGTCCCCCCCCCCCTCTTCTGTTGGATATACCCACCTACCTGCGCCGGTTGCCCCCGCATCCTGCCTCGCCGAAAGCGCTTCAGACGACGGGGAAAGCGTGGTGGTGCACTGGTCCACCTAAAAGCTTACCTGACGGCTTCTTCCGGGACCTATCCACGCCTCGGATGTCATGGCCCTCCCGCTGCACGCCATGTGAGGGATCGGTGGATTCGCCCTGTCTTTCCGGAGCTACGGACTCTGCTGGATCCGCTGGCAGCTCCTCCTGTCCGACTGACTGCTCCTCCTGTCCGACTGGCAGCTACTCCTGCCCGCCTGACTGCTCCCGGCCCGCGCGGCGTTCACCACGGACATCTTCGTCAGCTGAGACGATCTACACCGTCGGCAAGCCCGGAGCAAAAACTACGTCTGGCTTTGCTAAATGCTAGGTCGATAGCTAACAAACGTTCCTGCTGAACGACTTCTTCACCTCCCGTGAACTGGATTTCATGTTCCTGACGGAGACCTGGGCACACGCTGGCGAGTACACATCATTCTTTGATCTTCTTCCTCCTGACTGTACATTCTTCAGCTCCCCCCCGTGCCACCGGCCATGGCGGGGGCATAGCTTCGGTGTTTAGAGCTAGCCTCCAGTGCCGATTGCTACACCATGTCACTAGCTATGCTAGCTTTGAGTTGCAGCTTTTTGAACTGAATCCGGCCTCGCCTATACTCTGCGCAGTTGTGTATCGTCCGCCAAAGCACAATAAGGATTTCATAAATGACTTTTCTGACTTTCTGTCCGGGATCATGGTGAATTATGATCGTGTTTTGATCTCCGGAGACTTCAATGTCCATGTGTGTTGTGAGTCCAAACCTCTGGTTAGGGACTTTTTAAATCTCCTTGATTCTTTTGGTCTTGTTCAGTCCGTGGCTGGCCCAAACACACGAAAAAGGACACACTTTGGACTTGGTATTGTCGTTTGGACTGTCTGTATCTGTGGATGAAATATGTGCAGCAACGCGTATCTCAGACCATTTACCGGTTCTGTTTACAACCTCCATCCCTTCCGCAGGAGTCGAATCACGTGCCCCTGCGCGTCGTCTGCGTTCGATTAACCCCTTGACTGCCTCACAGTTCTCTGATGTTTTTAATGCTTCTCCTATCTGTAAATTAGATGTGGACTGTGCTTTTAATGCTGATGAGCTTCTCTCTATGTTTGACTTGACATGCACACCAATACTGGATTCTGTTGCTCCTTTTACGCTTAGACGCAACAAAGTTCTATCAGAACCGTGGCTCAATGACTGTACTCGTGCTCTCAGACGCGCTTGCAGGCGTGCTGAGAGAAAGTGGAAAAAGGATAAACTCCATGTCTCCCTGGAAATCCTTCGTGCTTCCCTGTCTGACTACCAGACGGCAGTCAAAGCAGCCAAAACAGAGCACATTTCTCTGTTCATCTCTAAAAACAGCCACAAACCTCAGGTTCTTTTTAATGTCCTCAACTCCATCATTAATCCCCGTGATGTTTCTTCTGTTGTGCCATCGCCTGCTCTCTGCGATAAGTTTCTTAAATTTTTTATTGGAAAAATATCTGCTCTTAGGCTAGCTCACACTAGTGCTACCCCCGATCCTGCTCCCTCTCTGTGCCCTGCTGTCCTCGACCACTTTGAGCCTATTTCCCTCTCTTCTCTCTCGGACATAGTGGAGCACCTGCGACCGACAAGCTGCTCCTCGGACAGCATTCCCTCACGCCTTCTCAAAGAGGTTTTTCATTCAGTTGGAGCAAGTATTTTATTACTTTTAAACACCTCTCTTACCTCAGGATGTGTCCCAGCTGCCTTTAAACATGCCGTGGTTACCCCACTACTTAAAAAGAAAAGTCTCGACCCCTCCACTCTCGCAAATTTTAGGCCCATCTCCCAGCTACCGTTTTTATCAAAAGCCCTGGAGCGCGTAGTCTACGCCCAGCTGCAGTCTTTTTTAATCCTTCATGGCATCCATGAAAAGTTTCAGTCTGGCTTCAAACCCATGCACAGCACTGAAACAGCCCTTTTAAGAGTTTTTAACGATCTGCTCCTAGCCGCCGACTCAGGTAGCCCAGCTGTCTTGGTGCTGTTGGACCTGACAGCTGCCTTCGACACCGTGGACCATGGCATCCTGCTGTCACGGCTTGAACAGTCCGCTGGCATCACAGGCTCTGCCCTCGCATGGTTCAGGTCCTACCTTAAGGACCGTAGCTTTTCAGTGCAGCTAGGTGCCTTCTCCTCTGCCAAAGCCCCTCTTACCTGTGGGGTCCCCCAAGGCTCGATTCTGGGCCCCATCCTGTTCCTACTATACATACTGCCCCTAGGTTCTATTCTAACAAACACAACATTCCCTTCCACTGCTACGCTGACGACGTCCAGATTTATCTCCCGCTCAAAGCAAACATAACACAGTCACTACAGCAGTTGATGGACTGCTTAACGGAGATCAAATCCTGGCTGAGCAACAACTTCCTGACTCTTAACGAGGGCAAGACGGAGGTCATCTTTTTTGGACCACAACCTCCAGCCTCTCAGGTTGATATTCTGGGCTCCCTCCAACTAAACATCCTCCCCTCGGTCATGAACCTTGGCGTGACCTTGACGAACACTTTTAAATTCGATAAGCAGGTCAGCAGCGTAGTCAAATCCTGCTTTTTTAAAATAAGACTATTGGCCAAAACCAAGTCCTATTTATCTTTTAAAGACATGGAAAGGGTCATCAACGCCTTTGTGACCTCGAGACTGGACTATTGCAACGCTCTGTATGTGGGTATGGACCACGCGTCAATTAAACGCCTGCAGCTGGTCCAAAATGCAGCTGCACGTTTGCTGACTGGACACAAAAAGCGCGACCACATCACCCCAATTCTGGCCTCACTACACTGGCTTCCAGTTCAGTTCAGAATTGATTTTAAAATCCTTTTATTCGTTTTTTAAAGCTCTAAATGGGCTGGCTCCGGCCTATATAGTTGAACTCCTCCAGCGCTACACCCCAGCCAGAGCTTTAAGGTCTGCTGACCAGCTGCTGCGGTAGTGCCGAAGACTAGGCTCAAAACACGAGGGCACCGAGCCTTCGCAGCAGCTGGCCCGAGGCTCTGGAACACTCTGCCCCTCCATGTGAGGTCGGCCCAGACCCTAGGGGTTTTTAAATCATATCTAAAAACTCACTTCTTCTCTCAGGCTTTCTAGCTAGAGCGGAGCACGACTACTGACATTTCCCTGTGTATTGTTTTTTATATTTGCTGTTGCTAAATGACTGTCTTTTTTACAATTGCACTGCAGTAAAATGTTTTTATTACATGTACAGCACTTTGGCTCGACCAAACATCGTTTTTAAATGTGCTCTATAAATAAAATTTGATTTGATTTGATTTGATTTTGAATAAGGCAGCAGCGTGTTTCCTTGAGTGGTCTGCATTCAAGTGTTGGCGTCAGGTAGAGGGACTGCCCTAGAAGGGACATAAGGAGGGTAAAGACAGAGAGCTATAGAAAGTGTGTGAGCAGGAGAGAAAGGGAGGTAAACAGTAGCTGTTTTGACGTCAGAGTCTTTTCTTAGCTTTGCTCTCTTCCTACAAGGACTTGTGCAGGTGCCCAGTGCTGACGGTGCAAACCCCTCTGTTACCTAACAGCAAGGAGACACTGTCGGCAGAGGTGAGGTGACATTTTAGCGCATGTGTGTGGCTTTTCATAGCATGCATGTCCATGTAGCAGAGCTAAAAATCACTTTCATCCATGCAGGATGTCAGATAAAACAATTCCTGCCTCTATTTCTCAGGTAAGATTGGATATATATATATATATATAAGGGAGGCGTGTGGTGCAGTGGGTTGTGCGTTGGTGTTCGGGACCACAGGTTCCATCCCCACTGCAGTCAGCATGCCGTTGTGTGGGGTCCCCCCGATGGACCCATTAATCAGATCCTTCAACGCCCTCTTCATATTGTTGTGGATGATCATTTAGTATTAAGTTGTTGAGCTGTTTGCCATGTATGAGGGCACATAGTTGCAGAAGTGGCGATGCCCTCCTGATTCGTGTTGTAATGGGACATATTCTTGTGAATCAAATGATTGTGAATTAAACTCTCTGTCGGGGAATCCCTTGAGGCCTCCGCTCGGTGCTGGAATCCCTCTTTAGCATACACTGTTACATTCATCTCTCTGTCTCTTCCAGACCCAAATCCTCCATTAAGCCATTATTAAAGTCAAGTAGACACGGCCTGTCAAGCTTTGGATTATCTTGAGCAATGTTCAAAAGGGCTAAAGTAAGATTGATTTGTACATAAAGAGTTTGGATAAGGATTTTTTCTTAAATTCCCTCTCAAAATAGAAATACATGACCAACATTTTAAAGCAACATTTTGCAACTATTTAACCCTTAAAATAACTGCTGACTTTTATAGTGAAAATAACTCTTAACGAGGTACGCCACATGCAAACTGACCCAATGAATTTGGTGAAACAGTTTTTATTCTATGGAGAAGATGTGTTATGGTTGTCTCTCCGACGCTTTCTGAGGGCTATTGAATTTGTCCTGAGAGTTTCCTGATAGACTGAATAATTCTTGTTGCTAAAGTAGGTCTAGCCTGTTACCTGCTAACCGCTAACTGCTGCTAACTTTAGCTGCCTTGTTAGCTGTTCCACAAGAACTGGGAGCTTGGATCCTTTGGGGATTGCTGTACAGCGCTAGCACAGGAGATTTGGACCACTGGGAGGAGGAGGTTTTCAGGACCAGCAAAGAGGCCAAGAGCAATTCTTAGACAAGCTTTGAGTTGTTAGCAAGCGCTTTGCAAAATGAAAGGCTGAAAGACAGGCAACTGGCTAGTGTTAGCTGGCTTGCTATGAATTATGTTGTTCAACTTTGTTTTGCTGTGTTGGCAAAGTTTTTCACATAAGTAATAAAATCATACCAAATGCACGTGTTTAATTGTTTCACATGATGTAATCCTTTTCACCATCTTCCAGTTTCTGCACTGTCATGCATGTGGAAGAGAGGAAGAGGTGCACAGAAGATGAGGGGAGAGACAAAAGGGAGGATAGGCTTTGATGAATAACTGCAAGTACTGATGCTGACAGCACACTTTAGTGTGTGTGTGGTGTGTGTGTGTGTGTGTGTGTGTGTGTGTGTGTGTGTGTGTGTGTGTGTGTGTGTGTGTGTGTGTGTGTGTGTTGTGTGTGTGTGTGTGTGTGTGTGTGTGTGTGTGTGTGTGTGTGTGTGTGTTAAGGTGTGTCACTCTCTATCCGTCACTCGTGAATCCAGTACCTGTTATTGCCATTTCTGTCGCGTTTTTGTCAGTGTGCTGAAAAATACCAGGTTGGAGATTCATCCCTGTATTTGTGATCAATGTGGGGTCCTGCTAGCATCCTCACTCTCTTCCCTTGTGTCTCTTAACTCCATGTCTCTATAAGAGGCATAAGCCCTGACTGAAAATGAGAAACATCTCTAGCAAAAGGGGAACTAGGTTATAATATGTTCCTCACACAGGCCTTTAAGGTGTCAAGAAACCCAGTTACAATCAGCACACACACACACACACACACACACACACACACACACACACACACACACACACACACACACACACACACACACACACACACACACTTTCCCTCTTCCAGCTCCAGGCTCTAACATTATTGCCAGTGGGCTCTCATTTGGGGAATGGGGACACATTTACTATCCCTGACTAAGCGGAGCAAATACATTACTTTACTTTCATAGTTGTTTTTTTTTGCATTGAACCTTCACATAAACTAAATATTAATACAACATCATCATCATCGCCAGACTGCGTACATTCCTCCTTCTACACACAAAGTTTAATGATCCTGATGTTCACTGAGCATTCCCTTCATTAGCGGTGCAGTAACTGTGCAGCCAGTGGGAAGAGTGTTGATCTGAAAGCCCCATATTTCATATTAAGGTGCAGTGAGTAGGATTGTTGTGCTCATGAGTACAAACCATTACCATTATACCTGCAGGGGTTGGTGTATTATCGCCACTAACTCAGCGATTCATGACAAAGCCCAGTGTTTAAAACAACGCTGACAAAGTATCCTGGTGACATCTTCTGGTATATACTCCACATAAACCATATCTAAACTGCAGCGTAAATGATGTGCCTGCATTGATGGAAATGATGTCCAGTATTATTTATATTCATAGAATAGCTTGTGACAAGACAGAGTGAATATAGAAGGTCAGTGCATCTGGAAAAATATCTCGTTCTGCTCAGAACAAAAAGACCCACAATGCAAAGGCTGATATTCAGGTCCTTTATTTGCCTGAAAAAATTATCTCAGTATTATAAAGTAAAATTGAACTGTGCCTGTGGGTATGTATGTCTTATGATGTACAATTATTTGGTTAAAATTGGATGACCATTTAGTTTTCATTTCATATAGCACTGTAAATTGCATGAAATTATGAGCTGTTTTGTTTTGTTTGTGTGAGGACCCCAGGAAGAATAGCCAATGCTCATGCTAGTGCTAATGGGGATCCTAAAAAAGAATAATAATAAGAATTATGAACCTGTAGTATTGTGCAATGATACACACAAAATGACTTTCATTCATATGCAATTTGGTGATAACGAGCTGGACTGTGGGAAGGGGAGGGAAGCCCCCTGGATGCGGCTGTTCCCCTAAACCAGCAATGCAAAACCTGCACAGCCAAATCAGATTAGATTTTTAATGTAAGATCAGAACAGTCTTCCAGCAGTGTGCAGTGCAACATTGTACACTGATGGAGGATGGTCAGAGGTTCAGCGGTTGTGTAAGAAACTCTTCTTTCAGCTTTTTTGCTCTCTGTCTCTATATTTGGCAGCAAGGCATCAAAAAGGTAACCGCTCTGGGACTCCAGCTGGAGCCAATACTTATTCACAACAATGGCTTTTTGAGCAGTGGGAGGACTGGAGCATGTCATGATTTAACCACAGCTGTCACAGGTATCTTGGGAATCACACTCACACATACAAGCCTATCTCCTTCCATCTTGTGTATTCTCACTTTCGTTTCGTTTCTCTGTGTCTTTAAACCCTCCCTTAGGTTTGTCTCAAGCAGTAGTTTAGTGTCTAAGGAGAGGGAAGAGCAGGACCTTTCTTAACTGTAAATATTTTAGCCTGCAGTGGATGAAGTAGGAAGAACACAAAGAAACACAGAAAAAAGGAAAATGATTTTTATTTACATTTTCTAAATTGACATTATTGATAATATGTAATCTGACTCCAGTGGTGGAACACGGGTCATTCAGTTAAGTAGTAGTATCAATTAAATACCAAGTAGAAGTGTTAGTTAGCATGAAATGGACATGAAAAGGACAAACTACACACACACATCGGATCCGTGGCTATAAAACGGAAAACTGGATTACTTGGCTAAATAAATAATCTAATGCAAATAATCCCTCTGTAAATCACAGCCTGTTTATTATGGAACTAAACAGAGACATACACAGGTGGTGTTACAGTTATGCAGATGTGAACCTTAAATCCAAACTACAACAAACATACTGATAAGAGAATAATACAATATTCGTGTATTTGCCTTGGTGCCAATATTCAGTAATATACAATCCTTGCAAGAAGGTAGGTTTTCTTTATTCATTTAAATATCTTCTTACCAGCTTTGAACGCCATCTTAGTCAAACTATATTACTAATTTCCTAAACAGCTTCCTTTAAAAAAAAAAAAGTGAGTCAAATCCCTTCAGATCAACACTGAGGCAGATTGCACACCACATACGCTCCATCAAAAGGAGGTCACGGTTTGAGTTTTACAAAATGATGACAGAGTAGCTTCTGAAGTGTCGAGGCTGCGTGGAGTGACAGCTCCAAAGAGCACTCATCAGATATGATTGTGTGAAACGTGGTGAAAGGAGGCTTAATTGCAGTGCAGCTAATGTTTGGTAATGAACCCAGAAGCAGCGCCTGAATACGTGTTAGAGAAGGTGCGGAAGAGAGCAGAATTGTGTCTGACGAAGGCAGAGATTGTATATAAGGGTTAATCAGTGTTCGTTTAGTTTTTAATGAAATGTCCCTCAATAGATTATTTTGACAGTTGGCAGGCGATTCATTCGTTTTTATTTCACTCCTGTCCTACTTTGATTGTTGTGTCTGGATGTAAACCTAATATATGCGAACTTGGCAAAAACTATTAGCCTAACCCTAACTACTTGTCTTTCATTCTTTCTTTATAACGAATGCTGTTGATGTATTGTGATTTTAAAAAGGTTTCTATTATCATCTTGCCGGGGACAACAGCTGGAAATGAGCAATGTTGGTTAAAGCTAATGGTAATGACAAACAAAAGCTTTCCCCAAGGGTTTTTCAGAGTTTAACCAAATGATAACTACCACAGAAACCAATGTTGACTCAAAGAGATAATTGCTGCAGTGTGTGTTTGTGTGTGTGTGTGTGTGTGTGTGTGTGTGTGTGTGTGTGTGTGTGTGTGTGTGTGTGGGGGGGGGGGTGTGTGTGTGTGTGTGTGCGCGCGCATGTGTGTGTGTGTGATGCCTCATTTTGTGCTCCAGATGGTTTGAGGTCACCATGGAGACTGGTGATATCTAATCAGGATGTGGTGGGGGATGTTGGCTTCCTGGGGTTATGAGGAACGATAGAGGAGAATGGTGTGTGTGTGTGTGTGTGTGTGTGTGTGTGTGTGTGTGTGTGTGTGTGTGTGTGTGTGTGTGTGTGTGTGTGTGTGCGCGCGCGTGTGTGTGTGTGTGTGTGTGTGTGTGTGTGTGTGTTTCTATACTAATAATAAGTAACATCTTTTTTTATGTTCCGAATTTAATAAAGTATCACACAACAGAAAATACATTTACTACAAAAGGTCAAATATAAATGAATTGCTAATAACAAGTGATTATATCTAATACTACTCATAAACAGAATCCCATAATTCAAAGCCACAAAGAGATTGCTAAATATCAAGCAGCGAGGACTTGAGATAAGATTTAAATATCAGATTAAAAAAAGCATTCTAACTCATTTCAAGACTAACTTCATGCTCTGCAATAACGAGCAGAAATCAGCTTTTTAGAATCGTGCAGAATGACCATTTTAAGTATAGAAACATCCATGTTTGTTATATGTAATGCAAGAACACACACACACACACACATAATATATGTACTGTAGCTACACAGCATGCTACCAAACACATTTACAAACACAAGCCATGTATCACTGCTGATGGTGTAGAAAATAATGAAAGTCATAACATTGTGTTCCAGTAGCAATTAAATGAGGGTTCATTTCTCAGAAGACCACGATATCCTCAGCCGGCAGACCCTAAAAATGGCAGAAAAATACATTCACAAATGTGGAGGACAGAAACAATTTGACTACTTGGAAAAAATAAATATTGGCTTTCTTGTGGAGATTAGGATGAGAGGATCGATATGTGTGTGTTACCAGGCAGATGCTAGCTATTTCCACAGTCTGAGATAACAAAAATAAACTGCTACTTCTGACTAAATATATGTTATAGTTTTATTGATGGTCTAACAATCAGCAAGAAAGCTAATAGGAGTCTTTCCAAAAATGTAAAACTACAGTTCAATGTTTTGAGCGAAGCCACATCTTTTCTAATAAAACGGAAAACGGAATACCTTCAACTTCCTTTGTCTTTTTTTCCGTGTGAAACGTCAGCCCATCCGTCTGAGTCCAGCGGAGCTTAAAGTCTGCGACTCCATGTTTCTCCAGTTTAGCATGCAGCTGGAAACAAACACAATTAAAAACAATTGGAAAATCACATCACTGCAACATTTAAAACACATCTACCTTTGCTCTTCTTCAACTTCCAGAACCAAACTTAACAAAAGACAGTGAACTTCAAAGTCATTGATCTGTGTTACGCCCAGGGTCGGCGTCATGGGGGGTCATTCGCGGGCCATGCCCCCCCAAATGAGTCACTGTGCCCCCCCAACGCAGGGTGGGCAAGCCTTGCCACTTTTTTTTTTTTTTTTTTAATCATATAAGTGAAAACGTTTCCACTAAAGGTTTTTTGTGTGAAATACATCAGAAATAAAGAATACAAATATAAAACACAGCCTGAGGTGTGCTCACTGCTGCTCTCTGATTGGTGTGTTGCTTGACCAATGACCCCCGACCTTTGTTTTGTTATCATTACGTGGCTGTGCCTGTGTGTAGATGAAAGCCCAGTGGCGATCTGTTCATCTGTGTACTGATTATACAGTGAAGCCATCGAAAAGGATATGATATACAGTACAGTACAAGTACTTCTGGGTCTAAGTGTTTAATTCAAGCTCGGCTCTGTGTGTGTGTGGCACGTGCGCATTTTGTGAGTGTGCAAGCGGTAACATGGAATGTTGATGTTAGCATCTGGTTAGCTAGCTATGCTAACGGATATAAAGAGCTGTTTCTACACCAAGGTGGAGGAGAGTCTCTCCTGTCAGACTGAGAGGATCCTATAACCTCAGCTTAGTGAGGTAAGGACTCTCTCAGTGTTTAGATAGTTCACTTTAGTGTAAGTTATCTCAGTGGGTCTCAAACGGTTTGGTCACCATTTATGTAAACAAGTATTTGCGAGGAACACCTTTATATGATCATTATAGTTATTAAAAAATAAGAGAATAAATGAAAAACGGGTATGAAATACTATAGGACAGTAACACAAGAATACAGTTTAAAAGGAGAGTGATTAGTAAAATATCCATAAAGAAAAAGTAAATCTGTGTACAGTTCTGTTTCATATGGATGCTGAGAGATGTATCCATAGATCTCTCCACTTTGCTCTCAAAGTGCACCAGATTGATGTATTTAACTTGAGCATGCTTCCAGACTCTCCTAGAGGAGGTTAGGTCCACCCCACCTAAAACATGTTCACATGGATAGGATACTAAATACATTTGCACACTTTTTATATGGTGGCCTATGTCCATATGTTTCTGTTTTGGTGGTCGTGCCACAACCGTGCATGTAGCCTATGCACAAGTCATAGGTGCGCTATACAATAGTACTCCACCCCTGCAATGTGTGTGAAAGACAATAAACTTTACAGCATGTTTTTTTAAATTGAAGTTGCGTTGGTGTTTGGGTGTTGGTTGTTGACGGCAGTGTGTGCCCCCCCCCTTGGTAAATTATTGCCCCCCCATTCGATTTGTTCTAGAGCCGACCCTGGTTACGCCTGAAGTTAGCATGGTAATTCAACACACTCTCACTCCATAATCGTCCAGGAGCGACGTTTGGTCAGTGTCCGTGGCGTGCAGTTGTGACGCTCCTAGGCTCCTTCAGCTTCATAAAGGGACGCAAATAGCTTTCAACTGATTGCAATGTATTCCCATCTGCGGCGGGATTTGACGCTCATGGAAGCACGGCATTCGTTTGTGTCGGCTGCCCTTAAAGGTGATGTGAGCGTCCATTCCCATTGGATAACGGAGAATTGTACACCCGGAAGTAAGTATTCCCCTTACTGTCGATTGATTTTACAGTGATATCTGCACTACTCATCGACTAAAAAACACCAGATTATCCTTGTTGATTACACAACATTGATTGGTTTAAATTGTGTTCAATGCTTTTGTATTTTTCCCCTTCGATTCGGAGAAACAAATATTTTTTCGGAGTAAAGGATGGCAGAAGACACTACCCAGAATCCCCAGCTATCGTTTAGGACTACACCATGTGCTCTGTTTGACAAACCCCGTGATTAGTTCTCAAGCTCTGTGATTGGTTGACCTCCAACTGCATTCCATATGAAAAAAAAACGTTTCGTAAAAGATAAAATCATACTTTATTCAGCAGTGCTTGCTTTACTCTTTGAAAGTCATCACATGAATGCATTGTAATAAATGGTTCGGCTGCATTAAATATATTACACATCTGTCGTAGTTCTTTATTTTTATTTATCTACAGAGATCGGTCTCAGAATAGACCGGAAACTATTCTTTTACCGTTCAGTTTGAATTTCACAATAAAGTTAGTAGTAATATTTTGTTTTGATATTATTGTTTTTTATTAACTAGTAGACCGCTGGGTCATGTTAAGACCATCTTTTCTGTGTTGCTGTGGGTTTTTTAGTTTAACAAAATCCGCATCTAAAATTGTGGCATAGATCTACGTTATTTTCCCCTGTGCAATTGCCGAATGCCGTGCTTCCATGAGCGTCAAATCCCGCCGCAGATGGGAATACATTGCAATCAGTTGAAAGCTATTTGTGTCCCTTTATGAAGCTGAAGGAGCCTAGGAGCGTCACAACTGCACGCCACGGGACCCTGACCAAACGTCGCTCCTGGACGATTATGGAGTGAGAGTGTGTTGGGTAATTAGCTTACCACCACAGACTGTATATCATACCACAAATCCAAATAACTTACTTACTTCATCAGTAACGGTGTTGAGAGAGGTATCCATAGATCTCTTCATGTTGCTCTCAAAGTGCACCAGATTGATGCTTTTAACTTCAATATTTAAAAATAAATCTTCCCGGGGGAGCTTGCCGCCGGACCCCCCTATGTGAGGTCCACACACCACCTATAAAAATAGCACTTTACCCCTGCTTACACGTATATGCTTCGAGCCTTCATTGTCACTGTCACACTCTGTATTTACGTGGGGAGTGTTGCAGTAGAACATTCCACTGTAACGCCCGGTACATTAATGGGAAACCCTAAATGTTTGAGCACCCTCCATGAAACGTCAAGCTACCCCACAGCAGAGTCCTGCATCGGGTCGGGTACCCGCGGGTAAAAAAGTGATTCACGGGTGGTATTTTTTCAAACGCTTTTTTCCGGGTTCGGTTCTGGGTAAAACAAAGATGATGCGGGTCGGGTCGCGAGTGTTGTATAATAAATATATTAAAATAATAATAATTTAGTTTAATGTTTAAATCCTCAGACCTCTCCCTCACGGGACCGCGCATAATCATAACCTCTGCAGCACATCAATCTGCTGCTGAGCGCGCCACATTCGAAATGGCTGAGGTGAAGCTCTAGAGGAGAATACAGCATTTTCAATAACACTTCCTCAAGAGTGAAATCCAACGTCTAGAAGGCTTTTGGTGTCATCCTAGATGGAGAAAATAACCAACATCCCACGCTTTTTGAGACAAATATGCAACTCAACTGCGTGTGTTAATAATTGCACATTTTCACTGCTCATAGGAAATGCGGGTTCGGGTCGGGTTGTGGATCTTGTGCCGACGTGTCGGGTCGGGTTGCGGAACTAATTGGCAATATGTGCGGGTAGCGGGGCGGGTTCGGTATTGCACGTCGCGGGTGCGGGGCGGGAGTGGGTCTTGAAAATCAGACCCGTGCAGGACTCTGCCCCACAGCACCCCAAAATAAATATCTGGCGCCGCCACTGAGCCTGACTATTTGTGTTGGGGGGGCCCGACTTATTTTTTTCTCCAAAGGGGGGGCCTGACAAAGTTGGAGAACCACTGGCCTCATGTTACATTTCTGTGCTTAAGAATGCCTTCAAGACAGAGGAGACTGAAGCAGAGAGAGAGATATCTGAAGGAGGCAGCTAAAAGGACTGCAACTTTGCAGAGCTGGATAAAAGGTGCCAGCAGGGCAGCTTCAGGTGAAGCCCTGTGATTATGTCAATCAAGTACATACATTGGAGTACTCTAACAAAACAAATCAGTGATAAATGCAAAGCCTGTATCTGTGCTCAGTGAAGTTCATATTTTCTGTTGGGGGCTAACCCCAAGCCTCCAGTTCAGAGCACATTTGAGAGGCTGAACTGAACACAGACTGAATAACGAATTTAGCAGTTGGACATAAAAGTCAACTGAGTGTCACTTGCAATGAAAGTGTTTTGTTTTTATTTCATTAACCTTTTACATGAAAAACAAGTTAGAATTTTCAAAAGGTCTTTTTCCGGCAGGGGAGGCCCTTTTTCAGTTTAGAGCAATAGCCCCTCTAAATGTCTGCACGTCCCTGATCGTCTGATTTACCTGCGTACCTGAACACATATTCCCACTTTCTGCCCTGCAGCAAATATACTGATTATTTACAATATTTTCTTGCCAGATTAATAAATATGGATTTTTACCATATATACTTTTCTTTGAGTCGTGCTTTTGGGTCAAAATGTGTTTACAAAGTGTTTACAAAGTGACTTACATACATACTCAGCATATGTAAAGTAGGTGTTAAGAGATGCTGATAAGAATTATTGTAAATGGTAATTTAATGTTATTTAGAGTGGTTTGCGCAGCAAAATAATTCAGTAGAAAAAACAACACCATAGAAATAAAGAGAATAAAGGCAGGTGTTTTCTGGTTATCCAGATCTAAGAATCTAAGTCTGTAGTTGTCCTCAGTAAAAATCTTTCTTACCATGATAGCAGACTGCATGACGTTGAAGGAAACACCGTAGGTCATTCCAACGCCCTGATTCTACCATCTCAGTGCAGCTCTCAGGGCCGTGATTAACGTTTGGATTATTAGTTTGCCAGTTACTGAACCCATTGTTGAAGTCTGTGTCTCCCAGTGTCCGCTTCCATGCCTCAAAGTTATCATAAAGCCCTATCCAGACGTATCTTCCTCTGCTCTGCGACACACTCATCAGCTTGACATTTTCATCTTCGTTGTTTATGGTGGCAAGGTCATCGAAGTTCTCTCTGCAATAACTCTGAGCGTCAGCCCAGGTCTTGGAGTCGCTTACATAGTGGTACTCTTTAATGATGTCTGAAGACACAGCGGACAAGCCTAATGGAAAAAGGACACATGCACACAACACAAAGATATTCACTGAATACACACAATGTTAAATTGGTCAGGGTTACTGTGATTAAAGTCCGCCAAAATGGGCATGCAATAGTTTCAAGTGATGTTGGATTGGTCTTAATAATGCTGTATTGTTTTGTTACGGAATACACCAATTGTAAATATGTCGGTCTACCTCCCTTACATAAAACCTTCATACAAAATCTTCTCTGACCTGAGAGAGTGAGCACAAACAGCAGTGTCCTCTTCATCCTGGAAATACAAATTGCATAACACAGTTATCTTTTATCAAAATCATTTTGCTTAAGAGTAACTTAACATGTGCTTTACATTGGGTAAGTGTTGAGCCACTTTATGGGAGTTTTAATCTAGGCTCGATAGCAAAAGTTACTACAGTACAGAGACACAACATCTTCCGTATGACATGGTCTAAATATTACTTTCTAAATCAAAAAAGAAACCTATAAGGCAGAGGTCAGTTATTAAACCAAGAAAGTCAACGTTACAGTCATGCTAAATGTATTAAACGATAGGTCATCTCTATTTCACCAATGATTCGTCAATTGTCTTTAATGTGTTCACTCTGGTATTATTTGTGCTAACCCTAACCCTAGGGACATGTCAGTGAAAAGACATTACATTTCATTTAGCTGACGCTTTTTAGCCAAGCGACTTACAATTACCTAAGGACTAAGTGCCTTACTCAAGGGCACACTAGTGGTGGTGTTCCTGGCGGGATTTGAACTCACAAGATTCCGATCTTCAGCCCACCTCACTATCCATTAGACCACCACTATCCCATCAGGTTTTTAGACACCATACCAAGTGAAGACCCCATCATTTTTGAGCACCACATATTCATTTCATTTCAAACCTTTATTTAAACAGATAGGTCCCTTGAGATCATGGATCTCTTTTACAAGGGAGACCTGCATCAATTTGTTCCACATGAAACATAAAAACATACTAGGATGGTTCTAATAATCTGCTTTATCTATATCTACAGATATGGTCATAGTCCGAATAATGATAGATTACACATTTTAATATGAGAAATGTTAAAAATGTCTTAAGGAAAAAACCCAAAAGTCTTTCTCAAACTAAGGAAAACTGTAAACATCTTACCCTCTGCCTTGTTATGAAGTTGGACAAATGTACAATTGTTAGATGTTTTAGCATTAAAATAATTATAGATTCAAGTTGTAATCTGTTGTATTTTATTTTAATAAAATCAACAACTAAAAGTCCTACCTTGCTCCTCAGAAAGTTCAGCTCTTGTTCCCGCAGTTTGTTTCGACAAATCTGAAACCTTTAGTAGATATTCACTTACTTTCTTTCAATTCCTCCCATCTGTCTCTAAGTAATTATGCAAACCTATTACCAATAATTTGCTCCTGACTTTAGCTACAGGAGGTAGAAACATACAAATCAAGATGGTGTAATTGAGCGTTCGACCTTTAACTCGGTCATTAAGGACATTAAGGGCCAACGAAAGGAAAGCAACAAGTTTCATTGTACGGACGAGTTATCATATACTGTATGTTAGTGTATTAGAAAGTGGAACATTTAATTTAAAGTAGTGTTTTTGAAGCAGAAAAGCCCACTCTATGGTGTATCAGTATGTATAATTGACCAATGGTTAGTGTGATGTACTGTAGTACTCACATCTTTTACTAAAGTTAAAGTAGTAATACCACAGTCTACAAACACTATGCTACAAGTAAGTCCTGCTTACTTAAGGACACATCTTCTCATCAAAATGTACTTAGAGTATCCTGCTCTGGCCAATTAAAGAAAGTAAATATCATTGTAGATATATGTATATTCATAGGCCTCAGATCCGCTCTACTGTGAAGAAAAAAACATCAGGCTGTCACAATTACTGTTTAATGAATTTAAGTGATGCACCACAAATGTGATGCCAGGTTATTACATTTCTGCCCAATAGACCAACTCTATTGAACTCAATTTTCATTCAAACATAATTTACTTTGGTTCTAACAAGTTCATTTTTTTATTCCAGTGTTGCTCTCTGTAGAGAAAGCTCACCCCCCTGACAGAGCACAAGTCATCTCAACACATACTGCGCTGAAGGACATTTTGAAAGCAGCAAAGCTTGTTTTATCGGACGTTTTATTTACTTTATCATATATACGTTTGCTGTTCTATGTTGATTTGCTGACTCAAGGCTCGACCACTGTCCCCTGACTTTGTACTGTACGTTTTGTAACTGTCTTGTGAAGGCTAGTTTCATATATTTTAGATTTAAAAACCTTTTATTTATTTAAACTTTTCCTTTATATGTTCTATGTACTGTATGTCTTCAAATACACTGTTGTATGTTACAAATATAATATTTCTATTTTTGGGGAAACTAGTCATGCAGCTCATTCACACACAGGAACTGAATTCGTCATGACCAGAAGTGATGATTATAGTGAATCCTCATTGTGCCAAAAGTGCAATTTCAACCCCCCTTCGTGTGTGTGTTTTCATACAAGTAAATAGTCGTTTTTAATGTTCCAAATTTAATAAATTATCACACAAGAAAATATAACTTTACTATAAAAGGTATAAACCACTGTAATCATTGATTGCAAACACAAGTGATTATCTCTAATGCTACTCCTAAACAGAGTTACACAATTGAACACCACAAAAAGGAAAGATAAGATTTACATATGAGATAACAAAAATGTCAAACTGATTTCAAACCTAACTTCATGCTCTACAATAACAAACAGAAATTACCATTTTCAAATCCCGCAGAATAATCATTTAAAGTAACAAAAACCTCCATTTCATTTTCAACTCAACTGCAATTAATGTAAAAACAAAACCATATGATATATGATGTACTGGAGCTACACAGCATGCTACCAAACACATTAAGAAACAAAAGCCATGTATCACTGCTGCATAGCATTGTGCTACAGCTGCAGTGTTATGAGTGTAAATGTGCACAATGACGTCCATCAGTCCAACCCTAAGAAACGGCAAAATAGAAGTCAGTCCCATATTTGTGGGACAGAAATACTGTAGATTGACCTATTGGCTTTCTTGTGGAGATTCATATGTGTTAATTTGTCATGCTAGCTGTTTCCACTGTTTGTGCTAACATAATGTCACAAGCTGCTAATTTGAATGCTAATTCTGCTAAGAGATGTTCTAACAATCAGCAAGTTCAATAATAATGCAAATAAAACACAAAAAGGGAATACCTTCCTACTCCTTTGTCTTTTTTTCCTTGTGAAACGTCAGCCCATCAGTCTGAGTCCAGCGGAGCTTAAAGTCTGCGACTCCATGTCTCTCCAGTTTAGCATGCAGCTGGAAACAAACACAGTTACAAATAATTTGAAAAACACATCTTCTCCTTCTTTTGACCAGAAACAAATCTTAACAAAAGAAAGAAAACTCCAAAGTCATTGATTAAACAGTCTGTTAACGTCATGCTCTAACGAACGCTTACAGTTAGCATGGCCAGCTAACTAGCTTGCCGCTGTAGAGGAACCAGGAATTAAGAACCAAAGATCGTTATTTGAGGGGTTACAGGTTACAATAAAAAAGTCCATTCAGATGCTGATATGAGAGTTTAGCTATCAATTCTCAGGAAGTTTTCACGCCAACAATGCTAGCTAAAGTCTTCACCAGTGTGTGGATACATTTCAACTTACTGTACCTGCTCTAGAATCTGTTGTTGAACAGCAGGATCATTCAGGTCGGCTTCAGACTGGAACTTCAACTTGAACCTTGCTTCGTGCTGATGAGGGGGAAAAGACTGACAGAAAAAAGGTTGAGTTCTCAAACATAAACTATCAACCCACTCCCCTGATGCTGTACTGACTGATACACAGAATTGTTGAGTTGTCTCTGTCAACTTTGAACGGTCCGTGGCCCACTTGGTGAAGATATTGGGGCTCTTGTCAGACCAGTAAGGCCAAGTCTTTCTGTGGAGACCAATCCAGGTTCTTTTAGACAGCAGTCGGAAGATTTGGTTGTTCTCAGACTGGTTCCTCACACTGGCAATATCTGTGTATTTGGACCTACAAAATGCCACCGCCTCGTGCCATTTCATGAGTTTTGTCACTAAAATATACTTGGTAGGGCCTGGTTCTGAAAGAAAACAGAGAGACAACATGGACATCTCCTATAATTCATTACGCACATGTACAAGCACCATACAAACAGGGAAATAATGTATAGTCTCTCAATTAAACCCATCCTAGTACAAGTAGCAGTGGGCAGCTAATATACAGCGCCATGGGAGCAATGTTGGGGTCAGGTGGTTTAGAGGGTGTCTCAACAAACCAGTCCATACTTCCTTAATTTGCTACTCCAAGGACTTCAACCCGCTAACCTCCGGCTCCTAAGACAAGTCCCTACTGGCACTTAGAAAGACATTGTATTCTATATTGTGACAACCCCTGCCAACTCTTAAAGGTCCCCTACTATACTGTTTTTCATCAATATATTATAGGTCTCAGATATATACAAAACATGTCTCTGAAGTGTTTGGCTCCAAACACCAAACAGATCATTGCAGCATTACCCATAACCCCCTCTGTTTCAGCCCTGTTTCCAAAGTGCTGATTCTCTGTCTGTTACTTTAGATGAAAATAAGGAGCCCCTCCCCACGCCCCTCTGAGAGACATTTGGTTACAAAGAACACAATGGTGCTCTAGGAGGAGATGTAGGTGATAAGGTGGGGGTTAACTTGGTTGGTGATTGGCAGTGGTGCAGTGGGGATTTTTTTACTGGGTGGACGCTATTTTAATTAGGTCATCCCAAACAATGCCACAAGTGCGCACACGCGCAAAACGGGCAGACAGGTCTACATAAACTACCGGTATGCTTAGTCTTACTTTAGTTACTGTACTGCAAAAAGCAGACGGCGCTGCGCTCAACACACACAGACTCAAAACCATGGACACACATAAGTTACATAAACAATTCATAGGCCTAAATTACATAAATGTCTGAGCTACAATATTGCAACAGACAGCGCTGCTTCTCTCTCTCTCTCTCTCTCTCTCTCTCTCTCTCTCCTCTCTCTCGTCTCTCTCTCTCTCTTCTCTCTCTCGTCTCTCTCTCTTCTCTCTCTCTCCTCTCTCTCTCGTCTCTCTTCCCTCTCTCTCTCTCGTCTCTCTCTCTCTCTCTCTCTCTCGTCTCTCTCTCTCTCTCTCTCTCTATCTCTCTCTCTCTCAAATCTATTTAAAACTCATAACAAACAAACACAATTCCCAAAGTTGTCCTGAAATTAAAAAAGTGAGAGAATCTTTTTTCATGAAACTTTCAGAATCTCTTTACACAGAGGGGACACATGTTGATGTAGAAGAGACACGAAGAAGAGGGGACACATGTTGATGTAGAAGAGACATGACGAAGAGGGGACACATGTTGATGTAGAAGAGACATGAAGAAGAGGATTTTGCATAATAGGTGACCTTTAATGCATACGTCTCTACATTTTTCCGGCCACAGGCTAACTTCAGACACTCCCCTCCTGCGCTGCAGTAACCCTTTACCCACCATCCTCTGAGTTACCTGCCTACATGAACACATATTCCCACTTGCTGCCCTGCAGCAAATATACTGATTATTTTACAATATTTTCTTGCCAGATTATCTGGTATATATTTTGTTCCTTATTACCCCTTTTTCGATAAGATAGCCTGTCTTGATCTGGCTTTGACTCCAAATAAATATGAGTTTTTACCTTATCTACTTTTCTTTGAGTTGTGCTTTTGGGTCAAAATGTGTTTACTCAGCATATATATATATGTAAAGTACTAGGTGTTAAGAGATGTTAATAAGAATTATTGTAAATGGTAATTTATGTTATTTAGAGTGGTTTGCCCAGCAACATAATTCAGTAAAAAAAACAACACCATAGAAATAAAGAGAATAAAGGCAGGTGTTTTCGGGTTATCCAGATCTAAGAATCTAAATCTGTAGATGTCCTCAGTAAAAATATTTCTTACCATGATAGCAGACTGCATGATGTGTATGTAAACAATATAGGTCATTCCAACGCCCTGATGCTTCCATCACAGTGCAGCTGATAGGGGGGTACTTTTTGTTTGGGTTGTTAGTTTCCCAGTTACTGAACCCATTGTTGAAGTCTGTGTCTCCCAGTGCCCACTTCCATCCCTCAAAGGTTTCATAAAGCCCTATCCATGCTTTTCCAGTTGTGGTCTGCGACACACTCATCAGCTTGACGTTTTCATCTTCGTTGTTTATGGTGGCAAGGTCATCGAAGTTCTCTCTGCAATAACTCTGAGCGTCAGCCCAGGTCTTGGAGTCGCTTACATAGTGGTACTCTTTGATGATGTTTGTAGACATAGCTGACAACCCTGATTGAGAAAGTTTTTTTATTTACACACACACACACAACGCAATAACCATACACCAAATCCAAGGAATGTAAAATGTATATCATGACATTTTGAATGAGAATGATTGAACTGTGTTTAATACAAGTTAAACACAGTCCTTTCTCTGACCTGAAAGAGTGAGCACAAACAGCAGTGTCCTCTTCATCCTGGAAAAAGAAATATAAAAAAACTCTCATTTTTATAAATAATGTTTTGCCTAAAAGTAACTTAACATGTGCTGTATGTGGAAAGAAAAATGATATCAAGTCTAACTTAACAACTAAATATGTTATAGATGACAAGTTCTAATCATTGTTTGTATAAGTTACAAAGAACCAATCAAACATTTTGAGTGCCATAGCTCTCACACCCCTATCCATAGTCGACATTAAATGTTTGTTAAATATATGTATTCAAACATTATATAATCCCTATTACACAAACTATTTGTCAATTGTCTTTAAATCGTATTATTTTGCAATTTAGGGTTAACCCTACACCTAACTAGGGAATAGCAGTCACTCTAAATTGCTTCGGTATATGCAGCTACAAGTGAAACGTTTTGATTGCAAACTAGAAGACATCAGGGTTTCCCTATCATGCCATCTGCAGCACCCAAGCCTTTTCAAGCATCACCTAGAGTAGGATGGAATATATTTATTGGCTGCAGTTGTCTTCACAAATATAGTGATAGTAACGTTCCAAAACTATTTGAAATTATATATTAAAAAAATATTTAAAATTGGAAAAAGTTCTTGTGGAAAGACTCCAAAATGACCCACAACAATTGCACGATTAAGTCTTTCACAAACTTAGAGAAACTGGAGCATACAAAAAGGAAAACCCTCTGCCTTGTCATATTAGTTAGAAAGATGTTTAACTAACAGAAGTACAGATGTCTGTTTTAATGATCCACATGTTTTATCCAACTAATCATTGAAGCAGAAACTTAAGACAGACTTTTATATAATTGTTGTACCGTTTTTGGTGACCTAAAAAAACTGTGAGTTAAAAACTGAATGTGGAGTACATGTCACAATTAGTTATTGAGCTTGTCTTTTCTCACTGTATATCATTACAATTATAGATTTATGATTGAAAATCCCCTTAGCTGTAGACACAAGTTGTTTTGCTAACCCTAATTCTAGTGAACCTCTACTGTTATAGCATATGCAACGGAAACAACTGTGAAAAAAGCATGTATTTAATGGAAAACTAAGAATAAATATTAAAACAATCTGTCAAGAAATTACACAAGGGTTTTTTAACTTGCTGTATATTACTTTTGATAAAAGCAACAACCAAAAGTCCTACCTTGGAGCTCAGAAAGGTTCAGCTCTCGTTCCAGCAGTTTGTTCCAACACATCCGAAACCAATAGATATCCTTCCTTTATTCAACTTCTTCCATCTGTCTCTAAAGTAATTATGCAAACCCAATGCCATCAATATGCTCCTGACTTCAGCGTACAGGAGGTAGAAACATACAAATCAAGATGGTGTAATTGAGCGTGTGACCTTTCACTCGGTCAGTCAGGACATTAGGGGCCAACGACAGGAAAGCAACAAGCTTTAGTTCAGAAGAGTTATCATATAGGAAAAATATAATGTTTGAGTAATTACCAACAGTTATATGCCATCACTAAAAAACATATACTTTAGTGTCAGAAAAACAAACAACTGAACAAACTCAAGGGTCTATGTGTTATTTCATTGCATAATTGTTATTATTATTATACACAGTATGGCAGTGAAACAACTGAAGCATTGACATTAATTAAATGTTTTATATCAACAGATTTCACATCACTGTATTAGGTTAGTTGAAAGCAATAATATGAAGTTGAACCTATTGTGTGTGTGTGTGTGTGTGTGTGTGTGTGTGTGTGTGTGTGTGTGTGTGTGTGTGTGTGTGTGTGTGTGTGTGTGTGTGTGTGTGTGTGTGTGTGTGTGTGGGTGTGTGGCCTAGCATTACTATACTTGTGGGGACGTAAATCTGTTTACACAGTCACGTGTGGGGACTGGCTTCCCTTATGGGGACAAATTGGAGGTCCCCATGAGGGGAATCATTAATTTTAGGGTGAAGACTTGGTTAGGGTTAGGATTAGGGTTAGGGTAAGGTTTAGGGTAAGGGTGAGGGTTAGGCATGTGTTGGTTATGAAGATTGTCCCACTCTTGACCTAACAATCAACATCGGCACCTCTGTTGTTTCCCTGACTCAGACTGCAAGGAATCTGGGTGTGACCCTAGATCAGGGATCACCAACTACATTTGTCCAAGGGCCAAAATGTATCCAATAGACACTATCGCGGGCCAGCGGGGGGGGGGGTACAGGTACTGCATAAAGCTTAGCAGACTCTTCACGCTAACGAAGGATCAGTTCTAGGCAGGGTTGGGAGGGTTACTTTGTAAATGTAATCAGTTACTGATTACTGAATACATGCTCTGAAAGTAATCAGAATACAGTTACAGTTACGTGTCTTAAAAAAGTGTTCAGGTTACTTTTAGAATACTTTTGGAATACTTTCTTTTTCCATAACAGATGGGTATGTTTTGGTAAACAGGAGACACTTGTTTTACTGTTTTAATGGCTTATCAAGAACTCAAACACAACATCTTGGTGTCATTCTGGACAGCTCTCTCATCTGCACCCCACATAACAAACATCACCCGGACTGCATTCTCCTACTGTAAACCTTTCCTTAGAATATGTTATGAATTATAAGGTGTCCTTGGGTGCTTTGAAAGGCGCCCCTAAATAGAATGAATTATCATTATTATTTATTATCTGAAACGATGTAATAACTTTTAAAACTTTTTCCAGTCACTTGCCCCATGCATTCAGCAGCAGCAGGCCATTCACTTTGATTTGATCCCGTTATAAATGTCATCATTTCGACAATAAAGAAATGCTACATCAACGTTATCTTGCACATTTGATCTAACCATCTCCGTTTCTAACTTTCAATATAAAAGAGATCTCTCTCTCTCATCTGCGTGCGGGTGTGGGGCCTCACAGACACGCTGCATCTCTCTCTCTCGCTCACAGACACGCTGCAGCGCTGTGCAGTGTGCACACAGTTCTGCCGGTAATGAATATTACATTTTGTGAGGAAACTTTTCCACCAATAATTCCAATAAGTATTCCAAAATGTATTCACTTCAGGTTTACGAAAGTAACTGTAATCAGATTACTCGTTTTTCAAATGTAACGCCAGCTGAATACAGTTAGCCTACTTGATTTTTGTATTCTGATTACGTAACGCCGTTACATATATTCCGTTACAACCCAACCCTGCTTCTAGGCTACTGTCCCGCAGCTCCTGCCTCTCTGTTGGACTCTGTCGCAGAGGGGCTGCTGCTGTGGTGCGGAGTGCACAAAGCAGACTCTTCACAACGAAGGATCACTTCTTCTTCTTCAAGGAAGGGAAGGTTTCGCAGTACGCAGTCTACTGTCCCGCAGCTGCTGCCTCTCTGTTGGACTCCGGTACTGCACCTTACTCACGAGACGTTGTAAAAAAGAAAATGGGTGGGGGGCGAACGCAGCAACCACTCCGCCAACGCCACAGTCACCCCCGTCGTGCGGGCCGGATGAGAATGTCTGGCGGGCCGGATGTGGCCCGCGGGCCGCCAGTTGGTGGTCACTGCCCTAGATAATAACCTGTCCTTCACTGCAAACATCGCTGCTACAACCCGTTGCTGCAGATACACGCTTTACAACATCAGGAAGATACGTCCCCAGCTGATCCAGAAAGCCACGCAGGTTCTGGTCCAGGCTCTCGTCATCTCACGCCTAGACTACTGCAACTCTCTCCTGGCTGGTCTACCTGCATGTGCCATCCGACCTCTGCAGCTCATCCAGAATGCAGCGGCTCGTCTGGTCTTCCATCCATCCATCCATCTTCTCCCACTTATCCGTGGTCGGGTCACGGGGGTAGCAGTTCCAGCAGAGAGCCCCAAACTTCCTTTTCCCTGGCGACATCAACCAGCTCTGACTGGGGGGTCCCAAGGCGCTCCCAGGCCAGCGAAGAGATATAATCTCTCCACCTGGTCCTAGGTCTACCCCTTGGTCTCTTCCCAGCTGGACGTGCCTGGAACACCTCCCTAGGGAGGCGCCCAGGTGGCATCCTAACTAGGTGCCCGAACCACCTCAACTGGCTCCTTTCGACGCGAAGGAGGAGCGGCTCAACTCCGAGTCCCTCCCGGATGACCGAACTTCTCACCTTATCCCTAAGGGAGACGCCAGCCACCCTGCGGAGAAAACCCATCTTGGCCGCTTGTATCCGCGATCTCGTTCTTTCGGTCATGACCCATCCTTCATGACCATAGATGAGGGTAGGAACGAAAATGGCCGGGTAGACAGAGAGCTTTGCCTTCTGGCTCAGCTCCCTTTTCGTCACAACGGTGCGGTAAAGCGACTGCAGTACCGCTCCCGCTGCTCCGATTCTCCGGCCCATCTCACGCTCCATTGTTCCCTCACTCGAGAACAAAACCCCGAGATACTTGAACTCCTTCACTTGGGGTAAGGACTCATTCCCTACTCGGAGTGGACAGTCCATCGGTTTCCTGCTGAGAACCATGGCCTCAGATTTGGAGGTGCTGATCATCATCCCAGCCGCTTCACACTCGGTTGCGAACCGATCCAGTGAGTGCTGAAGGTCGCAGACCGATGAAGCCATCAGAACCACATCATCTGCAAAAAGCAGTGGTGCAATCCTTAGTCCACCGAACTGCAGACCCCCTCCCCCATGACTACGCCTCGAAATCCGATCCATATATATTACAAACAGGATTGGTGACAAAGCGCAGCCCTGGCGGACGCCAACCCTCACCGGAAATGGGTCCGACTTACTGCAGAGGACCCGGACACAGTTCTCGCTTTGGGAGTACAGAGATTGGATGGCCCTGAGTAGAGACCCCCTCACCCCATACTCCCGCAGCACCTCCCACAGTAACTCCCTGGGAACCCGGTCATACGCCTTCTCCAAGTCCACAAAACACATGTAGACAGGATAAGCGTACTCCCAGGCCCCCTCCAGGATCCTTGCGAGAGTAAAAAGCTGATCCGTCGTTCCACGACCAGGACGGAATCCGCATTGTTCCTCCTCAATCTGAGGTTCGACAATCGGCCTGACCCTCCTTTCGAGTACCTTAGAGTAAACTTTCCCGGGGAGGCTGAGTAGTGTGATGCCTCTGTAATTGGCACACACCCTCTGATCCCCCTTTTTAAAAAGGGGAACCATCACCCCGGTCTGCCACTCCTTCGGTACTGTTTCCGACTTCCACGCAATGCAGATGAGACCTTCCTAAATTCTCCCACACCATTCTCCCGCTCCTCCGCTCCCTTCACTGGCTTCCGGTAACTGCTAGAATCCACTTCAAGACAATGGTACTTGCGTACCATGCTGCGAATGGATCTGGCCCTTCCTACATCCAGGACATGGTTAAACTGTACACCCCAGCACGTGCACTCCGCTCTGCATCAACCAAACGGCTCGCTGCACCTTCGCTGCCAAGGGGACCCAAGTTCCCATCAGCAAAAACACATGGGTTTACTATCCTGGCTCCAAAATGGTGGAATGAGCTCCCCATTGACTGCAGGACAGCAGATAGCTTACACACCTTCCAGACTGAAAACTCATCTCTTTCGACTCCACTTCGAGCAATAGAACTATTAACAAAGCACTTATATACTAATAAAAGACTGGCTTATCTAAAGCCAGTTGAGTAGCACTTGAAATATTTTTGCTCTTTGAAACCTGATGTACTTATATGATTCTGTTTTCTTCAAGTTTGTATTTTGTTGGTCGAACGCACTTATTGTAAGTCGCTTTGGATAAAAGCGTCAGCTAAATGCAATGTAATGTAATGTAATGTAATATAAATATGAGAAATGTTTTAAGTTGAAATATTACGAAAATCTGTTACATTTGAATCGAAGGAGGAAGACATTGACAACCAACAGACTTTATGTTTCACTTATTATTTTCCTGGCAGTGCTTGTTATATTCTTTTAAATCGATGTTAGCCTCAGTGTTTGTTTTATTAGTGCAACATAATCAGAATATAATAACATAATGTCATCAGTTTTCAACATTGGCATTGAAACTAGACAGCGACAGAGAGAGAGAGACGGAGACAAAGAGAGAGAGAGACAGAGACAGAGAGACAGAGAGAGAGACAGAGAGAGAGAGAGACAGAGAGAGAGACAGAGACAGAGACAGAGAGAGTATCTGTCTCTAAAGTAATTATGCAAACCCAATGCCATCAATATGCTCCTGACTTCAGCGTACAGGGGGTAGAAACATACAAATCAAGATGGTGTAATTGAGCGTGTGACCTTTCACTCGGTCAGTCAGGACATTAGGGGCCAACGACAGGAAAGCAACAAGCTTTAGTTCAGAAGAGTTATCATATAGGAAAAATATAATGTTTGAGTAAATACCAACAGTTATATGCCATCACTAAAAAACATATACTTTAGTGTCAGAAAAACAAACAACTGAACAAACTCAAGGGTCTATGTGTTATTTCATTGCATAATTGTTATTATTATTATACACAGTATGGCAGTGAAACAACTGAAGCATTGACATTAATTAAATGTTTTATATCAACAGATTTCACATCACTGTATTAGGTTAGTTGAAAGCAATAATATGAAGTTGAACCTATTGTGTGTGTGTGTGTGTGTGTATGTGTGTGTGTGTGTGTGTGTGTGTGTGTGTGTGCGTGTGTGTGTGTGTGTGTGTGTGTGTGTGTGTGTGTGTGTGTGTGTGGTGTGTGTGTGTGTGTGTGTGTGTGTGTGTGTGTGTGTGTGTGTGTGTGTGTGTGTGTGTGAACAAAAGACGATACATGTGGACTCAACATCTGCATTTGCTCTTTGAGTGAAACCTATTTGGTTGCTGTGAGTGGTTTAGGAAATCCTTAAGTAATTATGTAAAACCCACTTCTTCTTCTCATTGGTGGCATGAACGGACCGTGAACTTTAATTTTCCTGCACTATCAGGTGGTGAAATGAAGCGTGGGACTTTCTGCTCCAGTCTCATTCACACCATTAATGTAAGCAAGCTAAATGGGACAAATCATTTACAACCCCTACAATCACCGCACCAGCAACAGTCATCATAACCTTCTACCACATAACTGCATTTCATTAGCATGTTCGACATTATCTGTTACTTTATATGCATCAAACAGGCTGGACAGGTCTATAGTGTCTGAACTTGAGCTCGAGCAGATGGTACATTTCAGTGACCTTTAACTCCTGGGTGATATCAAACATTCATCCAGTGAGTAAAAGATGACAGCTTCCAGTTATGCTCTTAATCTAAAGGCTGAAGGGCAATAACCAGATGGACAGAAAGGTCTCTGAGGAGAAGGGGGCCTCTGATTGGGGTGTCATTTTGATACTGTTTAACTTAGTGCTCCCCCTAGTGGTGACTGTCATACTCTGCTCTATTACATTATAATAAGCTGACACTTTTATCCAAATCGACTCTTCTGTTCTGTTGACCTGTGTACAAATTGGGGTTATGTACAGTATGTTGCCCTTCATCATCATTATGAAAGACCCTACGATTGATAGATGTCTATTTAACCCCTGAGCTACAACCACCCTATTTTCAAATGTCAGTGTACATTGCATTGGTGCCAAAAAGAAAAGGGATGTGATTTTAAACATTGTGTTTTAATATTCAATTGTTTGCTTGTGGACACATCACATTACATATGGCCTTATAAAGTTGATAAGGCTAACATGACCCATTAAAACTACCAAACATAAATAATCCTTTCACTTTTAATTTGTTTCTGGTCTCGACTACATACTCTGGAAAATATATTGCTTTTAAGCAGCAACATTTTTAAAATAATAATACATTTACATTCACAATTCAAAGAAAAGGAGAGACCAAGAGGTTACAGGTAAATTGTCCAAATTACAAGATTTTGAAATGCTAATTTAAAAAGACGTTTATTTATAAACCAATTATGCACTTAACCAAAATGTGTAAAACCAACTACAATAAATGATAATTATTTATTGGGGAACAACAACAAAAAACAGCAAACCGTAAAACATTTTTATAAAACATACAAATCCCCAAATACTGCTATTATTACTTTAACAAATATATATAACATATCTGCACTTTCCCTCATCACCTCATACCTCAAAGACCTCACCTACAGGGTTACTTGGAGAGGGTCGGAGTCCGACCCTTGTCAATTAACTACAGGGGTCCCTCAGGGCTCTGTTCTTGGTCCCCTCCTCTTCTCCTTGTACACAAACTCGCTCGCATCTGTCATTAGCCGCATGGTTTTTCTTACCACTGCTATGCTGACGACACCCAACTAATTCTGTCCTTTCCCCGCTCAGAGACCCAGGTCGTCGCACGCATCTCTGCTTGTCTAGCTGACATCTCTCAGTGGATGTCTGCTCACCACCTCAAGCTCAACCTTGACAAGACTGAACTGCTTTTCCTTCCGGGAAAAGATTGTCCCACTCTTGACCTAACAATCAACATCGGCACCTCTGTTGTTTCCCCGACTCAGACTGCAAGCAATCTGGGTGTAATCCTAGATACCAAACTGTCCTTCACTGCAAACATCGCTGCTACAACCCGCTGCTGCAGATACACGCTTTACAACATCAGGAAGATTCGTCCCCAGCTGACCCAGAAAGCGACACAGGTTCTGGTCCAGGCTCTCGTCATCTCACGCCTAGACTACTGCAACTCCCTCCTGGCTGGTCTACCTGCATGTGCCATCCGACCTCTGCAGCTCATCCAGAATGCAGCGGCTCGTCTGGTCTTCAACCTTCCTAAATGTTCCCACACCACTCCGCTCCCTTCACTGGCTTCCGGTAACTGCTAGAATCCACTTCAAGACAATGGTACTTGCGTACCATGTTGCGAATGGATCTGGCCCTTCCTACATCCAGGACATGGTTAAACCGTATACCCCAGCACGTGCACTCCTCTCTGCATCAACCAAACGACTCGCTGCACCCTCGCTGCGAAGGGGACCCAAGTTCCCATCAGCAAAAACACGTGGGTTTGCTATCCTGGCTCCAAAATGATGGAATGAGCTCCCCATTGACATCAGGACAGCAGAAAGCCTGCACATCTTCCGGCGCAGACTGAAAACTCATCTCTTTCGACTCCACTTCGAGCAATAGAATTACTAACAAAGCACTTATATACTAATAAAGGACTGGCTTACCTAAAGCCAGTTGAGTAGCACTTGAAATGTTTTTGCTCTATGAAACCTGATGTACTTATATGATTCTGTTTTCTTCAAGTTTGTATTTTGTTGGTCGAACACACTTATTGTAAGTCGCTTTGGATAAAAGCGTCAGCTAAATGTAATGTAATGTAATATGAAATGAAATGAAATGTAAAAATGTAATATAAATATGAGAAATGTTTTAAGTTGAAATATTACGAAAATCTGTTACATTTGAATCGAAGGAGGAAGACATTGACAACCAACAGACTTTATGTTTCACTTATTATTTTCCTGGCAGTGCTTTTTATATTCTTTTAAATCGATGTTAGCCTCAGTGTTTGTTTTATTAGTGCAACATAATCAGAATATAATAACATAATGTCATCAGTTTTCAACATTGGCATTGAAACTCGACAGACAGAGACAGAGACAGAG
>CADEHL010000830.1:1546545-1696545 GCA_902827135.1 Harpagifer antarcticus
TCAACTTTTGAAGCGAGCAACGCGAGCAAAGCAAAGCGACCACAATGCAGTTCGGCAAAGCGCATGTGTATTTTTGTCCTCGCCGCCCCGTAGTTTCAGAGGCATCGAGTTTAAAATACCATCTACAAGCTGATGCTGACAGCCCCGCTCCTGCTGTCCGCTTGCTGCAGACCACACTTCCACGCTCACCGGCAGGCACCGACTGGCCATCGGGAGGACCGGGAGAGACCTTACGTGTATTGCTATTGTTAGCATCTGGTGCTAGCTAGCTGCGCTAACGGATATAAGGAGCTGTTTCAATGAAAGCAGAGGAGCGACATTTCGCCGACAACTGCGGGACATTGTACGAAAAGTCAGCACACTCAGCACGGATAGTGCAACATGATTGCAGCGTCCAGGCAGCTCCCGTTCGAGCATATGCCTTGAGTTGCACATAGCTCCATCACACACACACACACCACACACACACACACACACACACACACCCACACACACACCACACACACACGCACACACGCACCGCGCCACGCACACACACACACACACACACACACCCACTTTGTGTTGTATTATTGTATGAGAGAGGTTCCAGGTTGAATTGAGGCGAATATTTGTAATGTTCAGAGGTTGTTGCGTTTAATATTCATTAGAATATAATAAACATTTGCATAAAGCATATTTGTCCACTCATATGTTGATAAGAGTATTAAAAACTGAAAAATATTCCTCTAAGGTACATTTAGAACAGATACAAAATGTGCGATTAATTTGCGATTAATTTGCGATTAATCGCGATTAACTATTTTAATCGACTGACAGCCCTAATATATATATATATATATATATATATATATATATACCTGTCCACTTCAGTTCACTGCCAGATTGTCTTTTGTGCCATGAGCCTGAGCGGGTCATTGGTTCATTCCCTGCCTTTCTGTCTATGTTTATGACCTTTGCATGTTTTTCCCCGGACTACAACTTAGCTTTGTTGAGTCGTGCTTTGTTTTGTTCTTTGTCCTAAACCTGTGACAGTCTCTGACAGACGTACAAATAAACCACATTAAAAACATAATTATTCCCGTACTGCTGTTCCCCTCACACAGAGACGCATCTTTCCAATATCAAAAGCCTACAAAAATGTTTTAATGGCAGGGTATAACAAATCATTTATCCCTGAAGCTCTGGTTCTACTTCCGTATGGAGAGTCCTATGGTTCCTCCCATCTTTCCTCCCCCCTCTCTGACGAAGTATTTTATCATGCGTATGTGTGTGTCCGTTCGTTACACATTTGCCAATAACGAAACTTAACGACACACAAATACCACAACCTTTACTCTCATAACCCAGGTTAGATTGTTGAATGCTGTAAGTTTGCCAACAATGGTTCCGTATTGTAAATCATCCACTTCTAACCTTTTCACCTCAGGTAACAAATGTATTCCGGTATTATTTTCATAATTTATATCATAGCCTGACTGTGCAGAAAAAACATTCCACTCTTACATTCCTTTTTTAGACATCTTCACTAGCTGATGCAGCTTATGGACCAATATATACCTTAAGGGTAACAACAGTTCAACACTACTACTCGGCACAGCAATTATTTAAGTAAATCAAACTTGGGGAACTGGTCTTTAAACGTACTGCTCTTTATCTTTGACATCGATCCCATAGATAGAACAGAAGGGATCTCATTTCGCAAATGTCACCAAAGGGCTGTGTATCTGCCCCATGAAGAAGATTCACCCCAAAGTTTAATGACCTCTTCCTTGGACCACCCTTCTACCAAGTTTCAACTAAAGAATAACTATACCATGTGATTTTGTGTAGATTATAACCATTGTGGCCAAAGTTACAGGTGGGGGGCCAACATACGGCACAATACCGCCACTTCTGCCAGATTTAAAAGCACGCCTTTCATTTTTCACCTGATACGCTCAGAATAAATTACTTTTGTTTGGTCAAAAAAGAAGGTGAGATTATAACCATCCATGGTCAAAGTCAGTTGACTCTTTCAATTGTTTTGCAGTCATTTTAGCTGGTAGAGATCTGTACATTTCAGATCGGCTCAGAGGAAAGCTGTAATTTCTGCTCCTCTCTAAAGCCCAGTCGAAACCGCGTGAAGATATACACGCCCTGCCCAGCTGTCGCCCATCAGCTGTAGAGAGTTAACTAATTAGAGGGGCGTGGCCCCACTGCTGTGTGAACTCATCAATCAGGCTCCATTTTAGGTAGCTATTTCCTGGAGCGTCAGCTTCAGCGTCAGACAGACGGAAGACTGACAAAGACATTGGAGTCCTACAGAGTAAGACTGACAAAGACATTGGAGTCCTACAGGATTCACGAGGGAGGCAAGAGAGGCAAATCCTACTCTGATTGAGCTAAGTATCGCTTGTTAATTTATTTCCATTTTGGTTAGTCCCGCATGCTATAATCATGTGTATTTTCTCCATTCCCGTTCATGTGTCCTCCTCGCCCCATTATCACGGGCCCCGTGTTATCTCGTAATCGAAATATTCGGCCTGGTTTCTGGTCTATCCCTCATGCTCCTCTGACATCCAACACTTAGGTTTCAGGTGGCCTGTGGGAACCTGCCAGTCAGCTGTTCCTAGGCTGACTTCATCTCTGGCTACGCTTCCCTGCAGTCTCTGGATTTCCTTGCCCTCACGGAGACCTGGATCACTCCATCCAACACATCCACCCCAGCAGCTCTCTCCACAGCATATTCCTTCTCACATACGCCCAGACCCACTGGCAGAGGAGGTGGCACTGGTCTCCTGCTCTCTCCAAAATGGAGCTTTTCCCTCTTCAAGCTTCCTAACTTCACTCCTTCCACCTTTGAATCCATGCAGTCACAGTAACCCATCCTATACAATTAACCATTGTTGTTCTCTACCGTCCGCCAGGCGCCTTGGGGGACTTCTTGGAGGAGTTAGATCATCTCTCTCACACATCCCTGAAACTGGCCCTCCGGCTGTACTTCTCGGAGACTTCAACCTCCAGACGGGGAAGATAGACGAACTAATATCTCTGTTAACCGCCTTTGCTTTCTCATTGTCTCCATCCCCACCAACTCATAAAGCTGGCAATGTCCTTGATCTCATATTCTCAAGGATTCTAACCTCTCTGTTAACCCGCTCCACACATCCGATCACTTCTTCCTTTCATTCTCTCTACCTCTTTCCAAACATAACAAAATAACCTCTTCTCAGCCTGCACCTGTCCGCCGTAACCTTCGTTCCCTCTCCCCCTCTACCTTTGCCTCATCGGTGCTCTCAGCCCTCCCTTCCTCTGATTCGTTTCAACTCCTGCCTCCAAACTCTGCTGCAGAAACTCTCCTCTCTACTCTCTCATCCTCTCTGGACTCTCTCTGTTCCTCTCACATCTCGGCAGGCTCGTCAGTCCCCTCCTGCTCCCTGGCTAAATGACGCACTGCGTGCTAATAGAACCGTCCTTCGGGCAGCAGAGCGGAAATGGTGGAAATCCAGACACCGTGACGACCTCCTAACCTATCAGGCTCTCCTCTCCTCTTTCTCTGCCTCCATCTCTCAGGCAAAGAGCACTTTCTTTCAAGATAAGATCCAATCTTCCTATTCCAATCCCAAAAAACTATTTTCCATCTTCTCCACCCTCCTGACCCTCCCAAAGCCCGTCCCCCCCTCCTCACTTCTGTCAAGCGACTTTGTTAACCATTTCGAAAAAAGGTTGATGATATTCGCTCTTCTTTTCTGACTCACCTTTACTCACCGCTGGGTCACCAGACCCTCTTTTCAACCACTCACTAACCTCCTTTTCCCCTCTCTCTCCAAGTGAGGTTCTTACCCTCATTACCTCTGCCCGCCCTACCACCTGTCCTCTGGACCCCATCCCTTCAAACCTCCTTCAGACTATCGCTCCTGATATTCTACCGTTTCTCACCCATTTCATTAACACTTCTCTAACTTCTGGTCACTTTCCAAACAGTCTCAAGGAGGCGAGAGTAAACCCTCTCCTAAAGAAACCCACTCTCAACCCGTCCGATGTTATAAACTACAGGCCTGTCTCTCTCCTCCCGTTCCTGTCTAAAACACTTGAACGCGCTGTCTTAAACAACTCTCCTGTATCTCCACCAGAACAACCTCCTGGATCCGCACCAGTCTGGTTTTCAAGGCAGGTCACTCCACAGAAACGGCCCTCCTTGCTGTCACTGAGGAACTGCACACTGCTAAAGCTGTATCCCTCTCCTCTGTCATCATCATGTTGGACCTGTCAGCTGCATTCGACACGGTGAAACCATCAGATCCTCCTTCGCACTCTCCAAGAACTTGGAGTTTCAGGCTCTGCACTCTCCCTCCTCGCCTCATACCTCAAAGACCGTACCTACAGGGTAACTTGGAGAGGGTCTGAGTCTGACCCTTGTCAATTAACTACAGGGGTCCCTCAGGGCTCTGTTCTTGGTCCCCTCCTTTTCTCTCTGTACACAAACTCGCTCGGCTCGGTCATTAGCCCGCATGGTTTTTTCTTACCACTGCTATGCTGACGACACCCAATTGATTCTGTCCTTTCCCCCGCTCAGAGACCCAGGTCGTCGCACGCATCTCTGCTTGTCTAGCTGACATCTCTCAGTGGATGTCTGCTCATCACCTCAAGCTCAACCTTGACAAGACTGAACTGCTTTTCCTTCCGGGAAAAGATTGTCCTACTCTTGACCTGACGATCAACATCGGCACCTCTGTTGTTTCCCCGACTCTGACCGCAAGGAATCTGGGTGTGACCCTAGATAACAACCTCTCCTTCACTGCAAACATCGCTGCTACAACTCGTTGCTGCAGATATACGCTATACAACATAAGGAAGATTCGTCCCCAGCTGACCCAGAAAGCCACCCAGGTTCTGGTCCAGGCTCTCGTCATCTCACGCCTAGACTACTGCAACTCCCTCCTGGCTGGTCTACCTGCATGTGCCATCCGACCTCTGCAGCTCATCCAGAATGCAGCGGCTCGTCTGGTCTTCAACCTTCCAAAATTTTCCCACACCACTCCGCTCCTCCGCTCCCTTCACTGGCTCCCGGTAACTGCTAGAATCCACTTCAAGACACTAGTACTTGCATACCATGCTGCGAATGGATCTGGCCCTTCCTACATCCAGGACATGGTTAAACTGTACACCCCAGTGCGTGCACTCCGCTCGGCATCAGCCAAACGACTCGCTGCACCCTCGCTGCGAGGTGGAACCCAAGTTCCCATCAGCAAAAACACGTGGGTTTGCTATCCTGGCTCCAAGATGGTGGAATGAGCTCCCCATTGACATCAGGACGGCAGAAAGCCTGCACATCTTCCGGCGCAGACTGAAAACTCATCTCTTTAGATTCCACTTCGAGCGATAGAATTACTATCAAAGCACTTATATACTAACATAGGACTGGCTTATCTATAGCCAGCTGACAAAGCATTTATATACTAACATAGGACTGGCCTATCTATAGCCAGCTGAATAGCACTTGAAATGTGTGGCTCTATGATACCTGTTGTACTTATATGATTCTGTTTTTCTTCTGGGCTGTGTCTTCCTGGTCGTATGTACTTATTGTAAGTCGCTTTGGACAAAAGCGTCTGCTAAATGCAATGTAATGTAATGTAATGTAATGTAAAAAGTTGCAGGGGGCCAATTTATGAATTAAGAGTAAAATGCTGTTGTTTGCTTAGTGAGAAACAGGCCAGTAGTTTTTCTGTAATCCTGAATAAACGCATGGACAGTGGCGGCTGGTGTAAAATATTTTTGGTGGGGCTGTTGATATTGAGAGTAAAACATTTTTTTTGGGAGAAATGACCCCTTAAATTAGGACTTCTGGTGATGTAATGGCGCGTTTCCAGTGCAGCGCGGAGCTCGCTTTAAGCATGCCGAGCCGTGCGGGGCCCGTTTTTGGTTGCGTTTCCACTTGGCCTAGTACCGGCTAGCGGGTCCTAATTCACAGTTTTTCTGGCCCCATAAAATCGTGGTTCTAGGGCCAGGAACAACCAGGCTGAGTCGGGCTGAGTATGCTAAACTAGAGAGAGAATCGCTGGCAAGGGGGCTACAACTACAACAAGATGAACATATTTGACCGTGATTTAATTGTAATACACGTTTCAAAATTATGCCGAATTAACAACATACTGATACCGGTTAGTAAAAACCATAAATTAATGCTTTGACAAGTCTGCAGACAGACGGCAGGCGAAAAACCCTTTTCAAATGCGTGTTTTCTAAATGGAGCTTGGCTAGGCTAACGTTATATATGCTCCGACCATCCACACTCACAACAACGGCCTACAGACATAAATAAAGCAGCGACTGTATTCTCCATGACACAGACAGTCTGTGGTTTGTACTTGTTTAACTTTTGTCCAGTTTCTGAACAGATCGTATCTGTCCCCGGCTGTTTGAAGAGCAAGCATGGGAAACAAAAGACAGCATTTACCTGTTTGCATCCAGCTAGCCATGCCTTTCTGGTGTACCAGCTACGTGAGAAGCCTTGTTGATACGTTTTGTCTTTTTCACGAGCTTGCTGCGATATATACAAATCGGGTTGGTCCGGTCCAAGGTCTTTAAGTATCAATTTATCTCCCAAACTTCTCCTTTCGAAAGGATTGGAGATTAGCTCTTGCACGGAATTGGGTGCGGACCGAGGTCCGGCGACTCCACCTGCACACAAAGCCATTCTCATCCAACTGCGTCACCTTGGTCACTCACGAGTCTAAAAAACAACTCACGTCAACGCACGTAAGCAACGTGGGCGCCAACGTGGGCGCCAACGTGGGCGCCAACGTGGGCGCCAACGTGAGCGCCCTCGTGACCAAAATATTTGACGGCGCTGATTGGCTGAAATTATGTTTCGGCGGCACAGTTTACTATTGAGACTTTTGCAACGTGCTGGTTGCTGCTGTTTGGCTCGGGGGCTCCGCCCGGTAATGATAAACTAATGCCACGGGCAAGGCCAGGCAGGAAACATGTGACTTATCAGTAACTTTAGACATCGTAACACAATTTTAAACGAGATTTTATTGTAGATTATACATTTTACAGATACCAATTGTATGATATTTACCTTGTTCATTAAAAATCTAAATATATATATATATATTTTTTAAAAATGTTAAAAAAAAAATGTCCTTTGCTGAGGTTCTAATCCAATGTATACTAAAAGCATGAGGAAGTAAACGCTCACACTAAGTTACTTTCAACATTGATCTGATGACCTGGTGATCAACAGCAGCCCACCCCTGAACAGTCCACATGACCGGGTCAGGCAGTGGAACGACAGCCGTGTGGGTGTGGGTGTGTGTGTGGGTGTGTGGGGGGGGTGTGTGTGTATGGAGGGAAATGGGATCTAAGTATTTGGCGGTGTGAACTAGTGACGCAACATGAGTTTAAGGCCAATCTGGGTCACAGAAAGAGCGAGTGTGTATGTGCGTGTGTGTGTGTGTGTGTGTGTGTGTGTGTGTGTGTGTGTGTGTGTGTGTGTGTGTGTGTGTGTGTGTGTGTGTGTGGGCCATCTGTCCTGACAAGATTACTGGTTACTGGAGTCAGACAAGAAGTCCGACTGGACCAGATTAGAGTACGAATATAGGGCAGGAGAAGGAGAAAAAGAAGCTAAAAGGGAGGAAGAGGAAGTTTAGGGGAAAAGGGAAGATGAAAGAGAGAGAGGGAGAGGGAGGTAAGAGCTGAAGGAAGCAGCAAAGATAAAAGCTTCATTTTAGTTGAAATATAAATCTCTCCCGCTGTCAGATACGTGAGAATCGATGACCATCAACCAGAGATGTGTTTTCATGTGCCTCTGCTTGTCTGTACGTGTGTGATCATACATGTACTTATTTTGCAGGCACCCAGGAGACAAATGAACAAGCTTATTGCATCGCCATGGCAACTGAGTCCTACTTTCTCTTTCCCCTTCATCCCGTGTCTACGTCGGATCGAGTGCCGGTGGGTTTGGATATCAGAGAGCTTCCTATTTCTCTGACCCACACATAATGACTTCTAACTCTTCCTCAACGACCACATAAAGACATAAAACGTCACTTTTAAAGTTGAGGTGTGTGTGTGTGTGTGTGTGTGTGTGTGTGTGTGTGTGTGTGTGTGTGTGTGTGTGTGTGTGTGTGTGTGTGTGTGTGTGTGTGTGTGGGTGTGTGTGTGTGTGTGCGTGTGCGTGTGTGTACGTGTGTGTGTGTGTTTCGTGCAACAAATATATTTCTTTTAAATTGGTATTTCCATCTTGCTGCTTTACATATCACATTTTTACGCTTACTGCCCTTTTTTCTATTACTGTCATCCAGACCCTTCAACACACACACACACGTTTTTTTTTCATTAGCTGCTGCTTTTCATCTAAAAAACACATCCATTCACATATTCGTCCCCCATTAAAAATAACTACAGCTGTCCCACTTACTGTATTACTGTCATTCAGACCCTTCACTTCTCACACACACACACACACCCTAAAAAACACACATATAATCATCGGCACTCTTTTTAGCAGACGAGCAACAGGCTCCGCAAAACAACGACGCCCCCCAAGCTGTTGCCTTGACAACACTGAAGATTATCCCTCCATGACAACGAATGATGCACATCCGGTGTGGTCGGTGGATTTTTATTTTTAAATGTGTGGCAGCAGGGGGCCGCGACACGTGCATCTGTATTTGTGTCCAACAGTGGTAGAGGTTGCTGTAACGACTGAGTGAAGTAGAGGCCTCATTAGCACGTCTCAGGGACAAAGCTTTTAGTTACAAAGAAGGTCTTTACTAGCAAGGGTCCGGTACACGGTAGGTCAATTAGGAAGTCAACCAAAACAGACTAGGATTAGGCAGGAAACGAAGCTGGGTGCAGGATCACGTGGAAGCTAAATATTATTGAAAATAGTGCTGGAAAGCTTGGAAGTAAAAAGACGAACTGGCACTGAGGGGAATGTGCACACCAGTGGTGAACCGTGCCTATCACAACTGGACCTTCTGTAGATACACACACGATCAAGGATGTAGAATACCTTGGTTGAAGGATATTCTACCCAGAGACCCAGAACAAGATCTGATTGGTTGCTTTCTTTTCTAACACACAACCACTGAAATGCGTAGTGCATGGTCCAAGAAGGACAAACAAATCAACGTAACACTGTGATATTACAGATCAACAACACGGATACGATTCTCATTTATTCATTTTATATACATTTTATTTATATAATTAAATCGATTTTTTGTTTGTTTTATCTGAGTGTTCCAGGGCATTCTCTGAAGACCTTGAAGGCCCTGACAGTTCGCCACTGGTGGACACAGGATATCATTTTGGATATAATAAAATACAATGTATTATTTACTTACGGTTCTGATACCGCCATTTCCACAGAAAAGTTATTTAAGCTCATGTTTTGCGGTTCGCTTTCCACATTGCACGACCTCCAGCTACATGGAGGGAACGTAAACAAGTACAGATAAGGCTAGTAAAAAATATCATATCTTAAATGTGTTTTTTTCACAGCTGTTTCATTTGTAATGACTTTTGATCGTTTTTCTTTCAGTGGGTTTCACATGACCTGTTCCAACTTTGGCCACATTGTTCGCTTCACATCGAAGCTTACATTGACTTTAAACTCCAAATAACTCACTATTGAGTATATGTAAACACACTTTGGTTTTCAGTGACCTATCATCTCTTTAAATGTGTCACGATGACCCTCTTAATGGCTCCAATAGGACCCAATTACTAAAAGCCCTATATAAGAAAAAAATCCATGCAACCCATTAGTGATGTGCCGTATATGTGAGTGACGGTAAACTTTGTGGGGGAAAAACTCACTACAAAGTATTCTATAGTGTATCAGCTATAGGAAGAGTGAGTTTGAGTAAGCAAAAGGCTTCGGGGTTGATGGATAGGAACTGACACAGAGAAAGTCAACCTTTTCAGCGTCACCTGAGTGTGTGTCTGTGTGTGTGAAGACCACACGTCTCGTCTACAGGGCTTGTCAGTACACATTTCACTTAAGGATAAGCTACAGACAGCGTTGGTGAACATATGGGTTCTGAGGGTTGGCTCAAACTCTCTTCCCTCTTCTTTATTCTCTTCTCTCAAACACACACACACATGCCCACCACACCCACGACCCCGCTGTGTGTGACGCTGAGAGTCCCTGACAGCCATATAAATAATCTATAAGTTCAGACTCCCGCTGTCGTGCCCATTTTTTTTCCATCAAAACCAACCTTAAAGCAACCTTCCATCAAGTGTCACGCTTAAACATGGCAGCATGCATCAGGAAACACACCTCCAGTCAATCACGGAAGAGTTTTCATACACAGTGCATGTAATAAAACAACGAGCTCTAAAGGGCACGCTGAATTAAATGTCATACAGCGTGACAGTGCTGGGTTTGATGAATTGTTGTCAATGAAAGTCTTCTGGGTTTAGTATCAATTCAAGCTCGGTGTCACAGGTGGAGCTTAACGCTATTATCTGTGACGTTTTCATTCATGTTTGTTCCTTCCTTGAATACATTGATTAGCCTTTAGTTTTGTTGCCAGTGTGTTTTTGCGTAAATAGGTTATAAAAGCAGGGAGACAGCCACACATCTCCGACACCTTCCATAATCGACCGCTTGCACACGGATCAATTCTCCTGTCATTTCAAATGCAGTTTACGGGCCTCCTTTTTATAACACAGTTTGCAATCCTAAAGGAGGTAGATTGAGGAAGGAGCTACATCTGAATAGATTTTCTTGAGTTGTTACTTGTTTATTGCATTAAAGACACGACTGATCTCAGGAGTTATCGGTTACTGTCTGAGCAAAGACTCAGCAGCGCTTCCAGAGATAGAGATTTATATGAACATATCCATCAAAACCTGTGATCAAAGATATGTAAATGTGGCAATTGAATTGTACTTTTGCTGTAAGATAGCTTCTAGCCATCACTGGCCGCACTCCAGTTGGGTAGACAAGGAAAAAATCCTGCAACATATTTTGATTTTAAATGTTTTGTACAGATCTCAGCCGGATTAAAGGACGTTGTTCATAACATGTATAAAAAGGACCCTATAGACGTTTTGTTTCTACGTATCCTTGCCATACCCTAGCAGCCAATACATTATTTAACTCATGGAGAGTGTGCATGCTGTTACGATATTACTGCATTAGTCACAAAGAATTCGATGATTGCCATGAGGTCATTTACATTTTTGAACATGCATTATGTCATTAATAGTCAGTCCATTTGAATGAAATCCCAGTCAGAAATGTAAACTGGAACACCCCCTGAAAGTCAGAAGACAGGTGGTGCAGTAATGAGTCCTAAAACCATGAATATACTTTTACCGGTTCCCTCGTCTCAAAGTCAACGTTTTTTTTCAACTTGTCTGTGGCTAATAGCCTGAAATAAGGTCTGTGGTTAACATCAGCTTTTGAGATATTCACGTTTTGTTCTACGACAAAAAATACGTCAGTAAATACTCCACCAAAGCTTCTAAGCGTCATAAAACGGCAGTTATTCACACGTGACTAAATAAACTACTAAACGTTGTTACGCTGGACATTAGCCGCCTTTAGCTTCGCGGTGGTAATGTGCAGCATGTAACCTCTATGTAGTTTGTTTGTAGCATTACGTGCTTGTTATTTCTGTCACTTGCATTTACGCACAAAATGGTTTTAAGATGTGGAAATTATCCTGCTGAACAAAACCTGTTAAGTGTCATAAACCTGTGTTTAAGCTTATTTTCTGCAACATCCCGAAATCCAATGGGAAAATCCGTTTTTTTGTGGAGGGAGCACTTGCGATGCTAACTTCCAGGTCGGCCTACAGAAATACGTCATAGCCACATCCCTCTTTTAGCAATTTGATTTTTATTGATGTCTAATTAATTCAGTTGTACAAAAAATGTTGTCCTATTGCTGCTAGTGTTTGTGCAAAATACAGAGTATTGTGTTGTTCTCAACTGGTTAACACCGGTAACTTCCTTCAAACACAGTGTGACGTCATATCCAGCTTGCACCTTAGAGGAAAATGGACCGCAGCGTGTCTTAATGAACTTCCAAGTGACTTTAATGTCTGGATTGAACAAGCTAATCTAGAACTAAGCCCGATCTTGGTCCTTGATTGGATCAGCCTGCAGTCTCAGAAAATGCCTACATCTCATTATAAGGTAATTGATTGATCTGTAAGTTGAAGAAATGATGCAGAGCTGTCCTATACTTTGCAAAGTGATGAGTTCTCTGGTGCTGACGCCTTCATAGGAGACCCATTCATTGGCACATTTCTCTGCTAGGAATTTCCAAACAATTCAAAGCATTAGGTGATTCGCTGGGAGCTGGGTTCTCGCCGAGTGGTAAAGCCTCTCAAAAAGCATTTCCAACCTTTGCTGGCACCTTTACCTTGGACTACAGAATTAATTGAGTGTAATCAAGTTTGGCAATTTGATCCAAATGTTTTCCTCTTCATAGCCACTCAGTGGGGGTATGAGGTGAGGTGGCCTTCTCTCTGTTCACAAGTGCTGTTGTTTGAGCTGTTTAATCATGGTAGGTTGACAGGCAGTGGCCCTCTCATTATGTTGTTGTTGTTGTTGTTGTTGTTGTTGTTGTTGTTGTTGTCGTGGAGAATGGACGGTTAGAAAGAGGATGATGAGGTGGAGAGACACAGGTGGAGAGAAAGGAAACAAAGAAAGACTGATCAAAGATGAAGGTTACCAAATTCTCCCGAAGGAAGCAAAGAGTGAGAGGTGGAGTGCCGATGGAGGGAGGAAGAGGAAGAAGAGGATGAGAGATGAAGAAGCTCCACGCTCGAGCAAGCGATGCCTCGTTGCCATGGCAGCACCGTCTCTCCCGTCTCTGTGGGAACGGCTGCATCCTGTTGCGGGGCTTGACTTTGCCCTCGGGCGAGAGATAGAGAGAATGAGAGGAGGAGGAGGGGGGGGAGAGAAAATGGAAAGGAAAAACAGTAACAGAACGGCGGGTTGAGCCCGGGGTGGTTGGGATGACCTGGAAAATGTTGGGCGTGTCTTTATTCTCTCTCTCTCTCTCTCTCCTTCTTTCACTGTCTCTCTCTCTTGTATTCCCTCCCTTTATCTCCCCCTCTCTCACCTTTGTGTGTGTGTGAATATAAGTAGCTCTGGTCCAAGGGAGGTGACTAATATCGACTAGTAAATGTTCCTTTGTACAAATGTGGTTGTTGTCTTTCTACTGGTGTGGTGTGTGGTGTGTGTGTGTGTGTGTGTGTGTGTGTGTGTGTGTGTGGTGTGTGTGTGTGTGTGGTGTGTGTGGTGTGAGCGTGCAGTTGTGCATGTGAGCGTGCAGATGTGTGTGTGTGTGTTTGTGGTGTGTGTGTGTGTGTGTGTGTGTGTGTGTGTGTGTGTGTTGTGTGTGTGTGTGTGTGTGTGTGTGTTTGTGTGTGTGTGTGTGTGTGTGTGGGTTGAGCGTGCAGGTGCGTACAATTAACATCCCTACCACTATCGACTTACAAATGTTGTCATTTGTTGTGTATGTGTGTGTGTGCCATGGCGATTATTCTATAGTCCCTTGCAAAAACATGTGAAATATTAATATAACCACTGATGTCCATGAGTGTGTCTGCAATTTAAACGGTACATAAAAGGTCCTTCAAATATGATGTTGATTTTCGTTAAATATCGACTAACTGTTCTCTCGATAAGGTGCAGAACGTTTTTGATAATAAACCAACATAATGTATTATTGATGTGAACAGGTACTACATGCAAATTCGAAGTGGATACTAGCTCAAACAAAAGACACAAAAGACAAGGAAGAGCAGATGATGCCTACATGTGTGTTGACTCGGCAGGGATGGTATACAGAAAGCCTGGGAGCCTTACTGCATTATATTCCATCATATTAAAGGTCCCCTATTATACTGTTTTTCATCAATATATTATAGGTCTCAGATATATACAGAACCTGTCTCTGATTGGCTAAAACAAAAAACAGATTACATTACATTGCATTTAGCTGACGCTTTTATCCAAAGCGACTTACAATAAGTGCATTCGACCAGGAAGACACAACCTTGAATAAAACAGAATCATATAAGTAGGTTTCATAGAGCTAAACATTTCAAGTGCTACTCAACTGGCTATAGATAAGCCAGTCCTTTATTAGTATATAAGTGCTTTGTTAGCAGTTCTATGTTAGTAATTCTATCGCTCTAAGTGGAGTCGAAAGAGATGAGTTTTCAGTCTGCGCCGGAAGGTGTGTAAGCTTTCTGCTGTCCTGATGTCAATGGGGAGCTCATTCCACCATTTTGGAGCCAGAATTGCAAACCCACGTGTTTTTGCTGATGGGAACTTGGGTCCCCCTCGCAGCGAGGGTGCAGCGAGTCGTTTGGCTGATGCAGAGCGTAGTGCACACGCTGGGGTGTACGGTTTAACCATGTCCTGGATGTAGGAAGGGCCAGATCCATTCGCAGCATGGTACGCAAGTACCAGTGTCTTGAAGTGGATTCTACCAGTTACTGGAAGCCAGTGAAGGGAGCGGAGGAGCGCCGTGGTGTGGGAACATTTAGGAAGGTTGAAGACCAGACGAGCCGCTGCATTCTGGATGAGGTGCAGAGGTCGGATGGCACATTCAGGTAGATAAGCCAGTTGCAGTAGTCTAGGCGTGAGATGACAAGAGTCTGGACCAGAACCTGCGTTGTTTTCTGGGTCAGCTGGGGACGTATCTTCCTGATGTTGTAAAGCGTGTATCTGCAGCAGCGGGTTGTAGCAGCGATGTTTGCAGTGAAGGACAGGTTGTTATCTAGGGTCACACCCAGATTCCTTGCAGTCTGAGTCGGGGAAACAACAGAGGTGCCGATGTTGATCGTCAGGTCAAGAGTGGGACAATCTTTTCCCGGAAGGAAAAGCAGTTCAGTCTTGTCAATGTTGAGCTTGAGGTGATGAGCAGACATCCACTGAGAGATGTCAGCTAGACAAGCAGAGATGCGTGCGACGACCTGGGTCTCTGAGCGGGGAAAGGACAGAATTAATTGGGTGTCGTCAGCGTAGCAGTGGTATGGAAAACCATGCGGGCTAATGACAGATCCGAGCGAGTTTGTGTACAAAGAGAAGAGGAGGGGACCAGGAACAGAGCCCTGAGGGACCCCTGTAGTTAATTGACAAGGGTCGGACTCCGACCCTCTCCAAGTTACCCTGTAGGTACGGTCTTTGAGGTATGAGGTGATGAGGGAAAGTGCAGAGCCTGAAACTCCAAGTTTTTGGAGAGTGCGAAGGAGGATCTGATGGTTCACCGTGTCGAATGCAGCTGACAGGTCCAACAGGATGATGACAGAGGAGAGGGAGGCTGCTTTAACAGTGTGCAGTTCCTCAGTGACAGCAAGGAGGGCAGTTTCTGTGGAGTGACCAGCCTTGAAACCAGACTGGTGCGGATCCAGAAGGTTGTTCTGATGAGATAACTGGAGAGTTGTTTAAAGACAGCGCGTTCAAGTGTTTTAGACAGGAACGGGAGGAGAGAGACAGGCCTGTAGTTTATAACATCAGACGGGTTGAGAGTGGGTTTCTTTAGGAGAGGGTTTACTCTTGCCTCCTTGAGACTGTTTGGAAAGTGACCAGAAGTTAGAGAAGTGTTGGTTAAATGGGTGAGAAACGGTAGAATATCAGGAGCGATAGTCTGAAGGAGGTTTGAAGGGATAGGGTCCAGAGGACAGGTGGTAGGGCGGGCAGAGGTAATGAGGGTAAGGGGAAAAAGAGGTTAGTGTGTGGGTGAAAGGAGGGTCTGGTGACCCAGCGGTGAGTAAAGGTGAGTCAGAAAAATCATTGCAGCATCCCATAATCCCCTCTGTTCCAGCCCTGTTTCCAAGGTGCTGATTCTCTGTCTGTTACTTTAGATGAAAATAAGGAGCCCCTCCCCACGCCCCTCTGAGAGACATTTGGTTAGATTTAGGAGGAGATTCAGGTCATAAGGGGGGGGGGGTTACCTTGGTTGGTGATTGGCTAATGGTTACACAAGACAAAACATCGTTATGACATCATAAAGTGACCAAAATCTGATCAGCTCATTTTCAGACAGGTTTTTATAGAAATGGACAAAAAGAGAGAGAATCTTTTTTCCTGGAACTTTCAGAATCTCTTTCGACAGAGGGGACACATGTTGATGTAGAAGAGACATGAAGAAGAGGGGACACATGTTGATGTAGAAGAGACATGAAGAAGTGGATTTTGCACAATAGGTGACGTTTAATATCTGAATCGCCACCTGGTGCATGAATTTAGTATTTCCCTTTCTACAAACAAAGACATTTCCACCATATACTCAAATCGACCAGAATGCTATAGTGTCTGATGCTAAAATGTCCCCTTTTTGTGTTATAAATCCCGGTGACACAACACTCACTGCTGTGACACGGCTACACGAGGCTGCTTGTTTTTGTGTTTGTTCGTCCCTTTGTTTCTGACCTGGCTCCGGTCCATTCACAGAGCATAAGTAGCCCTATTAACGGGACGACTTGCCAAGAAAACAGATGATCCCGTCCGACACAGCACCTATTGTTACGATCAGCAGTGAACAATGCGTCCCTGTCTGAGGCCACAGTGGTCGATTCACCCCTGCTTTCAGCCGCTGGTCACCACTCTATCAGCTCTGGCCTATTGTACACGTAGGATTTGTGGAGCATGGTTGATTTATGAGGATGTTGTTGTGTAAGGTTATGACATATTCAAAGGCTTGGGATTTTATCAATTATTCATAGCCATTACAGAAGTTTAACATGACCGGGGATTGGTATGCGTCACAATTTGTGTTGCCTGACAGGCGGATGTATCTGTGGAGAAAGAAATGCCCCTGTGAGGGATTACTAAAAGCTGGGGATATGTGCTCTAAAATAAATGTTATTCAATGTTGGTGAAAAAGCATTGAATTTTGAAAATTCTTATTTTATGTCAATGGTAAATCAAAAATGATTTCTGTCTGAGAAAACGTTGTTTGCATTGTAAAGTTTATTAGGGGTTTACTTACAGAACAAACAACTGGTGTTACTTGAATGATTTTAACTGCTCTGTAAAAGAATGACTCACTCTTACTTCAAACATAAATCTGGAAGATGCAGTTGGCATGTTCCTGCATTGTCTGCTCAAAAATAAATAGATCACTTATTTTTATAATTATTTGATAAGCCATTATCAGCTTGGTGTGTAAAAATACTTTTTGTAATAACCATGTAGAACAAAGAAGGCATTGTGAGTGAAGACGCAATACTGTCTCATGCAGAAGTCAAAGAGAAATTGAAATGCAATAAAAATCAGTTTTCTTTTTTCTTGGTATTAAAACATATTGAAAATATCAGGACGAGTTTATGGGTGCAAAATGCGTGAATGTGTTCTTCTTACAGTTTTCACGTAAGCACCACTAAAGCAAATTGCATCATCTGGGTCTGAAACGTTAACGAGGAAGTGTCTCATACCTGCATTATCTTTAATATCCAGCAGGGAGCGATTGCAAAAAGGTGTCAGTTTGTATAGAAGTCTATGAGAAAATTATCCTACTTTTCCCTTGATTTCACAAATTCTGATGTCAATAGTTTGTTTCAAGTCTACTCCAATACAGCATGATGTCCATTTTGTAAATCTTGGTCCCATTTACAGTCAAATAGAGGATAAAACAGGGTATGCTTAAAGGGGACCTATCATGCAAAATGCACTTTGTGATGTCTTTTCTACATCAACATGTGTCCCCGGTGTGTCTGGGAACTCACGCAGCGTCAGAAAATAAAACCCTCTCTCTTTCCCTCCGTACCCAAATCTCTAAAAACGGGGAACAACGGAGCTGATCCAGATTTGAGTCCGATATGACGTAATATCTGAAATGTGGACCCACGGCCCAATCAGAAATGTTGCTATCAGAAACAATGCCCGACTGTTTTGGACGTAATATGGTCGATGTTTACATTAGCATCGCTAACACTCAGAGCTAACCTGTACTGGAGAGCATGTGTGTGAAGAAGCAGGAAATAAAAAGGAACTCACCTTGTGGTATAACCGGCAAGAGAGCATTTAGTTTAGACGGTAGCTGCCGGGTCCCGCATGAGCTCAGACCCCTCCTTTCTTTTCAAAAAAATTTTTTTTTAAGCTTTATACCCCAAATCAGCACTTTTGAAACAGGAAGTGAAATAGAGGGATATGAGGCATGGCTAGAATGGGTGATCTGTTTGGTGTTTTGAGCAAAACACTTCATAGACATGTTTTTTATATATTTGTATATATATGAGACCTATGCTATTGCCTAAAAATAGCATGATAGGTCCACTTTAAGGCATCGCTATCTTATGATTGACAAGTCTCTACCACGGTGTTTTAGTCTCAAAACTTGTACCCCTTTCCCAGTATGTTTTCAGTTCCAGCTTTCACTTCCTGTTCCAAAAACCAAGAGGCCTTATGTCAAAATGCTAAACTCCAGGCTTCAAAACTGCAGTCCCTAAAACCAATGGGTGGCCTCATGGTGACTACATCCACTTCTTCTGTCTGTGGTGTAAAGTAGGCTACATTTAAAGTTTCGCAAAGCTGGTGCAAGCCAGTGCTGGACTCATGAAAGAGACACAGTACTGATGGTGTAAGTCTTTGTGAAACAGACACACACATGGCGGCATAATGCGTGTTTGTCCATGTGCTGTGTCCACTGAATGGATGATGTAACACTTACCCATTGTGTTGTGCTCGTACATGTGTGTGTGTGTGTGTGAGATCATCTCTTAAGGATGTCACTCAGCGCTGCTACATATAACAGCAAATGTTTATCCACTGTTTTACACCTGTATGAGATTAAACTCTGAAGGCTAATCTTAATTCCCTTTAATCTGAGACTATTCGGAAGCTCAGTTGACGTCAGGATTTAATGCTTTGCTGATAAATAGCACCCGCCCGCTAATAGATTACCCAATTCTCTCATGTCAAAACTCAAATCCCACAAATACATAAGCTCTGCCTGCTTTTGATTTTTCTCTGCTATTATTCTGCCTGTTTGCTTCTCATTGAGTCAGGCAGTACACTGACTAACTGTAACAATCAGACATCCAGCAGTCAGTGTCAGATGCTTGTCGGTTTTAGAGCAGATTATTTTCTTCTACTACTTCTAATGCTGCAAAGTACTCCAAATGACTGATTGATTGCTTTTCAGAGAGCCCATTCAGTGAGACAAGTACATTTCACTGTGCGGAAATCCTCTTGCAGTTAAACCTGTTACATTATCATTTTGTGAGACTATTTTTCTTTTTGAAACCTTTCCTCGATGATACTGATTAGCATTTGATCTGCAAACTACAGAGTCTAGAAGTTGCTTCTTTTAACCAGTTAAGCCCCGAGCATGTTTTTCAGGCCTCAGGCTCGAAAATGACATTCCCAGAACAAATGACCATATCTTCACTTCTAAAAGGGGTACATTAAATAAAACAATTCTCAAAGCAATGATAAACCTGTGAGTTGGATGTAGAAAAGTCAGAATCAATATAGAATTTTTTTATTTTAAAGTAAATTCAGATTGAACATAATAAAAACATTTAAATTATAGTGTCCGTCCAAAAAGAAATCATTACTTATAGTAAAAACCACGCTTGAATGATGGGATGGTAGACTAAAAGCTGTAGGAATCCAAACTATAACATAATAAGTACCCTGTATCAAGATTGATGCAAAACAAGTGACATTTGACCTTTTTAGAGAGATTTAGAAAAAAAAAACACTTCTGGGGTCATTTGGGTGGATTTTCCATATCTCTAGCCCCCCTTGTCGATTTTGATGATTGACATCTCTTTTTAACCGTTAGAGCCAATAGAATCGAGGGGAAGTTCCTAAAATCCATCTAAACATTACCCATTGGTGAATAGAGTGATGCGCAGCCAGAATGCCCAAAACCGGAAGCTGTCATACACTATTAGCTATTATAGCAGCTATATATGAAAACCCTGTTATTGACATAAATATGAAGATGGATTATCAGTAATCATTTCAGACACATTGGATTCACCTTTAGCAGCGTTTTTATCGTTTTAATGCCATTGAACACAACTTTTGATCAGAAAAATAGCATAGGTAAGACTATTCGCGTGTTTGCTCCTTAAAGCTACGTTGTGTGATGTCTGGGTTTGCTTCCCCTGTCGGAGTTCTGAGTTCGCTCAGTGATGATACTTATATTTCTGGAATCTGTGGAATCTCAGCTTGCTAATAGATATCTTGTTTGTGCAGATCCGATAAGTAATAAGGGTATTTTAACGTGAGTTCTGTGCTAAGTGCGTTAGCATTTTTTCGCTCAGGGCTAATTCAGAGCCTTTGTTATTACCCTTGTGTTCGTTTAGCTAAAAATGGTTAATATTGTCTGAAAGCTGAGTTTCTTCCTGTTAAGTGAGTATGACACATTCATAGTTTGTTAAATATTAAGAAGCCCTCAGACGCTGTTTCTTCTTGGATGTTGCGTCCCGGTACCGGAGGCATGGGGCTTAATTGGTTAACTCAAAAGTGGCTGAAACTTGGCTTCATAAAATGGAAGTTTAGGGTACCTTATTCAGTATGTATATTTGCCTCCCAAATGATTAACAAATGATTTAATTGAGAACTAGGAAAACCTCATTTCTGGGCTGAACATTTAAAAACATGACATGAGTAATTAAAGAATATTGCCTGGTGCATACTCAAGGATTTTCCAATCATAACTGATGTTAACAATGCGGGAGATCACAGACATGACAACAGATTTAACTAAGTGCTTCAATATTTTAATTACAAAGTTGTAACATCAGAAGATGAGATAAGGTGCATGAACACAAACAAACATGGAGGCGGTCTGTCGTTGTTGGTTGATTTCACTTTTATGGGCGATGTTTTTTTAATCCCTTTCGGTCTATTGTTCCCCCTGTGCAACAGTGTGGTTCATTTATGTATCAGGCTGACAACACTGCTTAGTGGGATACACCCTTTATTGCTTTAATTTTATGGAACTTGATGACAGTTTCTTCTTACACATTTATCATGTATTACATGTGAGGATGTAGATGTTGCCATGTCTTGATTGGAATAAATAAAGACTGCATACGTGAATTATTCACTCCACTTCTAAAGCAACCGGTACCAGTGTAAAACTAACACGGGGACAGGTGCCATGATATATATGTGTGAGTTGCTCTGTGTCGTCCATGCGTCACCAGATGACACTACAAAGGATGTGAAAATGTGTGTGTTCCTTCTCCATGTCCTCTTCGTTTCGTATCACCAGACCTGAAAGATCAGATCACGCCTGTTTGTCTTTTTAACTCACTCCGTTTCTCTGTATTTTGTGTGTCTTAATTCATTTATACAAACAGACTAACATACTTAAACCAACAGAAACACACACATTTATGTTGAGCTTCATTTAAGATAAAAAAAAACCTCATTCACAATCACAAGAGAGAAAGAGAAAGGAGGAGTGGATCTCACTTATTTAAATATTGTACACACACACACTCTGCTCGAGAAAAGAGACCACTTCAGCCTCCATTTCATAGTCTGAGTCTGAATGTTTAATCATTCCCGGCCCTTTGCTGGAAAGATGCATTTTTCACAGAGTGGATAAGGGAGGGTAAAAGCAGGCCAACTCGTACCGCCTCATGGCGCAGACAAAAGGAGATGGCATACAATCGGCAAGTGGCCTTGAAATGCACTTTGTGTCTTTTGTTGGTTTCCGTAGCTCTACATATATTATTTCTGCTATTCTGTTTTATGTGGGAGCAAAAACACTTCCTTCAGGTGACACTGTTGTCTTTATACTCCAGCTGACAGCATCAAAACAGCTGTCACAGTATTCCACTCACAACCTGCTAAGTTCAGTTTAAAATAGTACTACTTCAATCACTATGCTGAGAGATGACATATTGCAAGAGACAATGTGCCACTCAACTGAAGTGCTAAAGAGAAAAGATGCATGCGTATAGAGTATAAGTGAGGGTTTAATCACAAGACTGATGATTACATGGAAAATGTAATTACAGGAAAGTGGGGACAACTAGTTACTGACACCAAAGAGGCTGATGTGAATGAATAAAAGTATTATTGCTACAGAAATGCTTTCATCTTTCATGTCTTCCTGCATAGATGCATTTGATGATGGTGGTAAATGGCCGATGCATTTTGACATGTCAATCCATGATGTGGGTTCTTGCAAATGTGAAAATATTAAGTCATGCTTGAACACACAACAGTAACGCCTGTACAAGCCACAACAAGATATTTAAGCATTTTATGCAACAAATACCAGACTTCTTTCTGTGAATTGATATGACTGCACATATTCCCTTCATCATCCTTAGCTGCTGGCGAGAATGAATAACTTCTGAAATGTCAGAAATGCCCAGTCAGATTTGAGTATTCAACTAAGCCGTTCAATAAGTTCAATTCATGTTACATGCAAGCCTACATATACACAATAAGATGTGCATGGACACACACACACACACACTGTGATGGCATCAACACACTTGATGTATTGTACAGAGGGACATAATAGGCCATATTGATCGAGTCTGCGTCGGGGTATTAGTTGAGAATAAATGGACAATGCCCCTTCAGCACGCACAAGCACTCACTAGCACGAACACACAGATCTTGTGCACCCTCTGTACCACGACAACGCCAGAACACCTTTCTTCCTGACACCTCTTTAACTTTCTACCAGCAGCTGCTAAATACAGACCGGAGTGGGATAGTATACTCCTCGGTACCTGGATGCATAAAAACATGATAATAGAGTCAATATTTCACGAATGAGCCAATGATAACACTCCAACTACGGTGCGTGCTAACTAACTAGTTGTTTGGTTAATAAACCATTGCCAGTTTACGTGACTGACCACAATAACATTGCGAAGCAGAACTGTTGGTTAGGATTAAAGATCATGGCTTGGTGTCAGGATTTTAATGTTATGTCACGTTTATAGTTTTGTGTGTCTGGTTATAGGTATTGTCCTCCTTGTGTATTGTCTGGTCCTTCTTCCTGTGTTTTCCCCTGTCGTTAGTTTCCCTGGTGTGTCTGATTGTCTGATTGTGTTCACCTGTTGCCCTTGTGTTTCTCCTCCCCTGCCCGGCTGTTTCTCGTCTCGTGATTACCCCTCCCTGTATTTAGTCTTGTCTCGTCATGTGTTGGTTCGCCTTTTGTTTGTGAATAAGTTCACCGGTGAGAGTTCTGTTTTTGTCCAAGTTATTTTTATTTTATCCTTGAATTAAAAAATGCTTTTTTCAGCGTTTTCTGCATTTGGGTCCTGCTTGCTTCACTCACCGTAACACTTGGTTTAAAATGAGTTTGTGGTTTCCATGTGTGACGTGGTGTTCATATCTTCAAAAAAGCTTGTTGACTTTTGCACGAGAGTCAGAAGATTTCTCCTTTTTTTCTGAACCATCCAACTAACACATTTGCACCTGTCTTCCTGCTTTGCTCATTTGATAATCACACAAGCCCCCTTATTATTTCATTTTGTGACATTAGAAATACAGTAAATACATCACAAAGTAGTAATATAAAAAGAGTGATGAATACAGTATAATGTGAGTGGATACACATTGAATTAACATTGTGATAACTGGAAGTTTATGTACGTTTTCATATCAACTTTTAAAGCCATCCATCTCTTCTACATTAGACTTACATTACATTTCAATTAGATGATGCTTTTATCCCAAAGCGACTTAAAATAAGAACAATCAACCGTGAAGATACATTTCAGAACAACAAGAATCCTGTAATTAGATCATTAATGCAGATTATTAGTATCACTATCATTGATGCAGAAACTCAGAAGCCTCTCCCCCCCTTCCCTCTTTCATAGAGCAGGACACACTCATGTCTTTCTCTCCGGTGAACACTCACAGATAGGCCATTGCCATTTCATTTAGCCCCATCTTGCCCGCTCTAACCTTTAGCCCACCATCCTCTCTCTCCCCACTCTCTCCCCCTTTATCTCCCCCCTCTCACTGCTGTCACTCTCCCCTCTAATCTCAGTGGGAAGCCCTGGAATTAACCGCCAGTTTCAATCAAGTCCAGCCAGATTCACCCTCTTCTGTGGCTAGTGACGTGCATATCACACACACACACACACACACACACACACACACACACACACACACACACACACACAAAGCAATCCCACTGTTGCTTTATTCATTCAGAGGTCAGGGAGTGGACATCAGCGTGTGACAGCGTTGTCCGAGTCACACACACTTCTGGCTCTAACTAAGAGAAGAATTAGATTGTAATCTGAGTGTGTGTGTGTGTGTGTGTGTGTGTGTGTGTGTGGTGTGTGTGTGTGTGTGTGTGTGTGTGTGTGTGTGTGTGTGTGTGTGTGTGTGTGTGTGTGTGTGTGTGTGTGTGTGTGTGTGTGTGTGTGTGTGTGTGTGTGTGTGTGTGTGTGTGTGTGTGTGTGTGTGTGTGTGTGTGTGTGTGTGCAGCTTGCATTCAAGTATGTGCATTAGTATCTGTTTTTTAGACCAGAGCTGTCTTCCCATTCTACAGATCAATTAAATGATAGGCATGCTTGGAGTCCATCTTTCCAGCAGCCTGAGAGATGTATATGTTCTGCACTGATAAACACAGGCAGTGTACATCTATATATATTTATACAGCAACATATACTTCTTCAAAGCAGACACCCACATGCACATATACACTTCATACACAAATATATACTATATTGCATATGTCAAGAGTTTGAGAATTGATTGATGATAGACTCTTATTTCACTATTTATAAACTATTTTTCTTTTTGTATTAACTTTTTAATATTTACTTGCACTATATTTGTCTGTTTATGTGTATTATTGTGTTGCACTGTTGGAGAAGCCTGTGGCCTAAGATGTTCATCGATATAACTACTCAGTAGCTATGTTCGTATGACAAATAAAGAACCTTGATACCATTCTCACACATTACATATGAAGCGTCTTTCCAACCCAGTTTAGATTTAACCACGCCGACCTCCACATGATGAAGCACCGACTTCCTCATGGATGGTCGCCGTCCCCATCTAAACAAGTAAACTAACTAGCAGTATCTAAAATAAACAACATAAGCTCCACATTCAGCAGATGCAACATTAAACTCAACAATAATAAAAAGCTTTAATGTAAAACCATCAGAAAAGGCTTTAATCGGCAGGTACTTGGGCCGACTGTGGCTACGAGGGGGTGCGTTTCAGGGAGTGTCTTTCAACCAGAAGGTTGTTGGTTCGATCCTCTGAGTAAGTTGCTCCTGATGACCAACGGTGTGAGTGTGTGAGTATTAGCTTCCCTAGAGCAAGTGGTACAGCTCTGCATGAATGAGGTGTGAATGGGTGAATGACTCGCAGTATGTATAGTGCTTTAAAGGCCCTTACACGCCAAGCCCATTTCGGCCGTCGATAGATGTCTGGCCGTCGATGAGCGTCCTGTCGCCCTACTCACATTGGTGTGTCCCACACCGTTGTGTCTTTTCGGCCGTGCCGACACCTTCCGCCGCCGATTCCACATGCCAAATCGGGGAGCTGTCGGCGAAAGGCTGTCGGCCAAAGAAATCACTCTGATTGGCTGTTCAGCTTAGCGAATCAGTGCATGAGAAGCGAAACGGAAGTGAAGAAGACACACACAGAAGGCTATTATTATTCATTTCCATCTCACCTGGTCAGTGTTATGATGTTGTATAATATTATAATCTTGGATTATAATTACTGATGCATGGAAGGTGGTAGCAGCAGTACTTTAAGGTTGACAGCCACAATGCTTAAATCGTTTCTTTCTGCTTCAGAGAGCTGAAGTTTGTATATCACGCAGTCTGTCTTCCGGTTGCCTCTTTTGAATGACGAATACACACTACCGCCGCCTGCTGGTCAGGAGAGTTATTGCCACTTACGCATGCGCAGTTCGTACGTGCTACTTGGCCGTCGGCTGAAGTCTTTGCGGTGTGTTCCAGTGCGACTTTTTTTTACCAGGAATTTGCCTTAAACAAAGACACAGAAATAACAATATGTAGCAACATAAATTATAGAAAATAGTATGATTATAAAAGCTATTGAAAAACAGTTTTGAGACTATTGTAACAAATAAAAAATAAAGACAATATTTAGACAAAATATAGAATAAAGCAGTGGAAACAATAAGTTGGAAACCATACCAATATTAAGCGTCTTTGATCACTTCATAAAAAGGGCTTTATAAATATGGTGTATTAATATTACTGTTGCAGATATGTTTCTTCTCAGCAGCTCAATTATCTTTAAATTTGAAGTAAGTCAAATGAGTCGTGATGATGAAAGTGATTAATAATTGTGACAAAGAATGTACACAAGGTTTCTGTGATTCCCAGTGTAAGACTTCACCATCAACTACAGACTCAATGTGTGCCTCCTTCTTCCAGTCGAGCATAAAAAAGGCACAAAAGCACTCAGCTGAAAAGTGCCGCCCAAATGTCCTCGTTTCTTCGTTTCAGAGTGTCGGCTCGAGGCCCGTGACACACTCTCATTCAAATCACACATCAATCAGCTGCATTCAATGGCCAGGTAAAAGACAGAGGAGTGCAGCGCTGAGAGCACTTGGAGGGCTTCAACGCCACGACGACGAGCACAAACTGGGTCACCGGGAAGGAGAGAACGTCTATGGAAACCCAGCTGTCTCCATGGAAACCGCAGTGTTGACACAGCTATTACCTCCTCATCTCGACAAATACGCCACGATAAGAGAGCGGCATGTTCTATTGTGTGCAGGACGGATAATAAAATACTCCCAAAGCGTATCACTGTTTCTGCCTCCCTACAGCGCTGCATTTCATCTTATTTCCCCCCCCCCAGGTTAGGGTGAAGAAATGTGGATCAGCTGGAGATTTTATTGAATGCTTTTCTTGGAATTGGAGTCAGTATCATAGATTTCATATTCTGTTTGAGCGTTTTAGGAGGTCTGTAGCTCTCCCTGGTTGAAGTTAAACCTTTAAGGAAGCATGTCAAAAGGCTGCCAGTTTGAATCCTATGACTTATGTATTTAACAAACTGAGCACACTCTTTCCAACAGTGAGATGCTAAGCTATGGAGTTTTATGAAATGTAAAAACATACCTGATAAAGTCATCAGGGTCGTCAGGGCCTGGGCTTTAAGACTACACATATTTAAGTTACATCTAGTCAGGGAGAATAAGAGGTTACTGTTGATTTAAAAGACGACAAATAATAAATCTTAACCACCAGGACCTTAAGGCGTGATTAGGGTTAGGGTTAGGGTTAGGGTTGGGGTTAGGGTTAGGGTTAGGGTTAGGGTTGAAATGCACCAAAACCTTAACCGTTATATAAATTGTTGTCCTGTTATTTCAATGCTTTTTTTTAATGCTTTCTTTGCCAGAAATTCAGTGCGTGGCAGTTCCAACCGTAACCTGCAGTGGAGATGTTTTGTGTTTTCGTTGTTCCTGTTCTTGAACCCAAACATGTTTGGCCGTGTGGTTTTTATCACTTTTACGAACAAGCAGGTGGCTAAGCTCCTGCCAAGCTTGTTCACAAACACATAAGCAGCATCACTCACACCACAGCTTATGGCAGCCAACTCTTGAATCATCAAAGATCTTTTGTTTTGATAAACATCGTCACAGAGCCATATGGCCAACTCCTTCATTACCGACCTCTCAGGACAAAAGCTTTTCATCTCCAAAGCTTAACAATGAACCATTACTGCCTTTCAAAGTTCATCTGACTGTCATGGATCATTATGCTGCTACGTCAGTGTGCTTTGTTTCCCTCTTTTGGATGACATTAAAGACAAAAAACCGCAAAGCATGACTTGTCTTTCTTCACAGCTAAAGTAGTAAAACACTCTGAAAATGTCAAGAATCAACAAGCTCCTTACTTAGCTTAGCAGGCAGTTAAAAAGATTCCTACCTTTTAAGATAGTTAGACATATTGGGAAATACGCTTATTAACTTTCTGGTCAAGAGTGAGATGAATATTGACACCCCTAACGTCACCATGTGTACGATAAATAAAAATGAATAAAGCTTGATTGGCGCTGTTTAATGGTAGCAAAAGCCACCTACAAAGCCTCTAAAGTTGTCACGTTAAATTGTAAAACTGGTACCAAAACCAAAATCTAAAAAAGATTGAAAGGACGTGTGGTTATGGTGCTTCCAAAAAGCTAAGAGATTAAAAGTTGACCTTCATAACATGTCAAATTGTTTTGGTATTTGACGAGAATTCCTGACATTGTTTCCCCATCTTCAATGGTCAGCGGTTTCTATAAAAATGTAGTTACCAGAACTCAAAATCTGTCTTGTCTGTCACTTCCTCTATCATCCATCACACACACACACACACACACACACACACACACACACACACACACACACACACACACACACACACACACACACACACACACACACACACACACACAGACACACACACAGACACACACACACACACACACACACACACACACCGTGCTGCTGTGGTGTAGTTCTTGGCAGCTTGAACAACTGGACAGACACTGTTTGTTTTTGTGCACTCTCTGCATTTTTGTGTGGCCTTCGCTAGGAAGGGAAGCAGTGGGTGGAGAAAAAACAACATCATTTAGATTCTTTCTCATTGAAAAACCAAATGTCTTTGTTACAGAAAACACAGGAGGTTTTTCTTACAACTGTGACCTGCATGGAAATGGGATCACAGTCGGATACTGAACGAGGACACTATTACTGCTGTAATTGAGTCCTTTTGATAACGCTGACATTTACACATAGACCCCACAGGTCCCCTATTATATTATAGTTCTCAGATATATACAAAACATGTCTCTGAAGTGTTTGGCTCCAAACACCAAACAGATCATTGCAGCATTACCCATAATCCCCTCTGTTTCAGCCCTGTTTCCAAAGTGCTGATTCTCTGTCTGTTACTTTAGATGAAAATAAGGAGCCCCTCCCCACGCCCCTCTGAGAGAGATTTGGTTACAAATAACTCAATGGTGCTCTAGGAGGAGATGCAGGTGATAAGGGGGGGGGGAGTTACTTTGGTTGCTGATTGGCTAATGGTTACACAAGACAAAACATTATGACATCATAAAGTGGCCAAAATCTGATCAGCTCATTTTCAGACAGGTTTTTATAGAAATGGATCAAAAAGAGAGAGAATCTTTGTTCCTGAGACTTTCAGAGTCTCTTTCCACAGAGGGGACACATGTTGATGGAGAAGAGACATGGAGAAGAGGGGACACATGTTGATGGAGAAGAGACATGGAGAAGAGGGGACACATGTTGATGTAGCAGAGACATGGAGAAGAGGGGACACATGTTGATGTAGAAGAGACATGAAGAAGAGGGGACACATGTTGATGTAGAAGAGACATGAAGAAGAGGGGACACATGTTGATGTAGAAGAGACATGAAGAAGAGGGGACACATGTTGATGTAGAAGAGACATGAAGAAGAGGGGACACATGTTGATGTAGAAGAGACATGAAGAAGAGGGGACACATGTTGATGTAGCAGAGACATGGAGAAGAGGGGACACATGTTGATGTAGAAGAGACATGAAGAAGAGGGGACACATGTTGATGTAGAAGAGACATGAAGAAGAGGGGACACATGTTGATGTAGAAGAGACATGAAGAAGAGGGGACACATGTTGATGTAGAAGAGACATGAAGAAGAGAGGACACATGTTGATGTAGAAGAGACATGAAGAAGAGGGGACACATGTTGATGTAGAAGAGACATGAAGAAGAGGGGACACATGTTGATGTAGAAGAGACATGAAGAAGAGGGGACACATGTTGATGTAGAAGAGACATGAAGAAGAGGGGACACATGTTGATGTAGAAGAGACATGAAGAAGAGGGGACACATGTTGATGTAGAAGAGACATGGAGAAGAGAGGACACATGTTGATGTAGAAGAGACATGAAGAAGAGGGGACACATGTTGATGTAGAAGAGACATGAAGAAGAGGGGACACATGTTGATGTAGAAGAGACATGAAGAAGAGGGGACACATGTTGATGTAGAAGAGACATGAAGAAGAGGGGACACATGTTGATGTAGAAGAGACATGAAGAAGTGGATTTTGCATAATAATGCGATCTGTATCACTATGTGTTTACGGTAATATGACACTATTAACACGGCAGCCTGTAATATTCACAGATATATTGCAACCTATCAGCATGCAAAGAGAACAGCTATCTTTGTATTGTCTTTCTTTACCATCTTCACATTTCAGGGTTAACTTATCTACAAAGGCAAGAGTTCAAAAACACACAAACACAAAAAGACACACACACACTCCTCGGGCATCTTTCCTCTCACAGATGGTGTATAGGATCGCTTTTTGCCAAAGGGCTCTTCCAATGTTCCTCTGCCTTTTCCTACACTCTCCTCATTTCGCAGAATAACACCATTGATCCCAATTACTCAGTAAGTGGCAGTGTATGACTCACGTATGAAAGCACCTGTTGCACAAGCACTTGTTTCACCCTTTGATATCAAAAGTGACTGTAAATTGAAATGACTTGCGTCTCCTGGCCAACCCAGTCAATGGATGGGTCTAAAAGGGCACGATGGAACAGGTGGAAAAGAGTGAAGTACAGTCAAAGAGTATAGACAAGGCTACATTGATGAATAACTCAAACAATGGTGGGTATTTACATATCTACACATTGCACCTGAGTTCGTGTGTGCGTATTTGAATATGACCATTTCCTGCAATTGATTTGGCTTCCAATGTTTTTTGGAATGTGAATATAATGCCTACTTGCAATCCCATTTCTAGTTGCAGTTTGTTGCGGCTGTATACAGTTCAAAAAAAGGCCATGAGAGCCAAATACGGAGGTTAACACTTAGACACGCTCAAACAAAACCACTCCGCTTCTTCTGTTCGTTTGACCGTTTATTATAAAATCCAAAGTGTAATGGTAGTGAAGTGCGATGGAGATTCTGAAAGCTGGAGTTAAAAGTTGGGATAGAATAGCGCTCAACAACAATGTCACCTCCCATCTCACCCCTCTCTGTTATATTACAACATAATAGAAAAAACACAGGTACCTTACATGATTGGCTCCTGCAGAGCTCAACTAGATCACCAACCCATAGCAGGTTACAACTGGCTTCATTTCAAGGTTGACCCAGATGCAACAGTAGCATTGCTCGGCTAATTTTTTACAAGAATGTAAAGAAATATATCAATTTCAGATTTGTATTACCATAGGTTAACACATTTTTCACTCCAACCCGACTCAAAATGACCTTCCCATGCAGCTTAACATTCTCAATTACGTTTCTATGTACACTTATTTTACTATTTCAGTTTTCAACTCTTGGTTCCTTGGTTCAGCATGTCCAAAAAAACATTGTCTTCTCAAATATTTCTTCTTGCATTCTTCCATCCTCCTCACTGTACATCGTAAACAAACCCCAAGTATGTGTGTTGACCAGTGGGGTGTTCACTGCAAATTCCCCAGGCGGGAGAAGAGGGAATGAAGGGGAAATACACTGAATATTTCATGAAGTTGGCCACCTTGACTTGTTCTTCAAAACAAAATATAGAAAATAAAATAAACTCTGAACGGCACCAAACACATGCAAAATGTTGGATGTCAGTTCTCTGCTGCAAGAAGATATACAACATCTATTGTGAGGGTGACTTTGTTTGACCTTGGGAAGAATAGTTGACATCTCAACGCAAGGGCTCGAGCTCTAATTACTAACTTTGTATGGATCTTTCCGCCATATAATACACGCTTCATTCTTTCAGGGCAAACTGAGGACCTGCACACGAAAAACAGGATCATGGAACGCATTTATTGCACGTTAGAAGTTCGTGATTTGTCTCATTCTCGGCACTTCAGGTAAGTATGGACCTTGAGTTCAGATTATTTTGTCAAAAGAATCTATTAGTCAGACCTTTAAACTCTTAATTTAGCGTCTCATATATATCCTTATATCCATAGTAGTACCTTTTTATCTGGCATCAGGAGAAAGTGAATCCTAAACTGGTCCTAAATGTACACCAGAGGAACATTTAGGACCAGTATCCTCTGGGATTTGATACACTGTAAAATGATTACATATCCGTGACGTTAAAGTTCAATCTTAATGCTACAAAATATAGTATTTTCGACGAATCCATGTATTCTAAGTACTGTAAGAGGACGTTTTGACGGATTTAACCCCTTAAAAACGTTGAGGATGAACTGGAAAAGATGCCGTTGTCGCTTAACATCACTGTTAACATGACTCTGCAGCGACATTTCAAAATATTGTATAAATCCTGAAATCAGAAGAGTTGTAGCTGCCTGTTGATGTTCACCCTCCCCTGGGATAAACAAAGTATTCTGAGTCTGATTGATTCACATCATTTTTGCTCATGTGATTTATCCTGTTAGTCACAGGCCATTGTTCCAAAAAGTGGCCTGAAGGGTTTGGGTTATTTATCGTTAAAAAGGTACTTTGAAAAACACATTTACACTGACCTACTGCACTGCAAAAATATCGACTTAAATGCCACGTATTAGAGCAGAGTGTGTGCATGTGTGTTTTTACTCCACTTGGTCTAAACTTCCTCAGCCTTGACTGATGCTTGCAGAGTCTATTCCCCGCAGCTTTGAAAAACACATTCCATTTTAATGTAGCAGCCGCTCACAAGGTCGTTTGTCACTTGATAATGACAAAGCAAACCCAAAGGCATTTCCCTGTCAACTGTGTGTATGTGCGTGAATGAAGTCTAGAAGGTGCGAGGGCTGACCGTGTCCTTGTGAGATCACAGACACAGTTTGAAGTTTGAAGACGCGATCTGTCACAGGAGAGGCGATGGAGTGATGACGCCACAAAGAAAACATACAGAGACATATCCAAACACATGTTAGAAAATAAAATATGATGTTGTTGTTTTTAAAAGGCATCTATCACTGCAGCCAAAACAGCAAATGACCTCCACACAACAGATGCATTTTTGCAGAGGACGCCTAACTTCCCCCCGTGAAGGTCTAATTTACAAACTTCTAATAAGTATGCACTGTGAAAATCACATGTTGCAAGCTCATTTAGAACCTCCACTTCTACTTCCGCTTACTGCTCTTGGATTAGCCCTTCGAGACTAAAACAACTGAGAGAAAAAAGACTATTTGAGATTTTATTATTATTTTGGTGTCTTATTCCGCACATATAACACAGCAAATCTTACATAACAATTCTAAGGAGAGATATGTTTATATTTAGTGTGCGAGGCCTCCAACCTTCAAACCGCATCCTTTAATTCCTCAGGCACCGAATGTTGCAAAACACTGTGTGAGTTTGTGTGGGTGGGTGTTTGTGTGATCACGAGGGAGCCTGTGAAAACGGGCACGTATGAGTTCTCGGTGTACTGGTGCAAAAACATTAATTGGTGTGCATGTGCGTTTATGTGTGGTAATCCATTCCAGACCTGTTTGCTGGCCTTGCTGGTAAAAGGGGCATTTAAATACACAAATTGCTGGTACTAAGACAGTTTACAGTAAATCAGAGCAGTCATCAGACATCCTGAGCTGCTCTGAATGTGGAAGCCGCCTGTGGAGACCGATGTAACTTGTCCACCAAGGCCGGAGCCCAATTTGTAAGCAGTTTGTCCTGTTTCTACTGCGGAGACGACGGCACTCAACTCTGAAACGCCTCGATTAAACACCTTTGTTTACTTCTGTAACACAGTGACATCATTATGTAAGACTTGCGCTTCTATTGGCTAGCGCTCCAACACATTGTACTTGATAGAATAAGGGGCGGGATATCTCTAAGAGGTTGACAAATCACAGAAGAGCCGGCTCGCTAACCTATAGGCGCTTTCACACCGGAGTACTTTTTCCAGTATAGTTCCGATATAGTTCAGAAAATGTGCGTTCACACCAAAATAATCCGGAACTAGAACTTAGTTCATGAGCACCTTTCCACCCCCTTTTCAATGCCTGCTAGAGAGCATGGGAGAAAAAGGTTCCTACTTCTGATTGGCTGGGCGGATTGCAAACCACGCCCCGTAAAACTCCAAAACATTTTGTGAAGCCGCCATTTTATTTTCCTCGCATTAGCATTATTAGCATTAGCCCAGCGCACAAACGGAGAGAGACTAATTTATGACAACACAAAACAAAACATGGGAGCGGTGGAGATGAGGAGGTGTCGGCATTCTGGCAGCTTCTACTGAAGCCAGTCCCCAACTCCGGGGACTTCCGGTGGCAGTATACGCCGTGAAGTGGTTTGCGGCCTGCCAGTAAACCCAAAGCAGAAGAAGAAGAAGTGACGTCAGCGGCTTCATTTGCCTAACCCTCCCCCAAGAACTTATTCCGATGTGAACGCAATCTGCTCCTTAGTTCATCAGAACTAAGAGTTGATTAAATAAGTTCTGATGAACTAAGTACGGCAAAGTACTTGAAAGCGCCCTCTGGTTTCAGACAGAGGGTGAAAAGAGGTGCTGCAGCACAGGCAGTATGAGAAAAATAAAGAGCTTTTTGAACATTAAAGCATGGAGACATGTCCCAGTCGAGACACTTAATACTGATATGAACCTTAAAATGAACATGATATGTCCTATTAAACACGTCTTCATACGTCAGAGACTTACGTCAGAGGTTGGAGCATCTGCTGTAAGCAGCAACAACAGTGTTTGCATTTAAATGGCTCCGTTATTATAAGAGCTACATGAGCACAACTCAGACGTACTACTCCATTGATGTTGTTGTAGTGGTGACAATCAGGTGCTAATCAATGTTAGAGCAAACTTGAGCTTTCGCAAGTTGAACCCCTCCAAACGAACACAAGCCCCAACGCAGAACTCATTTTAGTGGGAAATGGGGTTAAATGGAATGGTGCGAAGTTGTCTGTTATGGTCTATACTGGTCTAGTTTGGTTTGATCTGTTTAGTTCTGGACAACTTTTGCCTGTTTAATTTGACTTTAGGAAGATCAGATTGGTGTAATGTGTTCTGTTCGGGGCTTTGGTTTCCAGTTGTTGATGCAAAAGTAAAATCTGCCTCCATTGTCTGTGAGAAGCTTAGTTTAGGATGCTTAAAATATATTTGCATAATTGAATGATTAAACACAAAAGGCTTTGGTATCAGGCTGAATCATACAAGCATTTATGAAACAGACATAATTGAAAGTGCTTCTTCTGAATGACTAAACAAGAGGCCATTCTAGGATAAGGGCAAGTTAGGAATAGGAAAAATACAAAGCTCAAGAGTTTGTTATCTAAGTCTTCTGCGTTGTTCATCTTCATACACAGATAAAGAACAACACTATAATTCGCAATACAAAAATAAACCTGTGTGGATTTATTGTCTCTCTAGCTAAATTGAAACTTTCCGCAGCTGTTTAAAGAGTACATGACTTCCATCAGCACCTCCATACATCATATTGTATATAAGGGCTTTTATTCAGAAGCAGCTGCAGAAATAATACAAAAATTGACCAGATCAGAAAATGAATGCAGCAGAAATATATGTCTAAAATGATGGCTTGATGTTCCAACATTAGTTTCAGTATCAGATATTTCAACCAGAATTTTTTTCCACCATAGAAAGCCTTAAGCATATCATGAAACGGTATATTAACCCCCTGCTAATTTATAACTTAAGATACTGCCATTTGATTTTAGGTCAAATCTAATTTAATAAAACTGTGTAATGTCTTTTTGCACGGGTTATATTTGTCACATTAGATTGCTAATGTGTGACGTGGATGAGTGTGAAGAAGATCAATGCAACTGGTATGCACATTGATCGCCCCATATAGGAGAATGCTACATTATTAATGGTGCATAAATGTGCATACACACACACTCACACACATTTACAGAGGGTATGTATAGAAAAGAGGAGGGAAAGTTTAAGTCCAACCAAATCCCCCCCCTGAGAGTCTCATCCTCGAGATACGTGAGTGCCATTTAAAGCACTGCATCCACACAGGCTCACATCCGCCTGGATACGTGAGCGCCATGTCGAATTCATGACGGTTGTCATGGCACCCACATAGCAACCGGCTATACATGTACCGGCTGCTGCCTCCGGTCGAAGAGGGGGGGGAGAAGGGAAGCAGAAGGGTGGGAGGTCGGGAGAAACAGAGGAAGCTGGGAAATTGTGGGGTGTTCATGTCAATTTGAGTTGTTCTTGTGTGTGTGCATGTTCGTGGGAGTTTGTAAGGAAGAGAGAGTGAGATTTAAAAGACAGAGAAACAAAGACAGATGAAGAAAAGGGGATCAGCTGCTATGCAAACTGTGGAGGACGGAGAAAAGATGGAGGAGAAGAAGAGAGTGAACTCACGGTTGACAGCTCTCTGAAAAGCCATGTGGGTCATGGAGAGGCAATAACAGACAAATGCATTATTCACTGTGTAGCGCTGTGTTTTTGTGCAGACACAGAATTAAAGGTGATTGCCTTATGAAAAACATACTGATTAAATGCATTAAACATGTTTTCTTTGCAAAAGAACATTTCATCTGGTTCAGATTGTTCTTTTGGGGAAGGAAATGGATGCAAAACAGGTTGTATCTAGCCTCGATTCAAACATATATCGTCACGTTTGGAGAAGTCAATCAACAGCTGTGTTTGAATTTCCATTTTAAGACAAAAAATAAGGCTTGAAAAGTGAATATTCTGAAGCACACTGCACTGCATATTATTACGGCGAATAACAGGAGCATGTTCTGCTGATTCCTCCTCCATGGGTCATGTGAGCGCGTGCAGAGCAGCTCATGGGTAATTGATGTGCAGAGTCTTATTTTAGGAGCTAAATCAAACGACAGGGCTTTACGCATCACCTGGCAAAAAACACGTGCACAAAAGCACACAAATCAACATGTAGCCCGGTTTCTTTGCAAGCTGCCGTCTACCTCGGATACTACAGACGTGAATAGACACACATACAAAGAAGCGGTAGCGGTACACGTGAAGTCGCTCTCGCACAGGCACATGAATATTTCAGTTTGCTTCAAAACGTGCAAAGCAAAAAGCTTCTCCCATCCCCCCACCACCCTCAGCCACAGCCTGGGTGTAGCAGCTCAGGAGTAGGCCATCAATGATGGAGAAAGATCAAGGCAGGAGAAAGAGATGGAGAATGGAAAAAAGGCTCTGATAGACTGGAAACTCTCCGTGCGTAATGAAGGGAGAGGATGTAGATAAAGACGTCAGGGTGGAGTGACAGCCCTCACATCTCTGGGGGAAATGACAGAGCCTGATTTATCCCGTAATGTTTTGATGAAATACAACAATTTTGACTTGTTGGTCAACTGTTTAATGGGAGCTAGTCAAAACAGCTGATGCTCTGACAGAAGGTTTATTTTTGGAACCGTTTCAGGTGAGCGACCATGTGTTGTACGCCGTACCGTGAGTTAGCTGCTCGCTTATGAACGAGCACATTCATCTCCTGCGGAAACAAGAGCAAACCAGTTCCTCTGTTTAGTAATTGGGTCTGCAACCAGTGACTATATCTATACAGCCTAATATTTGTCTCAGGAGGCTTAAAACAGTGCGTACGGCATAAGACACCCTCTGTCTTTAGATACCCTCTGTCTTTAGACACCCTCTGTCTTTAGACACCCTCTGTCTTTAGACCATTGCATGATATCAGGAAAATATCCTCAAGAAAACCCCACAATAGAGTGGTGCAGTGACGAGTCCTAAAACCCGGAAGGGAGTTAGCATTTTACCACTACCGGTTCCCTCGTCTCAGAGTCAACGGGATTTCTCCATAGGATTTTGGAAAATAGCTGGAAATAAGGTCTGTGGTTGACACAAATGTAAATCCATCAGCAGTGACCCCACTGGTGATTTTTGAAGAGTTTACGTGTCTGAAAAACTATGGTTGTTACCAAGTGGCTGAATAGGACTACAGAAGTTGTCGAGGACATTGTACGTCATTACGCCGAACACGTAAACACTCTAAGTTTGTTTGTCCTGTTCTGCTTGAAAGCAAGTACCTGCCTCCTGCAAACTGTTCAAACAAAAGCCTCAACTTGTACCATTTTGAATCTGTAGTTTTGAATATGGATCTTAAGTTGGCGTGACGTTGAAGTCGTGCTGCTGGACTCGGCTGTAGTTCGTTTATAGCATAACGTTAGCATTTTGCTTCTGGCGATTCGATTTATGATTCGAAAATTATAAAAGTAGGGTAGACATGGAGATTATCCGGCTGAACAAAACGTGCATTTATCAAACAGGTTAGTTTTCCACAGACCTTATTTCGAGCTATTTTCCAAAATCCTATGTCGAGAAACCCCATTGCTTTTTTGTCGAGGAAACCCATGCGCAGCTTACTTCCGGGTAAATACGTCATCCCTGCACCACTCTATTAACGGGGGGAAATGGAAGAAACCACAACAGAGGAAGGATCCTTCTCCAAGCAATAACTGTTGTGTGCAAAGTTTAAAAAAAGATAATAAATGATCAACATCCACAACCCAAACGACCCAAGTGCTTGTTGACGTTAACGCCAATTCTCCCGATAGGACACAGAAATATGAAGTTTAAAAATCAGACACTTCGACACTTTACCTGGCTTGACTTTAGTGACTTTGCTCCATTTAGCAGGAGAGTGGATCTTAGGATGGATTTCCTAAAAGCTGTTGTGTTCCTTTAAGACCCTCGCAGAGAGAGATCTCATTTGGCGAGGAGTGAGAGTAGGCCTACATGTGTGTGGGTGTTTATGATGCAAGCTTGTGAAAGCGTGTGGCTGTATGGGCCGAAATGATAAAAACGAGCCGGAGTCGTCGTACACAGCTGCAGTGGCAATTAAATAAAGCGCTGTGGAGTCAAATGAATGTAAGTGAGCTTGTGACATGGATCTTGTGATTCACTCCCTGCACATGGTTTTACTTTTCCCCAATTAAGGGAGTCCAGAGAACATACAGAAATGTGTTTAGTTTATTAGAGAGGTAGCACACACAGGTATAGACACACTCATCTGCTTTCTAAAGGGGGGGGGCAACGTGTTTTCCTGGGATGCTCAACAGGCAGAAGAGGAGGACAACGTTCAAGAGGAAGTGGGTTTTAAAAAACATATTTACACTTAAATTCATACACAAGCCTCTAATATCTAACCTGTGTCACCACGATCTTCCATACAGTAGACCTATCAAGCTCCTTTGACACATCTCACACACACTCACACACGTGCCGGTGAACCAACACCTCATTCCCTGTTGCGTCGTTGTTAATCTCTCGCTCCATTTGCACTCGTCAGGAGATAATGACATCATTAGCACACATTAACATGTCTTTGTTATCATTCCCTCAGTGTCCCGTAGTCCCAGTGCACGCTTGTGTGTGTGTGTGTGTGTGTGTGTGTGTGTGTGTGTGTGTGTGTGTGTGTGTGTGTGTGTGTGTGTGTGTGTGTGTGTGTGTGTGTGTGTGTGTGTGTGTGTGTGTGTGTGTGTATGGCCTAGCATTACTATACTTGTGGGGACCTAAATCTGTTTATACAGTCACGTGTGGGGACTGGCTTCCCTTATGGGGACAAATTGGAGGTCCCCATAAGGGGGATCATTAATTTTAGGGTGAAGACTTGGTTAGGGTTAGGCATGTGTTGGTTATGGTTAAGGTTAGGATAAGTCTCCAGGAAATGCATGTAAGTCAATGTAATGTCCCCTGAAGTGATGTATACATGGTGTGTGTGTGTGTGTGTGTGTGTGCGTGTGCGTGTGCGTGTGTGTGTGTGTGTGTGTGTGTGTGTGTGTGTGTGTGTGTGTGTGTGTGTGTGTGTGTGTGTGTGTGTGTGTGTGTGTGTGTGTGTGTGTGTGTGTGTGTGTGTGTGTGAAGAGAAAGAGCTGTGAATGGGGAAGAAGCATAAGTATAGGTTTTTTCAACACTCTCTCAATCTATCACAGTCTGTCAGAGAGGTGTGTTTGTGTGTGTTAACAAACGCACCCATTTACACATCAGTTGAGATATTTCACAGCAAAAAGTACTTGCTAATTGCTCTCATAGACACAAGCTTTTCGTTGCTATATGACAACATTGGAGTTACAGGTATTGATTAAAAAAGGTGTTGGTGGAAGTGCTTTAATAATGTGTTCATATGAATATATTAATCTATGAGAAAGCACAAGGCACTCAAAACAGTTATAATTGAGGCCTTATCCTGCTGATGTTCAGGTGTATATCAGTATGTAGTGTCTCTACTTTAAAGAGTCCTCTCCTGCTGATGTTCAGGTGTATATCAGTATGTAGTGTCTCTACTTTAAAGAGTCCTCTCCTGCTGATGTTCAGGTGTATGTCAGTATGTAGTGTCTCTACTTTAAAGAGTCCTCTCCTGCTGATGTTCAGGTGTATGTCAGTATGTAGTGTCTCTACTTTAAAGAGTCCTCTCCTGCTGATGTTCAGGTGTATATCAGTATGTAGTGTCTCTACTTTAAAGAGTCCTATCCTGCTGATGTTCAGGAGTATATCAGTATGTAGTGTCTCTACTTTAAAGAGTCCTCTCCTGCTGATGTTCAGGTGTATGTCAGTATGTAGTGTCTCTACTTTAAAGAGTCCTCTCCTGCTGATGTTCAGGTGTATATCAGTATGTAGTGTCTCTACTTTAAAGAGTCCTATCCTGCTGATGTTCAGGTGGATATCAGTATGTAGTGTCTCTACTTTAAAGAGTCCTCTCCTGCTGATGTTCAGGTGTATATCAGTATGTAGTGTCTCTACTTTAAAGAGTCCTCTCCTGCTGATGTTCAGGTGTATGTCAGTATGTAGTGTCTCTACTTTAAAGAGTCCTCTCCTGCTGATGTTCAGGTGTATATCAGTATGTAGTGTCTCTACTTTAAAGAGTCCTATCCTGCTGATGTTCAGGAGTATATCAGTATGTAGTGTCTCTACTTTAAAGAGTCCTCTCCTGCTGATGTTCAGGTGTATATCAGTATGTAGTGTCTCTACTTTAAAGAGTCCTCTCCTGCTGATGTTCAGGTGTATATCACTATGTAGTGTCTCTACTTTAAAGAGTCTTATAGTGTGTATTTTTCTCATACTGCCTGTGACGAAGTAAGTGAAAATGATTTCCTATCAAAACCCACGATGCCCTCACAGCAGGGGGTCTGAAAACATGTTCTCATTCATTCATGATAGCTTAGGTTTGAATGTTTTGTTAAAATACTTTTTGAATGTAAATTGTAATTCGGCATTGATACCAGCATGAGGCTTTTTTCATTAACACAGTTTAAAAAGAAAGTGTAAGATCAATTGAGATTCACCTTATGTTTGAAACCCTGAAAAGATTACAACAAAACCCAAATAGTTTCATGTTCCCTTAAAATGTATTGAGCATTGTGAACGTGTACTGTCAGAATGATTTGTTTTAAATGTATTTCTAGAACAGGTTATTTAGTTTGTCTTTTCTGTGTTAGATGAAAGTGAAACACTAGAAATCCTTTCAGTTAACCTCCACCTTTTACTCTGTATCCAATGTGGGATCCCACTATAAGGCAGCATGATAACACTTCCAAAAAATGGTCGGACCCTCAGAGTTTCGAAGGAGCTCACCTTGAAAGGCACTCTGTCCATCAGGTCGTCCAGCAGAGGGACAACGTTTCTCTCTCTGGACATTCCTGGTTCCCAAATAAAGGCGTTACATTCATCCTCCTGCTGGAAGCTATTTTCAGTTCATATATTTCCCCTGAGTGATCCTGAGGTCTCCAGAGTCAGGAGCCCTGTCCTCTCCGGATGTTTAGGAATGATCATAAATCAGATCCATATGTGTTCTCTCTTTATTATTCCCAGTGGACAGAAAGCCACCTATATCAACAGCTGGCGTCCTCTACCTCAAACACAGTCAGATGCACCTGCACGCAAACGAGTCAATGAACGCAGAGCTCAGAGACGGAAGGGTTCAAATGTCATGGCAGTTCTTCAAATGCATTGCAAATTAAAAACAGATGATCCGATTGCTAGAATTTACCAATCCGTTACATAAACTTAGATGATGTAATACTCATTTGAGAATAGTATTATATGATTCAGTCAGAATGCAATGGATGTGTGACTTTTGAGTTATATTTGCAGAAACTAGGACTTCTATGACGTTTATCTCCCCTATGTCCTAATTCCTCTCCCTCTCCTTGACCCTGAAAAACGTATTTTGATGAGTTATTCTGGTGCCTATCCCTAGCCCACAGCGGTGTGTGTGTCCAGGCTAAAGCCGCCTCTCGCTGCTTGACCTCGCTCTGCCTGCCTCCCCGGCCCTTAATCCTGATCAGGCCTGTCTAGACCTCTCATCAGCACATAATCAGGGGGAAGGACGGGGCCGCGGGGAGCGGCGGATGCAGAGAAAGTGACCCTGACAGTGACCCGCACATTCATTCCACTGTTTACTTTCTCGGTACACAGACAGTCTATACAGGGAGTCCAAGCAGAGGATGGAAGATGGATGGAGGGGGAGATAGTGAGGCAGGGGAGAGAGAGGACAGACGTAACCACAGGAAGGGAATCCTTAACAAAATGTATCTTGAAAGTCTCCAAGTATTTGAAAAGAATGCCACGATGAAGGAGGAATGATATTAATTATACACAATGAAATGCAAAAAAAACGTTCTTTCATAGATTCATTTATGTTGACGCAATAGTTTGACATCATGGGCAACATCCTTATTCAACCTTAAGAGATGGTTAGCTTAGTTTAGCTTAGCATAAAGACTGGAAACGTGGGGAAACACCTAGCCAGACAAAATATGACATTTTAACTACTAAGCTTTAGATATTTTGGTAGTTGGATTAGCTGTATAGACACAGATAACATTGGTTTACCCCTATACTCCTATGAGGACAATATATTACATTCAAAAAACGTGTAATGTAATTGAGGAACTGAAGTTACAACTATGTTTTATAAAGTAATTCTAAGAATACAGCCAAAAAACACTGCAATCAAATGGCTGATCATACCACTATGAAAACACTTAGTGACCTTTTTTGCCAGTGACAATAAAAATCAACAAAAAGGCCAAGAAAACTGAAAGGAAAAAATGTCATTTATGGGACAGGATTTACTATCATGAGCTCCATCCCATTACCACACATAAACTCAGTCTCTGTTAAGCCAGGGCTCCAGTGAAGCGGCAAGTGTGACATGGTGAGATTACTGAACGTGAGTAAATGTGATGAGAGGCTAAACGCATGCACTAATGACATGACGGGCGTCGCTGGCCAACCACGGAGAGAGAAGGGACTTCACATCAAATAAGGTACTGCAAACACGAGCTGTGAGCTTCAATAAATAAAATGAAACCAAAGGGATGAAGATGTGTGTGTGTGTGTGTGTGCATCTGGAAGGCAGTCGCTGTGCCATTACATGTCATTAGTTAGACGCTTTTATCCAAAGCGACTTACATACATTCAGTACTGTGGACAATCCCAAGAGCAATTTGGGGTGAAGTGTCTTGCCCAGGGACACAACGACATGCTGACTACAGTGGGGTTTGAACTTGCTACCCCCTGATTCGAAAGTCCAGCACACTAACCACTGAGCCACAGCCGCCCCGCCATCTTCAACACTGTGATCTCATAAGAAATCCCCCCTCATGGCAGGTTTTCATCAAGTCCCTGCAGCTGAACTCATGCGCACACACACACACACACACACACACACACACACACACACACACACACACACACACACACACACACACACACACACACACACATGATCAAAAGGAGCGCCTAGAGTCTGCACCTGCATACTGTCCCGCACTCAAACACACCCTACACATTGAGCTGTGTCAGCACGCAGAGTGAATGGAAACCTGTTCCTAGGATCTCTTCTTGCTGTGTTTCCATCGCCTCACCCTCTTGTCTTTCGCCTTGCTTCTTCTTTCTTATTCTCCTATCCCCTCCTTTTTCTACTTTGCTTTCTTCCCACTCTAATAACTTGGATTTCTCGCTTTAAAACAGACATATTCCTCAACTCCCCAGCTTCCTAATCACATCTCCATTCCTGTAAATACTCTCACCATCTCCAGCATTAGTTGGGTGCCTCCTGTCCTCATTTACATACAGGGGGGTTTAACAGGGTTGCTCTAATTGGCTGTCTGGTCTGTATTGCTAGTGCTAATTGCTTGTCTGTTAAAGTCTCCATACAAGAGTTGACCGACCCCCCTATGGGAGGGGTTTATCGAATAGCTGTCAATCACTGCAGCCCACCCAGAATGCCTTTGTAGAGTTTGCAAAACTTGACCCAAAATGACTATAACGTGCCTTCATCTGCAATTGTTTATAGCATAAATCCGTTTACATCTCACATAATGTATATATTATAAGAACACATTATACCATATGTCATTAATTTGCACCCTTGCAACGTTTGCATGCACTTTTTAAAATGTCTTTATCTTCTTGAGCTATTGTTATTGTTTATTTCTTGTATATCTATATACATGTTGCATTTTTTGAACATCCTGCGACTTCAGATACCTTTGCCAGAACGACACTGTAGTTGTTAGTGCATTTGACAATAGAGCTGTTGAATCTGATATAAGTGTGAATCGATGACACGGGCGTCACCTGGATGTAGAAGCAGACGATTACAACGTCGGACCAAAAGGGAGTTTAATATGTGAATCCAGTCAGAACAGCGGACAGGATTAAACCTCTGACACCGGGCATTCACGAGGACACGGTATTTTAATAATCAGGAAATCACGAGGAGCATTTTCATCTCATAATGCCAACAAGTTGCAAACCTAAACGACAGAATACATCTTTTGGCGAAGACACCATATGTGATCATTTCAATGATGTGGTCAACATTTTAAATTGAAAATAAACAAGAGGTCAAGGTTAGTGTAATGATAGTAGTATGTTACTATATCCTAAATCAATGCAAGTCGACATGGGCTTGCATTGATGCACTTAAGTAAATTAGTGTCGATAGGAACGTTAAACAAATACTACGATGTATTGTAAAGAACCAAACGATATAACAATATATAGTTGTTGTATACAAATGACCTCGTGTAGATTCATAAGAGTTAGACTGGCATGACTGAAGATTATTTAGTATAGTTACGAACATAATTTCTTATTTGTTAACTGAAAAGAAAGATGGTGATATAATTATTCATAGTAGGTGACTAACACCTTCTTATTCACCATATCATATATTTTATAAGATTTAAGATGATCAATATCTTGCCAGTCACGAGTCATCGTTCCACTTCATTGAGTCTACTTCGGTGTATCAGTCATTTTGTCAGATTTAGGGACTCATTTAGGGACCAACATCTCTTATATTAGCAGCAAAGGATGAGTCATGTCACTCTTAACAATGTCACTCCTTTTTTTTATAGGAGAAAAGTAGTTCTACCTGTGCACCCCTCCCTTGTGTGTATTTACAACAACAGTGTGTTCTGGCATCAACCGAGTGTAAACCATTTCCTGCAAAAACGGCGTGTGATTCCAGGAATTCCTGACTGAATACCGGCTGCATGGAGTGCCGTGTGATAATGTGGCTGAAGGAATTCTAAGAGGCACTCGGGCTGGTGTGCTGTTTACATTGCAGTCGAAAAAGCAAGTCATTAACATTCCCCTCATTGTTGCGTGCCGTTTCTCAGACGTCGGGCTGCATCTCAATGGGATTTTCATTGAGACAGCCGGAGAGTCAATTTGCTTATCTGGCTATTGGCGATTTAATGCCTTGATGTGGTTGTTGTTGTTGTTGTTGTTGTCTTCCAAACGTAGGGCTGTTATCTACAATAACTCCAAACAGTGCCTTTACAGGAGTCACGTAGTGGCAGGCTGGCCACTGATAACAACAAAGCTTTATTTATATAGCCCTTTACATACAACACATGCAGCTCAAAATGATTTACAAAATGACACATCAGAAGTTAAAAACAAACAATAATCAAATCAAATCAAGTTTTATTTATATAGCACATTTTTAAAACGATTTTTGGTCGAGCCAAAGTGCTGTACATGCAATAAAAACACTTTACTACAATATCAAACAGAAGACAACAAATTACAACAGCAACAAATAAAAATCAAACACAGGGAAAAGTCAGGAGTCGTGCTCCGCTCTGACTACAAGGCCAGGGAGAAGAAGTGAGTTTTTAGTGTTGATTTAAAAACCCCTAGGGTCTGGGCCGACCTCACATGGAGGGGCAGAGTGCTCCAGAGCCTGGGGCCAGCTGCTGCGAAGGCTCTGTGACCTCGGGGTTTGAGCCTGGTCTTGGGCACTAGCAGCAGCAGCTGGTCAGCCGACCTTAAGGCTCTGCCTGGGGTGTAGCGATGGATTCGGAACCGAATTGGAAGCCAGTGCAGTGAGGCCAGAAATGGGGTGATGTGGTCACGCTTTTTATGGCCAATAAGAAATTCCCCTCAGATCAGGGGTTGTCAAACTCATTTTCATCTCGGCCATATTTCATTATTGCCTCTGCATTGGATTAATATCAGATAGGGTAATAACTTCATAATTCTGAAAGCAGAAGTCTAGGGCAAAAAATGCAAGTCTCATCAGTGAGAATGTCACAAAATGATTTAAAAAGAAATGCCACATTCTTAAAAAAGTCAAACAAAAAAAAAAGTAACATTTTGAAAAAAGGTCAGATTCTGAGAAGAAATGACTATTTTGAAGAAAAAATCTAATTCTGAGAAAAAGGTCAAATTTGAGATGCATTGTAAGACATGTAGTTTATGGGCAACGTGCTTCTGTAAATCTGCATGTAACCATATAATAAACATACTATATTCTTTGCAAGCTCTTGTGGGGCCACATTAAATGAAGTCACGGGCCGGATTTGGCCCCCGGGCCATGACTTTGACACCCCTGCCTCAGATTATTTGTCAAGAACTTTGAAGGTACATGCAGCAACATGCAACATTTGATCAGGTTAATGGACACAAGGAGGTAAAAGGTATGATAATTAAAATAAAATAAATAATGGTTTCTCTCCGACAGATAAGACAACTGAGTCGATGCAACAATATAAAATATAAAACCCCATAAAACAAAGTGAACATATAGGTACAACAGAAAGAAAAAGAAAAAGATTAAGACATGTCAAATAAATAATAGATAAATAATAAAGACGACAAGAACATTTGAAGTGGGGGGTTATAATAAAATGCTAATCTAAAAATATGTGTCTTTAGCTGGTGTTTAAAAATGTCCACTGAGATTTCCTGGTATAGGGTGTTCCACTTATAATACCAGGGCCATCTTAAAAGAGACTTCATACACACACACACACACACACACACACACACACACACACACACACACACACACACACACACACACACACACACACACACCGTAGCACGTGCACGCTCTCACATGCACTCCTCTCCCTAGACGTTCCCCTGGGCTGTAATTGAGAGCAGGGAGGCCCCCAACAGATAAACAAGACCTATTGATTCAGTGTAATTTGACTCAGTGGGTGCCATAATGACATTATAGGATGGGACCTGTGTGTGTGTGTGTGTGTGTGTGTGTGTGTGTGTGTGTGTGTGTGTGTTGTGTGTGTGTGTGTGTGTGTGTGTGTGTGTGTGTGTGTGTGTGTGTGTGTGTGTGTGTGTGTGTGTGTGCACAGGTGATTGCTATAGTGAATGATGGCACATTATTCAGCTGTGCCAGGGGATTTAGCTGATTGGAAAGTGATATGGAAGAGGGTGAGCAAGATGGTGAGACAGAGGGGGAAAGAGGTAGCAAAGTGCCAGAGAGAGAAAGTGTATGTTATAGATGAGAGGGTAGCAGTGTGAAAGGAAAAGTAAATTACTCTGCTCTCGAGTGTTTTTCCACAGGCACGCTGCCATAAAAATGTCTATCTGTGTAAAACTTGTGGGCGATCAATGAGCCATCGGAATAATGTTTTACTTGCTAATCAAACGAGGGGACGGCAAGAGAAAGACTTTTCAATGTTGTGGGAGCAGATGAAGTCTCCAGTTGAATTCCAATCATTCCACAGTTTGACTACAGATTTGGAAATGCTAATCAGCCATCTGTTGCTCGCCGGCAGCAGATCAAGGCCGTTCGCTCACTTCTGGTGGCTGCCTTTCAAGAATAAACACTCGATTGGAAAGCAAAAGCAGTTTGTTTGCTTTCACTTTGGTGTTTTATTACCATTTGAGCATACACCGTTCTGGTGCAGGCTCACACACAAGCAAAAACAAAAGCTGTTGTTACACTGATAATGATTTTTACGACCAATGCTGTTTTAATGGAACTGCAAATAGCAGGTGTGTTGTGCCAATATACAGTCTGTATTTAAGGTGACAACTTTAATGCCACACAATTACAATTCATCAGGTTTTATTCATTGCAGGATGGAAAAGCTTCTGCAGCAGAATTAAGATAATGGCGCTCTAAAATCCAGTGTAACGATAGCCATAAAACACTTCGATAATCCAATTAAAGTATTGCACTGTGCTTAGTTCAGGGTTAAGACCTTAACAGTAATACATCACATATCTGCATTGTTTAACAGTATGAGATTAGCTCAGAGAGCAGATATTTAACAGCTGTCTAGCTAAATGCCTATTGAGCTTAATGCTAACGTCAGCATGCTAATATGCTCACACTGACAATGTTCAGGTCATCATGTTTACCTTGTTCATCATCTTAGGCCCCATTTACACGGGAAGGCAAAGGAAACGCAAACGAACCGAATTCGATATCAAAAAATTCCTCCATTCACACGGATACGGCTCAATAAACGTGTCCCTTCCCACGAGACCGATCGACCCGATGGAGTACATATGCCGGGCCTGTAGCCTAAGTGGCGCTGTACTTCCGTCACAAAATACACCAAAAGCAGCGAAGAAGACCCCCTAAGCATGGTTGCCATGGTTGCCTGGTTGCCCTTCTGTTTATTATCTGCGGTAGATTTAGCAACATGTAGTTCATAGTTCTCCATGTCCTCACTGTGCAGCTCCTTCAGCGATAGGCTGCTGCATCCCCGCTGTCTCACGGAGAGATACCGCAGGTCTTTCCTTCCTGAAGCGGTCAGACTATACAACCAGCACAGCCCCTAGTTGACCCCCCCCCCCCCCCACACACACACACACACACACACCACAACACAGACTACATCACCCCTTGCTGCTAAATACCAACAAACAATGTGCAATATGTGCAATATATAAATGCCATTAACTGTGTAATATATACCTGGCTGCTAAATACTTAGAACTGTTAACTCAAAAGGTGTGTATTTCTTGTTTTGTAAATTGTATAACTTGCTTGTTAAATACCAACCACCTATGTGCAATATGTGCTAAATGTGCAATATATATATAGATGCCGTTAATCTGTGTAATATATACCTGGCTGCTAAATCCTAAGAACTGTTACAGGATGTGTATTTTTTTAATTATGTAATTTTTTATTTTTTATTATATATTTTTTAAATTGTTATCATAACTTAGTACTTTTTTAAATGCATGTCACATATTTATGTAACATTAAACTGTCTGTGGCTCTTTTTCCTGCTGTAACTATGCACATTTCCCCTCCGTGGGACTAATAAAGGTATTCTGATTCTGATGTCCACTTGGTTGAGGTAGAGGAGCTGTGGATTCTGCACTAACATCTGTAGCATGGTAAGTAGCTGACCATGCTACAGCAGTGAGCAGCAGAGGTGGGGAGAGGCGGGGCTATGGCTTCATCGTTATCAGTACACAAGGAGCCTCACACGAACGAACGGGCTATACGAAAGAGAAAGTAGCGGATACAACGCATTCCCGTGTAAACAGCACCTTAGGTTAGTGAGTCAGCATGCTATCATTTGCTTATTAGCACTAAACTCACAGCAGTGGCTGATTTGAATGGCTTAAGTTGTGCTTGCCTGTGTTCATAAACCAATGTAGAAGAAGAGCTAAAGTCACTAGCAGGCTAACAATGATCCACTAGCTTATGTAACACAATGCAATCTCTCATTCAGCATTCTGCTTTCAAAAAACGTGTTCCTGAGGTTTACTTCTATATTAATCCTCTTCCAGGGAGGTACTATTTTCAGTGTGATTTGTGTGTCAGTTTGTCAGGATATCCTAAAAAACGACTTACCCGATTTCCATTAGATTTGGTTTTTATGGTGTCGCACAGGTCAAGGAAGAACCAAACACATTTTGGAGCAGATCTTGCCAGAAGTCTGCTTTTTCTGAGTGTTTGTTAGACACAGAAACCTTAGGGATTCGTCAGATTGCCTTACACAACACAACTAGCCAAACCCACAATATTCACAAAAGCATTTTCACCTGATGATGGCACACAATTCACTTAATAGTAGTAAAACATTGATTTGTGTGCCAAATCCTCTATCGATCCATTCAATGGTTTTAAAGGTATTTCAAGTCAGGGGATCACCAAAGCTGTTCTTATGGGGACCATGAATGTGTCTTCTATGTCATCCATCGAATAGACGTTGAAATATTTGTTGTCTTCCCTTTAGAGCCACAGCTCCGGTGTTGCAGAAATAAAATCAATACCGTTCTGATGCATTGTTTTTTTGTTACAACACACACACACACACACACACACACACACACACACACACACACACACAGATTCACACTTCAGATCAGATGTGTGTATCCCTGCCTCTAACCCCACAGTGGATGCTAAGGAGGCATTCAGCTGTCATTTTGACTTCCAGTGGCCTCTCCTCCATCTGACAGGCTGAGACCGCGGTAATTGGTGCCACGTATGATTCTGTCAACTTGGAGGACAGGTAGCGAGAGACAGAGAAAATCAGAGAGAAGAAGAAACAGACACACAGATATTTGTGGTGGTTCCGTTTGTATTTATCTTCCACTGTGATCTAAAAATTGTATTTCAACCTGGTTTGCTTATTTACAAATGGCTTCCAAAATTTCGTATTTTCTGTTACTCCCTGATTACTAGATCAATTTGACAAAAATTCTGATAGTGTTTATTTCCTCGACATCCTAACCCTCAATTATGTGTGATTTTCTATCCATTTTCCCCCCTTACTCCTGTTTGCAGGACTGTCTCCCTTCCCCCAATGCCCAGACACACACATTTCTAAGCAGTATGGCAAAATATATAAATATCTATATACCATATGAGCAGATGCCATACATATTATATCAGTGCACAACCTTAACACACACATACACACACACACACACACAAGTCTGGCTCAACCCCAGTCTTAGGAATTACAAAATAAAGCACCGACAATTCTGTGTATCACACGAGCAGCCATTTGCACAGAATTAGGTCAACACTTCTCCACACTACACCCCTCCTTCCCTCTCTCTCTGTCTTTGCTGATTACTAACTCATTTGCGTCGTCTTGCTTCCTGCTTATCAATTCTCTTTACTGTAATTTATATAATAAGCCTGTAGTGTAACACCCACACCCCAGAAAAATATATTCTCTTCACATATTGTGCCTACAATGAAGATACAAATCGAGAAGTCTCTTAGGCGCCGTTTCAAAGGTGCACAATCTGCGTTAAGACTTCAAAGCTTTTCCAGTCAAAAGTAATCATTTTGGGATTTGGCCAATGTGTGTTTCTTTGATATGCCGTTTTCAATGTGTGATTGTAGATGTTCAGATCTCAGCAGATGAATTATTCCACACGGTGCGAGTCTGTATAAAAAGTCAGTACTGTAACTGTAGGAGTATGAGGGAAAGGCTGAACCGAGCAGCCATCTTGCAATCCGTGGATCGCTCTCTTTTCTGCCTCATCCTCGGGCATGCAGCCTCCCTCCCCCACCCCCGCATGTGCCAGCCTAGAGGGTGTGCTGGGAGGGCAAAGTCGAGTGTGTGTGTGTGTGTGTGTGTGTGTGTGTGTGTGTGTGTGTGTGTGTGTGTGTGTGTGTGTGTGTGTGTGTGTGTGTGTGTGTGTGTGTGTGTGTGTGTCGATGCCAGGAGCAGCCTTGCTACTGTAGCTTTTCAGGCTCAGTGCCACTGCCCCCTTTTTTTTTTGTACAGGTTTACAATTCCCCTCCAAAGCTACCTTCCTCTATCACCCTCACTTGACCTCATTACCTTACCGTCACACAGACCACACGATGAACACATTCACCTCATTCTGAGAATAATACAGATTCCCCACATTCTTTGGAGACGATGTGACCTGCCGGCGGTCTCTGCAGCCCCCGTGTTGGGTTGGACTGGGATGTTGTGGTTTACTGTCTTGGGTTCACACATAGTAAACCTTTATTCCCCTGAACCAGCTGACTGCCTCGTCGTATGTTAGCAGCACCATCAGAGAACCTGCCACACCTCCCTCTTTTGTTTATTCACACTAAATGAGACGATGAAATACTACCAATACAACCAAAGCCCCGGCATTCACTGTGTCCTTCTCACCATACCTATTTTTTAATCAAAAGGCATCCCACTGGTTTGTGTTTTGGTCTCTCATGGGGATATCAAAGGGCCATCCACCCTGAAAGAGTGCACATCCAGCCAGCCTCCATGCACAGACCTGTCACTACCTCTCAATCACATCCTAATACTGTGTGTGTGATTCCTCTCCCTGGGGATAAGTGTCACTAGTTTGTGTATAAAGCATCTTTTCAGAGGCACATGCATCACCAGCTACACTGATGTCCTTGGAAGGTGTTAAGCTTTTAATTAGATCTATATCTCCTGAACATACATTCTCCCAGATTGACTTAATTAGCTAATACAGACAGTGACAGTGTGGATGGTGGGCTGTGAACAGATTAAGCAAATGTGTTATAATGTGTTAATTTTAGAGGTGCTGATCTCTTAGGACAGAGACAGACTTGTGTTTTCAGTCTTTTATTTAAGATACAAACATTTCTGTTCTTTTAAGAAGACAGGCTTATACTATTGGCTCTGACATCTTTGGAAATGTTGCTTTTGCCATCACCAAGTGAGCATCTCAAGGTATACACAATGCAAGTGAATCAGTCAAATCAAACGATGAAACAAGGACACTTGCTGTTGGACGTGGAGGCTTGGAGTTTGTGCTTGTCCAAAAAGAAGTGGCGAGGAAAGAGATAAGACAAAAAGAAACACCAGCCTCTATGGAAATCTGTATCTAACGCTAAATAGCTTTTAAGTAAATCAGCTACACACTAAATGCATTCTACCTGCAGGTTTGGCCTATTTTAGACCAAGGCTATGGGTGGTTTCACATTTAATCAGGCGTTGCGGTGAAAAGGGCAATCCTACCCTTAGTTTGAATCTAAGGTAGTGCGCTGCAGAGTGGATGACTGCAGGGGATACAAAGTGGACAACCTGAACAGAATCAACTTTTGTAGAAGCGCAACCTGATGCCATGTCGCAGTCGCAAAGTAAAATCAGGTGCTATTCAGGCGGAGTTGTGTTTATGTATGCAGGATAAGCTGCAAGAACAATACGATAAAGCTTAATTTGGTTTAAGTAAATGAGTTTGAGTTTGTGGATATTAAGTAAAAACTCTTGGTCGAGGCTTAAGGTTCATCTTTTTTCATTTAATTGTTTATTTGAACCGGGACAATGCACATTACCAATCAATTAATCAATGTTTATTTATAAAGCCCAATATCACATGTTACATTTGTCTCAGTGGACTTCACAGTTTGTACAGAATATCAGTATGACAATACGACACCCTCTGTCCTTAGACCCTCTGTCCTTAGACCCTCACATCGTACAAGGAAACACTTCCAGAGAAAACCCACAGTTTAAAGGGAACATGGAGAAACCTCAGGGAGAGCAACAGAGGAGGGATCCCTCTCCCAGGACGGACAGACGTGCAATAGATGCCGTGTGTAAATTGAAAAGATAATACATTTATAACATAGGTAGTCCAAATGTTTGGAAATGCATGTGTCTATAATAAGAAGATGAATCCACGAGGATATCCACCCAGGACTTATGATCCAGGACCACAGCCACGACTCATGATCCAGGACCACAGCCACGACTCAAGATCCTGGGCTCAAGATCCTGGGCTCAAGATCCAGGACTCATGATCCAGGACTCATGATCCAGGACTCATGATCCAGGACTCATGATCCAGGACTCAGGACCACATTAATGAACATTTTAAACAAAATAATGCTTTGAAATGTAAATGAGCTTTGAGCTAATTTCCATCCGTAGTCCCTTCTAATCTTCTTCTCTTTTGTTATTGGGCGGGTTAAAGTTCAGAAGCTAAGGTCACACGAATGGGAGCATGCTAATCGCTGCAACGCCTGATTGGTTGTTAATTAAATAATAGGTTAAATGTGTCCTTTGAGTTGAATGTAAACCGCATGATGATCATCCTCCAAAGACCTGACACGTTTGAACTGAAGTCCCCTCTGCCACACTTTAAAGGCAGATGGTTGGTATCTTTCCGCCGCGGGCCACTGAACTGCTTCCTACATGATATGACCTTTTAAAGCAGGCAGTCAGAGAGTTAAGCAGTAGTGTGTTGTTTCCGTGCTTAATTCAGGAGAACATATCCAAATATATAAACAGAAAATGATGCAGAAGTAACCCTGGCTTTAAATCAATGTCCTAAAAAGCTCTTGGTTTTCTGTAAAGGAGTAGTAAGTCCAGACCAAAAGGGTTATTCATTTGCATGAGGATGTGTGTCTCAGCAGGCCATGCAAAGACACTGGCTATAGCAGCTGCAACATTAGTGGGTCAGTGTGCCATCAACCCATTCATCAGCACTTCTCCCTCTCTCCTCGCTTTTCTCTGACTCACCACACATCCATCCATTACCCGCTTATACCTCTCACTCCCTCTCCTGCTCACTGACGATCACAAAGCGTCCACATGCAGACTAATATGCAGATTATTAAGAGTTTTGAATTAATTCCTTAAGACTGACAACCACGAGGTGTGTAAATGAGGTCAGCTTACAAGGTTCATGCACGCAATCCATGCAAAGTCATGTCAAAACTGCTTTGAAAACATTTCCCCTGATATTAAGAAAAAAGAGCTCCGGCATATTTCACCATGCAGCGCCAACCATTTTCCAATATCAGCTGGGATCTGGATGAGTTTGGCTTTCTTTCAACATCGATAGTTCAGTGTGGGTGAACATGAGGAAATGATGTAATTTAGCCAAAATAAGTGAATGTCGGTCGTAGATAGGCGAGTAGTAGGATGAAATGTTGATGTGGTGTTGGTCTCCAGTACCAGTATTAAGCTCTTAAAGGGGAAAACCACCGTTATCACACATCAATATTGTGATTACAGGGTTTGGGGAGATATAGTGCATGTGTGAAAGGAATAGCATTGGAAATGATTTTGAATCTAACAACTTGCAGCATAAGACTTAGCATCAGCCACTAACAACACATCAAACCGGACCAAAGACTTGTGGGTAATGTAGGCGGTCTGTTTTGATAAGCAAGAAAAAGAGAGAAGGTTCAAAAGAAAAATATCTCAAGGTAATTGTGACGTAATACTACCAGTAAGCTCCAAAACCACAGGTTCCTACATTTCCCATAATGCAACGAGATACCATCTTTCAATATAATATTCACATATTCATGGTAAGTCGTTAAACATTAGAAAGGGCCATCCAGAGGATTTATTGACTACTCATTGTGACGATCATACTGAACTCGTGGAAAATTGTTGGAGTGCCTTTTTTAATTTAATGTAAAGTGAATTTAGTCGCTCTCCAATATTGATTATCCAGCTCTCCCTTACAAAGCAGCAGTGTCTCCCACTTTCACTTCTATTATCCGTTTCCTAGAAGTTGCCTGGCCTCCGTGCATTCCTGAGATAAACTCAGAAAGACTAACAAAGCCTAAGACTGTCATATTTTCGGACAAGAAAAGCTTGCAAAGCGCTGGTTTTCTCTCTTTCCTCGTCTTCCCATTCCCTCTACTTCCTCCTGACATCCTCCCTGTCTCTCCCTCTCAGGATGGATGCAGGAAGACGAAGGAGGCGGAAGAGGGAAAGAGAGGGGGTGGATGTGTTGTGCAGTTCTGCTGAATGTGCTCACATGTATGAAAGAAGAAGAATTTATTTTAGGACTCCCGCGTGGGTGTACACAGATTTGAAACACACACACACACACTGGTAGTGAGAGCCTAGAGATAAGCCTGACCTACCTTTCTATCAATCTTGTTTTAGAGAGCTGCTGCAAGGAAGCTTTTCTTTAAGCTCAAATACGTTTCCATTTACCTGAATCCTCCAAATGCACTGAGCATTATCTAACACACACAGAAACACACACAGAAGACAACAAATAGGGCGGAAAAGGAGAATAAGGGAAATACAAAGCGAGTGGATCACCTCTCAGCCACACATCGCACAATGAGTGTCCACGGTGTTGTGTCATATTGTGTCAGCATTGCCACAACGTTATTATCCCCTAGAAACTGTTGTCATGGTAATAAGGTCACTGGCATGCTCATATGTCAAAAGGGATTTATACTGGGCTGACACCATTTCCAGTGCAGCGTGTGCCAGGCGTGTGTGTGTGTGTGTATGTGTGTGTGTGTTTGTACAGTATGTTAGACAAAGACAGATTGGAAGGCTGAGTAATTTCTTGTCGCTGTTAAGTAACAACGAGGCTGGAATTCCACATTTTACACAAACTATCCTTGATTTCCTGAAAATGAAGGCCTATTTCAAAATCAATGCTCACGTTAATACATCAAAAACATTTCCACATTGCTTTACAACAATGCTTCTCTTTACTACAATATGAACACCGTGGTATTTCACCTTCACCAGGGAAATCCCCCCGCCGGGACTTCACCTCTCTGACCATCAGTCACTGAGAAGGGGGAAGCATAAGAGAGATGAAAGTGAAAGTAAATGTAGTGAATGCACGCTCGACAGGGTGATTCATTTGCTTATTACTTAATATGAAGTTGTAAATGGAAAGTCCCAAACACTTCTGCGAAACTGCTTTTTGGTCTTTTTTAGACAAATGTCCCGGAAATCCCTGAAAATCCCAGGAAGATTTGGAAAGAGAAGCTGCTTCTTTGTCACTCCTTACAACATGTAAATGTGACCTACTTAACTGGCATTTAACCAGCCTGGTGTACTACAACACTGCACCTGCCCATTTCTTCGCCCCATTGTTGTTTGCCCGCCAACTCTGACCCCCTTTGACCCCAGGGCCACTCGGGCTCAAAGTCATGATTCTTTTTTTTCTATTTGTCCAGCGTGGACATCTGTCAGCTCAAACACGGTGCCATATGCTCTCTATTGTCCCTCCATGAGCTCTGTGAATCAGCGCTTACACGACTGAGCGAGCACTTAAGAGATATTGACCGCAGCTTGGCATGGCTTTGATTAAAATGGCTGATTACAAAAAAGACTATATGCTATCATGTCAGAATTAACTTGGTTGTTTGTTATTTTCCCCAAGGATGATGTGGTCACATTTTAATGAAACTTGGTGCAGGAAGTAGAATTTGTCAAGTGAGAACAAGTGGTGGAAAGCACATTTTCTCAAGTATTGAACTTATATACACATGTGAGGTACTTTACTTGTACTTCATCCGAGATATATTTACTAGTTACTTTATAAATTTGGATTCCACATGTCCAGCTTCTTAAATGTGAAGATTTGCTGCTTTTGCTTTTAAATATTTTAATGTATTTAAAGATTTGTTTTAGAGTACTTTTACTCCTAATACTTTAAATACATGTTCCTAATCGTATTCAAATACCTATAATTGAGTACCATTCTCGATAAAGTTATTTTACTTGAAATTGAGGTATTTTTACATTGCTAAATTAAGAATATTTGAATACTTTTTCCACCACTGGTGATAACCCATTACATTTTAAACAGATCCAGATCACTGGACAGATAATCTTTTACTATTATTATTACCATTATGAAATCTGTGCTGCGTTCATGTGGTGTGGGAATAATCTTAAAAATAAATTGTGACATGTTAACGCCCTCATAACAACTTAAAATCTGCTATTAATGTGTTGTCTTAATGCTCTGAGCAATAAAATACATATTTTTTGTATATCTTTTTCTCCCATAATGACCTAAAGCGGCACTGGCAGAGGTCTCCGCTCTCCAAGTGTCAGTACACGCTCCAGAAATAGCATTCATTAACTTTCCACACATTCTCTCCAGTGATCTGCTCAGTATCGGCTGATTTATTAAAATCCTTTGTCCCGTCTGCCTCTCTTTCTCTTGCATTCACTGTCTACACCCGGCCAGTTCTACCTCTTCTTTCCCCCTTCAGCAGGACTTGTGATACTCATCCATAGGGTGATGAAGCGCAGAACAATGGCGCCTTTGGGAGACAGGAATATATAAACACAGAGCTTCATTGACGGCAGCCAGACAGCAAGACTGTGACGGGGGGTTAGGGTGGGATCACACACACACATTTATAAAGAAGTAGCTGACATGAGATAATATACGACAGCCAAGGGATAAAAGCCACGGGATAGGTAACAGTGACCCAGAGAAGTCAGGACTCTGTATGAAGAGCCTGAGGACACGACGTCCAGACAGGCGATCAAAGGGTGGTGGGAGACGGGTCAAAGGGCGGGGGCAACTTAAGAGGACCCCCTGAGGCTGAACAGTGGAGCATGTAGTGAGAGCAAGCCATGGAGAAAGTGAAAGGGTATGATTGACTTAACCTCATTGTTAAGTATGAGTCTTTGGCAGAAGTGGGAAGTAGTGGAGTACAAATACTTTGTTACTGTACTTAAGTACATGTTTCTGGTATCAGTACTTTACTCCACTACTTGTTTTTCTGACGACTTTTTACTTTTACTTCTTACATGTTGAACACAAATACCTGAACTTTCTACTTCTTACATGTTGAACTCAAATACCTGTACTTTCTACTTCTTACATTTTGAACTCAAATACCTGTATTTTCTACTTCTTACATGTTGAACTCAAATACCTGTACTTTCTACTTCTTACATGTTGAACTCAAATACCTGTACTTTCTACTTCTTACATTTTGAACTCAAATACCTGTATTTTCTACTTCTTACATGTTGAACACAAATACCTGTACTTTCTACTTCTTACATGTTGAACACAAATACCTGTACTTTCTACTTCTTACATGTTGAACCCAAATACCTGTACTTTCTACTTCTTACATGTTGAACACAAATACCTGTACTTTCTACTTCTTACATGTTGAACCCAAATACCTGTACTTTCTACTTCTTACATGTTGAACACAAATACCTGTACTTTCTACTTCTTACATGTTGAACTCAAATACCTGTACTTTCTACTTCTCACTTTTTCCAAACAGCTGGTTCCTTTAGTCTGAATGTGTGTTTCGTGGCGTGATCATTATTATTTAGAGTCATTGCGTGCCTATTGATTTGAACACGATCCGTGTATCCATCATTTCCTGGTCTTCTCTAAAGAAGAGGGACCAATGGAAACGTTGTCATGTTGCCGTTGTTCAGCATGGAAACATTCATTAGCTAACAATGACATTATTGTTCTATTGATATAAAGGGAGGTCAGGTACTCTTTAGAACAGCTGCTAGTTATAGGTACTTTTTACTGAAGTACATTTCAAAGCCTCTTTACTTTGACTTGAGTAAAGAAGTTTAGTCAGTACTTCTACTTTTACCAGAGTATTTTTAAACACGAGTATCTGTACTTCTACTTGAGTAAAGAATGTGTGTACTTTTGCCATCTCTGGCTGTTGGTTCCCAGTTTTCTGTCTCTCGTACAATTTTCTCGTACAATTTTCTCCTACATCTCCTTCTCCCTATCCCAGTATCCATCCCTCAGGGAGATTTCTATATGTGGTGGGGGGGATTTTAATGGTTGTTTGATGACTATCTTATCACGTCTCTGGCCATCTTATCACGTCTCTGGCCACACCTGATGCTATCACTCGACTATCAGCACGTCACATCCAAAGAAGAAATGTGACTGCACCAGGTCAAAGGGCGTGGACAACTTAAGAGGACCCCCTGAGGCTGAACAGTTGAGCATTGAGTGAGAGCCATGGAGAAAGTTAAAGGGTATGATTGGCTCAATTAGACTCCCAATGAGGTTTAACAAGATCCTAATAATCATTTTTTCTGGCCGTTTGCTGGTTAATGACCGGTGAGAGACTGATCTGATATGTGGTCTTTGACGCTTTAATGGTGTTGATGTCAAGTATTACATTTTCCAAACCACAAACCCTGACAATTACATCACATGACATGTTAGACGCTTTTATCCAAAGCGACTTACATACTCAATACTGTGGGCAATCCCCACAGGAGCAATTTGGGGTGAAGTGTCTTGCCCAGGGACACAACGACATGCTGACTGCAGTGGGGTTTGAACCTGTGTTCCCCTGATCTGAACTCCAACGCACTACCCACTGCGCCACACGCCAATTCAAGCAAGCCTTTTGATTTCCAGAATACAATTTGTCCATCATTTAAGCAAGGACCATGCATGTTATGGTGTTTCAAAGTCCTTTGATGAGATAACTGATCTGTTTCACATTGGTGGGTGTTTGAATATGACATCATGCTTTCAGTTTCCCCACTGTTCAATTGGAAAGCACCTTACTCACAGCGGCACACCTTTCCTCAGTTAAACACACAGCCACGAGAGTTAGGTGACTTCCTCAGAGGAAAATGAGATCACTGATTGTTTTCTTAGCTGAACAGAAGACTACTGAAAAATGGCTGCAGGTTTATTGCAGCAATCTTTCAAAAGGAAGCCTCTTTGCTCCCCACACAGACTGTTTACCTGCGTTTAACCAACGCTTGCTTTCATGTGATTGGTCAATACAACAGGAGTACTAACCAAAATCTTGTCCCGCATCCAGATACTAACTCTTAAACACACTCATGTCTCCATGTTTGTACATTTAAAATAAACTCAGATCTAAGCTAAAAACACTTTCCCGGTCAAATTCAATGTATTGCTGCGCCTGTAAAACAGCTATGGTTGAATGCAAAGTACTACAAATGTTTCCGAGAGAAGTAATTAACACATGAGTGAGGTCTGCCCTTGATAAGACCCACTCTTGTTGTATGGTGCAAACTGATTTAGTTAATCAGTCATTTGAAACTAGCTTGAACTACATTTTAAAAATAAACTGATTCCTTCTACGCTTAAATATGAGTCTCTGGTTCCCAGTTTTGTGCATGCACCCTCCCTTGTCTCTCGTACAATTTCTTCCTACATCTCACCCTCCTTCTGTCTATCTATCCCTCAGGGAGATTTCTATATGTGGTGGGGGGGCTTTTAATGGTGGTTTGATGACTTTCTTATCTCGTCTCTGGCCACGTCTGATGCTATCACTCGACTATCAGCACGTCAGTCACATCCAAACTAAAATGTGATTGCATCTACCTCTGGCCATCTTCTTTCTACCCCGCCCTCCCCTTTCTTCTCCATCTAAGGCCTCGGCTCTATCATACAGATCAGAACCCCCCCCCCCCTTCTCTCCACTCTGCATTCCAACCCCCGGGCCATATGAACTCTGTCACAGCTGATGCCTCCTTGCTTTGTGTGTGCGGCTGCATAATGCGTGTGTGAAGGATTGCTTCTCTGTGCCTTTCACCCCCTGACGCTCCCTGGTCCCATGACAATGCTTCCCTTATATGCACATAACACACACACACACATGTGCAAACACACACACACACACATTGCAGAGAACAAAGTGTCAAGTGCGGTGATGAGGAGACGATGATCCTGCGCCTCGTCATCACCGCCGTCATCACGATCACATAGGCGCTGGGTTTTACGTGGAAGAAGAAGAAAGGAGTACTTGATGTTGATCCATATGCAAAAGTTAGCCATGATGCTTCTCTCTCTCTCCTTCTCTCTCACTGCCTCCCCCCCCCCTCCCTCAAGGGCTGAGTTACCTCAAGCAGGCTGAAGAAACCCATTCACAGGAGAAGATGGCTTGAGGAGACGGGGGGCCTGCGTGCCAGGCATTCCTCAGTACACAGTGGACACATTATTATGACATTTACAAGGCCGGCTAGATAGTTACAGCGTGATACGTGTGTGAGAAAAGGTTGCTCGCAGTGGGACTGAACCTTAGAGCAGCGTCGGAAGGAAAGTAGAGAAAAACGACTTGATCGATGTTTCATCACATCGGGATGCATATACAGAAATAAAACCACTTACATCTCAACATAATAATCCTGTCTATGTTAATGAGTTACTACAAACGTTAGTGAATAATACAAGAAGGATTTTACTCTTTACAACCATTCATGAAATGTGTCCACAGTACACAATGTGGCCAAAAGTATGTGGACACCCTTGTTCATAAGGTAGTGTACTTTTATAGATAGATAGACAGACAGGCAGGCAGACAGACAGATAGATAGAGAGACAGACAGACAGACAGACAGACAGATAGATAGATAGATAGATAGATAGATAGATAGATAGATAGATAGATAGATAGACAGACAGACAGACAGACAGACAGACAGACAGACAGACAGACAGACAGACAGACAGACAGACAGACAGACGGATAGATAGATAGATAGATAGATAGATAGATAGATAGATAGATAGAGTTACTTACTTATGACAGCATCAGCAGGTTATGTCAATGGTTTTGATAGGAGGACAATCGATGTGTGTGTGTGTGTGTGTGTAGTGTTCAAATGTTCCCATCCTTTGTTCATGTGTCCGGTACACACTGTGTAGACTGGCCTTTGGATAAGAAACAGCTCCTTTAGAGTGAAATACTTAAGATGATAGCAGATCAATTGTTGTCTTTACACAATGCAGTTAACCACATGCATGGAAATCTACGCATGGGCCGTGAAAGACCCACAAAACTGAATTATAAACACATTTTCTTAACAGCTTTGTAATGTGGCCACAGTGTGAGGACTTCCACGTTGAGAGCCGACAGCTTTGGTATCAGGACGAGCTGCTGACACGCATTCCAATGTTCCCGAGTCTTGCAAAATCAATTAGGATGATTGGTCGCAGCAACGACAATTTGTGACGTTGAACAGTAGAGTCTTTTCCCCACCGTAACTGAGATTTGTGGGCTTAACAGCTGTTGCGAGGAATGTGTGTGCGAGAAATTGATCAGTTAGAATGTGCATAATCATCACATCGACACATTTTGTTCCTGGTATGTTGTTGACAAGCGGAAGTGAACAACAAATCCAGTCACTGAGACATGAGGAGACAGCGTGACACGTGGTTAGACCCAATGCTGATCCTGTTACCAACGGGAGCACAACGTCGAACAATATTTTATTCACAGTTGTTTCACAAAACGTTTTCTATTCAGCTGCTTCTACTGGCAGAGACTGGTAGATAGTGTCCTTGAGATAAGGGGAAAGTAAACGCAAGAAAATAACTATAGTCTTTTCCTACTTACCTTTTCACCTGTTTGTCCCAATTGTTGTCCTGCATCATCCGTCACATATTTGGCATTTCTGAAAGACCGAGACCACAAACTCATGACCATCATAACTCACTTATTTTGAGACATTGCTGTGCTAACTGACCGGCTACAGCTGATGCAAATCTGTCACATGTTGAGCTGTTTGAACAGGTGTTCTGGAGAACGGTATGCATTGGTAGGGCATGTAAAATCAACATTTTCCCTATAAAAAAGGACTCATAAACACATCAATATAACTGGGTTCTTAGGTCATTATCCTGTCTTTTAATTACAGGATCCTGAATGATGGATTTATACAAATATGACGAAAGAATGCATTAGCTATTTGGCTGACTAAGTGCTGAATCACATTGTAATTTAAGATCTGTAAGCATCTGTACTAATACTGAAACCAAAACAGAGAAGCGGGGAAACTTCTCTGCTTGCTAGAGTGAAACTGCTGCAAGGGGAGTGCATTGCTTCATATACATTGAAACTATTTTGAGACAGAAACCAGTTTTCTTACATTTTCATTGACAAAATGCAGCGATTGGACAATAATCTCAATCATTAATGACAGGAACCGTAAGTAGCCGCCACAGTATCAGTCAATATAAATGCAGTGTAGATGAATTGCTTCAGTAAATGCTGTAGAGTCAATAGAGCTATTTTCACAACTGATTCAGTCATGGCTATTACAGTTTTTCATATATGTTTACAAGAGCTCCTCTGAGCACTCAGTGTAGTGGTGCATTCAAGGTCCTTACACACACAGTAGACTACACACACTCACACACACACACACACACACACACACACACATACAAATGCAGTTAAAATAAACAATTAAGCAGCCATCAGTCTTACTACTTCCACATGAGTAACTACTTCTTCTTTCGCAGTCTGAAACCCCACATATTTTTGACTGCTTCTTGGTCATTAAACATAACACACACACACACACACACACACACACACACACACACACACACACACACACTCACACACCTAAGTAGTACCTCAAATGAATTGGCTTTTTCCTCATTTACGTATGTAGCACTAAAAAAGTAGTTTCTTAATCAAAGCTAATGCAACAGCACTAACAAACATAATGGTTTGGCGTATTCAAAGTGAATGTGTGTGTAGGTTTCCTGCTGTGTGTGTAGGTGTCCTGCTGTTTTGACTTTGTATCTTCATAGTTGAAAATCAACTTGGAAAAATCATCTAAATAACATGTAATGTACTGTAAACATGTCCTAAAGATATTCCTCATATTTAACTGAATAATCAACAAATAACATAAATAAAAGGACACTCGCACACATGAGCAGACACACTAAGGACAATAGATGATTCATTAAGATGAATTATATGTTTAAACGTGGTGTTTTTGACATTGAAGCCTGTTAAACACTGAATTCAGCTGTGTTTAATGGATGGCATTGCTGGGGGTCCTCCTGAGGGGCGGGGCCAATTAGGAAGTCAGAGGTGATTGGCCAGAGCTGACTAGACTTGCCCTCAGACTGCACGCTGATTGCTCAAACCCCAGCTAGGTCCCGCCCACGGGTGGCGCCTTGAACCTGCTGTATGTTGAAGCGTTGCGTTCAACCAGTGTTGAGTTTAGAGGGTCTCTCTCTACCGGGGTGACAAGTCCGAGCACAGGAAAGGAATAACAGCCGATTGAAGACTAAAAAAAAACACCGTACTTTTCATCTCTTCACCACTGGATACTTATCTCGAACTGGAGTTTGGATTAACTTCGAAAAACACACTCTTTTTTAGTTTTTCTTTTTCATTTGCTTTAGAAAAACTCACAGAAGACAATGGGGTCCCAAGCATCCAAAGGAGATGTGGCCGCGGAGGCGAGCGCTGCTGCCGCTGACGGAGCAGCTGTCAAAACCAATGGACAGGTAATTACACTTTATTACAATGTCATTCAACAGATGAGATACTTGCAGATGCATCAAAGTTGATTTTCTCATATGAAAACATTAGTTTAAATGATTTAGTCGACGCTGAATCGATACAACTTGAATGTGAGGAGGTTTTGGGTAAGTCAGGTGGGGCTTTTTTAAAGCATAGCTTTCTCCTGCTGATGGATTAATCACAGAGAAAAACTAAATAAAACAATATAGCCTACCGTGTTGTTTGTGTCGGTGTAGTTCATTTATGTTAAATGTGTTTATTTTTGACGGAGGTTTTACCCAAAATCCGCACAACACGTTTGACAATGCCAGGCATTAAAGGGGGAGGGGGTGGGGGGCAGCGCGATGGCACGTAGGCACCACTCCTCCCTGTTAGTCTGCACACCGATTTGGCTCATTTGACAACAAAATGTGATAAATAAGTCACATTTAATCATGTATTTAATTCTTCAAACCATTATTACATGTTTTGCATTCATTTAATTAGAAATGAATGACACTAAAAAGACGTTACTTGAGCGTTAAGTTGGCAATGTTCATGCCAGGTTGGTTATTTTGGAGAAAAACCTCAATTGGAAGTGTTTTTTCAGTCTTCCTTCGATGAGCTCCGGTCTTGTCTTTGTTGAGTCCATGTCTGTCTGGTACCTCAGGCGGTGTGTGAGGAGCTACCGCCGCCTATCGCGAGATTAGAGTACTGCAAGGCGTCGCCTCTGAGCCAGGCGACACGGTGGTTAATTGATGAGCTCGACGATGCTGTGCAAAGAAAGCAGAAATGCACTTCTAAAACCACTCCTCTGTGTTTTCTAAACATCTGCACAGAGGATTGTTTGTAATTCAAACGTGATTTCCTGTCTCATATCTTATTTTTTTGTGTCAACCTTTTTTCAGGAGAATGGACATGTGAAGACCAACGGTGATGTCTCCACAAAGACTGATGGAGACGCCGCCGCCACCAACGGCTCAGCTGAGGCAGCGAAGGAGCCTGAGGCGGCCGCAGGAGACGCCATCGAGCCGGCGCCCGCTGCAGACGGAGAGGCCGCCAAACCTGAAGGAGAGGCTGCTGCCAAGGAGACCCCCAAGAAGAAGAAGAAGAAGTTCTCCCTGAAGAAGTCCTTCAACTTCAAGCTGAATCTGAAGAAGACCAAGAAGAGCGAGGCTGTGAAGGAGGAAGCCGCCGCCACCACCACCCCCGCCGAGGAGAAACCGGCTGAGAACGGGGCTGCTGCTCCTGCTGAGGAGAAGAAGGAGGAGGAGGTGAAGGAGGAGAAGAAGGAGGAGAAGAAGGAGGAGGTTGCTGCTGCTGCTGCTGCTGCTGCCGAGGCCCCCAAAGCAGAGGAGGCTCCGGCGAAAGAGGAGGCCCCCAAAGCAGAGGAGGCCCCCAAAGAGGAAGCTGCCCCAGCCTCCGAGGCCACAAAACCAGCAGAGGAGAGCAGCTCGACCCCCGCTCCCTCTGAAAAGAAGGAGTGATTGTACGTTTATCTCACAATGAACTGGGTGAACTGTTTTTCAAGAGAGAGAGAGAAAATTTAAGAGTATATATATATATTTATATATATATGTGTATATGTATACATATGTATATGGATATATGTATATGTAAATATATACACATGTATGTGAGAGACTCCTTCGACGTGCCACTTTTTCGTCATGATAACAAGACGACAGACTAGATTCACTAGATCACTTCCCTGGTTTCTGCTCCACATCTGGACCCGGACTGAGTTTTAGGCTGTGGGCTGGTCGCCGTGTGGAAATCTGGATTTTAAAAGCTAGAAAGCGAGCTAATGACACCATGACGTATAGACGGATGGAGAAAGATGGCATCTTTTCCCACAAAATCTGCAAATCAAAGATGCCTCCTTGCTGAAGAAGCTAGATAACATACTAGGACACCACCACTTGAAATGACTGTTCGCAAAAAAAAAAAAAAAAAGAAATCAGAAAATTAAAGAGACTTGCCAACTTTTTACATTCCTATATTTTAACCCAAATTTGAAGTATTTTGTGGTGTATTATAGAGAACCATGTTAAAGATTCAGAGAAGCTATTACTTGTTTGTTTAAAGAAAAGAAAAAAAAAATAGACAACTTTGATTTTTACCTTACTATGAAAAAAGAACACTTAAGCTTGCTATGTTCACTGTTGCGGTTTGATATGAAGCAGAGTCGTTTACCTGTCGTCTGTGAGCCTGAATCTGCTTTGTCTCTGTAAATACATTGGATTGATTTCTGTTCTTTATTTTGCTAATGTTGACAGATGTTACTGGTTTTATTGTAAAGTTGATAATGGTAAATAAATGTTGGTTACCTACTTGTGTCTTTATGGTCTTTCACATCATGCATTACATTTGTTATAAAGTACAATACTGCAATTAAGAGCGTCTAATGCTTGGTGAAGAGCTGCAACGATAAGTCGACTAATTAATTGGTTGATAATCGGTAAGTAATTTTTCATGCAAAGATGACATGAAATAATACTGTTTCAGCTGATCACATATTTAGATATCTTTGGGATTTGGACCCACAAAACAAGACATTTAAATACAATAATGACATTTAATTGACCTATTAATTAGTCAAAAATACCAGGCAGGGTAATCCATACTGAGATATAAGGATTATTTCTGTTTTGGATTATATAAAACACAACATCTTTGGGTTTTTGACCTCTAAAACATAAATTAAAATACATAACATTTTACTTTTTCATTGACAATTATCAAAAATGAAAAAAATCATTAGTTGGAGCCCGACAGGAAAGTGTAAGAAAAACACAGTGTAATTGATCCACTTATTGCACAGTTGAAACTAACAGGGCATTAAAGGCAGATGCGTCATTAACTAACTGCTGTCTGAATATGAGCTTTAATTAGAGCAGCCACACCACTTCCTTTTCCTATTTTTTTTCCAAATTTCAAACAAGAATATGAAACTTTTAAAAGATGAAATAACATATTCTTCCTTTTACCAATCAAAGGTTAAATAAAAAGCACTAAAACACATAATATGTCAGTAGAGAACACAGGAGAACATCTGGCTAGATTGACATGATAGGTACTTTTTTTTCTTGTTACACTACATTTCACCCGTTTAATGATCACCCTACAGTGGCTGTTATTTAGCACAACAACACAATTTGGCCCTAATGTGCCAGAAAAACGTCATTTTCTGATCGATGTGACATTAGCAAATCATTTGAACCCCAGGTGGTTACAGTACAGAAGGAAACGTGTACATTACAGGGAGGTAATAAAGTGTCTTAGTGCCACTCGTAAAATATGAATGGCCAAACTCTGCATGACTTCATGTAATTATTGGACTGTCAATCACTCGGTCATAGCTTCAAACAAATCTGATTTATTTATATACGCAGATATCACACATTTCCACTGATGGAGGAAGTGTTAATATTATGACATATTACATTACACACAATCGTACACAGGTGAAAGCACAAAAGCATCAACATCAAAATGAACTTTAAGTAAGTCAAAGTATTCATTATGCAGAATGGCCTTGTTCATTCAAATGTCCTGAATTATGTATAATGAAATGCGTAACCTACATTGATGTAATATTGTAGCTTGTAAAGTGGAGATTTTTACTTTTTAATACCGTATACGCTGATGAAAGCTTATCCTATGGAAAATACACCATATTTCATTAGTTCAATAAATCTGTGTTCATGAATAACAATCTCAATCTGCTAAAAACACGACATTTGCCTTCAAAATGATTAGTATAATATACTTGAGGTATTCATGTCGAGTACAACTGCCTCAAAATCAAACTCACTTGACTACGTTTCATTCTGCAGATTTGCCTGGAGGGCCTTTAAAACACAACATCTTTGGATTTAAATATAAAACATATATTAAAATCAAAAAAGTCACCTTTGACTTGCAGCACGCCCTCTGCCCTCAACCGTTAAGAAACATCAATTATTAAACAACAAAGACACTGATCCACCTCTAATAATGTACACAATGACCATGTATTTGAACTGATATGAGATTAGGTTGTTATAGTATCCCACGCGGCACTCCCTCAACACGTCCCATGGATCATTCTGTGATTCCCCATGGAACAAGACCCACTGAAGGTGATTGGTTTGGAGGTAATTGAACACACCATGTTAGCTCCAATGACCCCTGGCCCTCCATTAGTCTTATGGCCCTGAGATCAGCACCATTACATCCCCCCCCCCCCCCCCCCTCTTCCACATCTACAGTATTTCTTCCATTAGACAAAGTGAACGCAGCAGTCCGGCTCTGGGTAAACTGACCTCGTTCACATGGTGATATGATGAGTTGAGATTGGAGCTACATTTGAACCCAGACTTCAAACTATTATTCAAACAAGGCAGTGGCTGTACAGCTCTCTGCCCCTTGAAACACTTCTTAAGCTTAAACATTACATTTTTATGATTGTAAGTGTCTTTAAGAAGAGCTCAATCCTCACAACTCATACCTACATTGTGTAAACTCTCGCAGCTTACACACAAAACATGTCCATTAAACTTCACTTTAGCATTTAAACATATCTTCCAATTGTTATGATTACCCTCTACATACACTGTGTTTTGTTTGCATTGCATACTATAGCATACTATACATGAGACTGTCACCGATCTGCATTTCTCTTTCAGCGATGGATGACAGGTCTGAAGAGATTTGGATGTAAACATGTGAGCTAACACTGTCTCCTGGTGGATAAAGTGGGAAGTGCCACACAAAGGGTCATCTATTGTCTGTTTTAGAATAGAAGAATTGGGAGGGATGAACCCCTCTTTAATGGTCACACAGCACACAGTGAAATGTGTTCTCTGCTTTTAACCCATCCTAGTACCAGGAGTCTAGTACTAGGAGCAGTGGGCAGCTATTGCACAGCGCCCGGGAAGCAATGGGAGTGGGGGGGTTGTCCGGTGCCTTGCTCAAGGGCACCACGGCAGGGCAGGAGGTGAACTGGGACCTCTCCAAGTAGCAGTCCACACTCCATATTTTAGGTCTGGTCGGGGACTTGAACCGGCGACCCTACAGCTCACAGTCCAAGCCCCTACTAACTGAGCCACTGCCGGAATGTTTTCTCAATATGCCTGAATTCATATGCATAATCAACCTCATTGTGTACACCATAAACATTTTACATATCCAAATTATCTGTGTATATATATAGGATTCTGCAAGGATATGCATTATGTGTATGTCCCTGTCTGACATTATACAAGCCAAAAACACTTGACCTATTTTATCATTACTTGCAAATGACATTTTATTCTATTTTAGGGTGTTTTCAGAACAGAGGGTGCTGGAATAAAAGACACATCAATAAATGATGTGATGAATGATTTAAAATGCCATTACATGGACCAAAAACAATGTTAAAAATACACGTCTGTATCAAGTATTTCAGTGGTAAATTATTATTTATTCTTCAAATGATATATTTATTAATTGTTTTGGCATCTTCTGTCCAACCATAATCTAGCCATGGACAACTGATGATGTTAAATTGACCCTACACTCATTCACAGTTGTTGTCTTGATCAATCAGGGCCGTCCTTCTCAAATACCTTAAATAAATCTAGAACATGTGCTGATACAAATATATACAGAATTAAAACGGGCGTTTCCACTACTATCTGCTCAGATAATTAAACATTTTTATTGTTTTTTCAGTTAATTCTGATTTTGCACTTCAGGAATCCACTACATTACACTGTCATGATGTTATCTGCGCATGATGGAATAAGATACCACTGTGACCTAATAATTTAATTGCTATAACTACACTGTAGTTATGTACAAATGGCAATACAAGCCTTGAACCTTGAAAAAAATGATTATGAATGGCTGGGGACTTCAAATTACAACACTATCTCTGCGTCATTGAATTAAAATACCTGCATTTCTGCCCCAGTCTAGACGTCTAGTTGTAGCTGCAACCTCGGGGGTGCTTGTTTGTAACTCCGGCGCCTCCCACCCGGGCGGGTGCTCGCCTCTGATTGGTGGACGGAGCTCCGCGCTAGTTGCCTTGCCTGGTGAGGAGAGAGAGAGAGGAATCGGTGTGAGTGTGTGCTAATTGGTGTAAAATGGCGCTGTCTCAAGGAACAAAGAAAAAAGTTTGCTATTACTATGACGGTAAATATATCTATTTAAACATCAGTTTTATTGTATTAATGACGTTTCCGTTAAAGTGCGTAAAACATGTTTGAACGCATGGTTTAAAAAGATGTGCGGCACGACAATGCTAAGTAGCCGGTGCTAGCAGGCTATCGTTAGCTTCAGGCTATCATTAGCTTTGATTAAACAGCCTGATTTAGCCACTTGCTATGCTATGCTATGCTAGCTTCAAAATGACCCGGTGTTTATCTCTATTACGAATTCTCTAATACCCACAACAATTTCCTTACTTAATTCAAAACTTGAATTGGAGTCTGACATCTGCATGTGAGAAAACTTGGTCATACTGGGACGAGAAAAGTCGTTAATTTACCCGGTGCTTATGACACAAATGTTTCCCCAAATTGCTACCAACTTCCGAGAAGTGAGGACCGATGCACCGGTGTTCAGTTTGGTTATTTAACGATCGTTATTCTAGTAAATAAGGGCTATTATGTTGAATTGCATTTCACTATTTTGTTATGCACAAGTAGCCTACTCTTAACAACGTGCACGTCTACACATTGTATGTTGGAAGTAGAAGTGTGATGCTTTATGTTATGTTAAACACTTGTATTAATGTTGGTTGTTGTACATTTTTACTTGTGTCTGTGTGTCTAAAGATAAACACAAATTAAAGAATAATTCATTCTGACCAGCTGGTCCTTGAATACGATCTCACATGCTGAGAAACCTATATTTTAAGTAGCATATAGTCACAGTTCAGCAAATTGATCAATCAAACTAGATTTTATTTTAGTGGTGGATTCAATAAAGGACTGGTTCATCCTGTTTTATACAATTGTGAAAAATTAAGTATGTACGATTGCAGAAAAAAGGGCACGTTTTTTAATGTAGTTTGCCATGAAGATAACATTTTCTGTATGTTTTCTTCTTTCCAAGGGGATGTGGGGAACTACTACTACGGGCAGGGCCATCCCATGAAACCCCACAGGATCCGCATGACACACAACCTGCTGCTCAACTATGGACTGTACAGGAAGATGGAGATCTATGTGAGTTATATCACTCCACACAAATCCACCAAACTTACAACCATACATTTTATATTTCGTTCAGAGAATATTAAACCATCATGTTTTAAGTTGTGTGGATACAATGGTGTGAGGACATTTTGTAGAATTTGTTTAATTACTATGAGGGGTGTAATAATACATGTAATGGCAATTACGTGTTCCTGTGTTCCCATATTCCGGTAGCCATTAATAAACAGGTGAGGTTTGGAGTGATCCATACGCAGAGACAAACAGATTATTTCCGGTTGTTGAATGCAGTTTAGTCAGAGTTGTACCGGGGTTGAATCTTCCACTAAGAATACATTGGTAGTTGCTTGGTTGCTGACTGGACACACATGTGTATTAATTATTGATGGTTTCTGGCTCTGAAGTGGCTATTTTTAATACCTTGTTGGCATTTAAATATTACACTGAACAAAAATATAAACGCAACACTTTTGTTTTTGCTCCCATTTTTCATGAGATGAACTCAAAGATCTAAAACATTTTCTAAAAACACAAAATAACCATTTCTCTCAAATATTGTTCACAAATCTGAAGAAATCTGTGATAGTGAGCACTTCTCCTTTGCCGAGATAATCCATCCCACCTCACAGGTGTGGCATATCAAGATGCTGATTAGACAGCATGATTATTGCACAGGTGTGCCTTAGGCTGGCCACAATAAAAGGCCACTCTGAAACGTGCAGTTTTGCTTTATTGGGGGGGTCTGGGGGGGTCCGAAAACCAGTCAGTATCTGGTGTGAGGGGTAGGGTTAGGGTAATGTTGTGAATCGAGTGGCCTGTGTTCGTCGTCCATAACATACGCCTGCCCATACCATAACCCCACCACCACCATGGGCCACTCGATTCACAACATTACCCTACCCCTACCCCTCACACCAGATACTGACTGGTTTTCGGACCCCCCCAAACCCCCCCAATAAAGCAAAACTGCACATTTCAGAGTGGCCTTTTATTGTGGCCAGCCTAAGGCACACATGTGCAATAATCATGCTGTCTAATCAGCATCACAGTAATATATACATATCAAAGCTACAAAACATATGGAACTAGATGGGATTAGATCATATAAATGATTGATCCCAATTTGGGAATTTGTTTTTTTACAAAGAGACTTGCTTATTAAAAACTGTACACTTAACAATCAGACAAACACAATGACTACTGACAAGTGGTGAAACGTTAAAGCTGTCACTTTCTTTCTGATCATGTTCCTGTGTGTTTCCAGAGACCACACAAAGCCAGTGGCGAGGAGATGACCAAATACCACAGTGACGACTACATTAAGTTCCTGCGGTCCATCCGGCCAGACAACATGTCGGAGTACAGCAAGCAGATGCAGAGATGTGAGAGTTTGTTATTTCATCCATTGGACCCTGAAGCACTCCTTCTGTCCACATGTGATAATCTATTGGTCTCTTTTTTTCTCGCAGTCAATGTCGGAGAGGACTGTCCGGTGTTCGATGGCCTGTTTGAGTTCTGCCAACTCTCGACGGGTGGATCTGTCGGTACGTTTTCCAACCATATCTCCCACGATCCCCCTGGAGCACCAGCCTCATACAGGAAGCACATTAATGACTGTGCAAAGAGTAAACCTGACGTTAATCAAGTTTTGTTAATCCTGCCCTTAAACGTGGTGAAAGTCCTCTTAAATTAGGATTATTCATTTATTGACTATAATTTCTTCGACTGAGGTTACAGGTATATTATAAACAGGGGTGCACATAACTTTCTCAGTGAGGTACTTTGGTACTCCAACTTCTGGCTCCACTCAAAGTTATTTGATGGAGCCCTCTGTATCGCGAACGTCAACGAGGTGCTAGTGGAGTACTTCAGGAAAGTCGACGGGGGGGGCTAGTGGAGTACTTCGTGACCACAGAGTGTGAACGTTGTGATCAGCTGTTTTAGCGCAGTTCTCCAGTGAAGGGGGGGGGGGAGTGTCTCCCTCCGCAGCCGGTTGGCGTAGTTTTGGCACAATTACGTTGTACAGACCGACGTTAACAGCAGCCCTGTCTGTGCACACGGAGACCGACTCTGTCGTCCGGTGAACTAACCGCCTTCTGGAAAAGCTTCACAAGTACCTCGGTACGCAAATGCGCTTTGTGACACAAGTGACGGTACGCATTCCAGATTGTTGCCGCGCATGCGTACCTGCGTAGCAGTTATGTGCACCCCTGATTATAACCACCTGTGTTAGTCGTCACTGGGGGTATAGCGCTGTCTACAATTATTTAAACTGTTAATATCTATCTAGGATTGACACAAATGTAAGATTATGCTGGGTTTTATTAACTCACTCAGGCCACTTTATATACTTTAACATGACATTATTCTGTGGTGTGTTTTTATGATCCCTCAGTTGGTTGTTAAGATTTGTTGTTTGCACTTTGTTAAGATTAGTACTACATGAACAAAGGGTATGTATCATTCTGTTCTCTAGCTGGGGCGTTGAAGCTGAACAAGCAGCAGACAGACATCGCCATCAACTGGGCGGGAGGTCTCCATCACGCCAAGAAGTCTGAGGCGTCTGGTTTCTGCTACGTCAACGACATCGTGCTAGCCATCCTCGAGCTGCTCAAGTAAGCTGTTGCTTTGATTAGACTTTAATCCACATATCCTGGCTTTCTTCACATCTGATATGACAATACGTCACATTCAGGCTTACTCCTGATTAATCAATATCTTTACAACTGTATGTGGTCATGTTTTTATCTGAGCTTTTGGCCTGTTTGATTGCATTGGCATTTTTGGGTTTCAAAAAGTGTGCTGCTGACATTGCCAAATTAAGTTTTTAGACCACTTTCAAAGGTTGTTTGGAAGAGTGGATGTTAAAATCAGGGAAACTAAGACATCCATAGTAATGCGTAGTTTAAAAAAATAAGCAGACTCATCGTTTGTGGAATAACTTTCTAGACAAAATGAACCTTAAGGCAACATCCTCTTGAACCAGCTGCCTGTTATCTACCCTGGTATATATTGGATTTGAATGCCTCTTAGGATGTGTTTAACTCAATGGTCTTCTTCCCCAGGTACCACCAGAGGGTGTTGTATATAGACATCGACATCCACCACGGCGATGGGGTGGAGGAGGCCTTCTACACCACAGACAGGGTCATGACTGTCTCTTTCCACAAGTATGGAGAGTACTTCCCCGGCACTGGAGACCTGAGGGTGAGTTCACTTGTTCTAGTCATACTTCGATAGTCATACTTTTAAGATCACCATTTTATCGTGTTGCTCTGTTGGAGGAGCCTGTGACCTCAGATTTTCATTGTCATAACTCCACTGTAGCTATGCACAAAGGACAATAAAAGCCTTGAATTGAAGTCGTGGATCTTGTCTCAAAGTAATTAAATGATATCTCCACTGTGTGCAGGACATCGGAGCGGGAAAGGGAAAGTATTACGCAGTAAACTACCCGCTCAGAGACGGTATTGACGACGAGTCGTATGAAGCCATCTTCAGACCTGTAAGTGGTTTTATTCAGATGCTACATTATCAATCACTCCTTCTCTGAGCATGTGGGTTAACGTGTGTGGGTTAACGTGTGTGGGTTAACGTGTGTGGGTTAACGTGTGTGTGTGTGTGTGTGTTAGATCATGGCTAAAGTGATGGAGATGTACCAGCCGAGTGCTGTTGTTCTGCAGTGTGGAGCGGACTCTCTCTCTGGAGACAGACTGGGCTGCTTCAACCTCACCATCAAAGGTATCATTAAGAGCTGCACAATTAATCCACATGTCATCAAAATCGCAATATGGACTAGTGAATTCTCCAAATTGCAGGAAGCACAATATAAAAATATCACTGCATTAAATATTATTTTGCTGTAAGCTGTATTCTACAGACTAAAAATCCTTGTTTGGTACAGATCATTATTTTATTATATTTTTCAACAAATGTGTGTATAACATTTTACAAATTGATATTCCCTCTAATAAAGCAAATCAGATCACTATCAGTCAAAATAATCAGAATTAGTGATTTATTTCCACAACCTTAGTATTGACCGTTATCTCTTCCACGAAATGACTCATAAATAATAAATGAAAGTTATTTATAAAGCACCTTTCATGCTTGACGCAGCCCAAAGTGCTTTACAGAGTATACATGAGTAACACATGCGTCACTTCGGGGCAAAAAGTACGGCTCCGCCCACTTTTTGGGGGGAAACAAAGCTGTCAGTTGAACGGCGGTCAATACAAATTCAGAAGTTTTTGCTAATCCGATCAGACATTTAAGAAAACCGTGGATTTTTGGATCTTCAAAGAGCCCGATTACGATGGCCAGTCAGGCAAACAATTACATGAAATCATTGGAAATCGACGATCGGGCTCGATGTATGGTTAAATATAGCAGTAGGCTATCGATTCGAGGCACTTTATGGCCCTGCCCACTTTTGGGGGACACCAAGACTGTCATTTGAACGGCGATCGAGTCTGAAGCCACAGAGGTCTTCTGTTACTGTCCTTTGTTCTTAGAGGAAGTTCAGAAACACTGAACTCTGGATTTGTTTTAATGTTTGAGGTGCAATAAACGACACCGCAGATTGTTGGCATGTTAAAACTATTATGTTCCGCCTCGCTCATGAGAGTAACAGCCGGAGAAATTACAGCCTCGCCTACTGATTTTAATTTAACCATATATCGAGCCCGATCTTCTGCTGCGTTTCAACTACGGTTAGTAATGAGGGTAGTAACTATAGTAACTGTGGGGGAAGCTTCTGAAGCAATGGCAGTCAGGACTCAGAGAGACACGAAGAGAGCTGGAGCTTTGATGGCAAACACTGACGGTTTATTTGGAGCTTCGGCCGGAGAATTCACAAGACATGTCACGGGCCACGAGTTGACCACACGGTTGAGATGCTGCAATCAATTCTGAAGACCCCTCCTGTAGCTCCAGGGTTTAACTAGTTCAGAGAGTAATAATCAACATTCTTCAATAGAGAGACACTGAATCACAGTTGTTGGGGTCATCTACACCCCGAGAAGGATGTGTTCCAGGTGTCCCACAGCAATAACTATCTCTGACCGAGAGTTGCCCGGTCACAAACTGGTAACATTAACAATATGCTAGGGCAGCCCCTCCTTAAGGGAGATAACGGCTGGTCAAGGCTGGTCAGCTGCGTCAGAGGGCGAAGGAGGACATGCAGGGCAAATGATTCCCCAACAGTAACCACGCAGTGTAGGCGTGTTTTCCTACTGGAACCACTCCGGCCGTTGTGGTCCTTGATGGATCTATAATCACTCTTCAGTTTTATTTGTTTTTCTCCAAAGTCCTCGTGAAGCCGTGTGCGGCCAACGGTGAAGAGAACTCCTGGTACACTTTCTCGTTTTCGCGTTGCGCCGTCGAGCTCCCGCTGTATTGTTTTCATCCGCAACGAGATGGAGGAACATCTGTACCTCGTACCTTGTTGAAATAAAAAATACTTTGTTGAAATTAGAAACACTTGCTGCCGGTAGCTCGTCTGTTTTAAAGATGGTGCTTATGTGACGCTTGGGGACTGTCGCGCAAGTATTGTGACGATTCTCTCTGACCAATCAGCGGTCGGCGGTGTTTTACGTCACTAACTAAGCATATTTTCAGCCTGCTTGGAACCTCAACTGAGGTGGTTCTAAAAAAGTACCAGATAACCGGTACTACCCCTAGTGGAAAAGCAAAAAAGAGCGAGCCTAGGCGCGGTAAAACCCTGTAGTGGAAATGCGGCTTTAGTGTCCTTGCCGGTTGATGAAATGAGAGACAGTCACTTAAATATGTTGTCATAAGCATTTCATACATTATATAATGATAATTGATTGTGTGTGTTTTCCTCCAGGCCACGCCAAATGTGTGGAGTACATCAAGAGTTTCAACCTCCCGCTGCTGATGCTGGGGGGAGGGGGCTACACCATCCGTAACGTGGCGCGCTGCTGGACGTTCGAGACGGCCACCGCCCTCGACTGCTCCATCCCCAACGAGCTGCCCTACAACGACTACTTCGAGTACTTCGGGCCCGACTTCAAGCTGCACATCAGCCCGTCCAACATGACCAACCAGAACACCACGGAGTACCTGGAGAAGATCAAGCAGCGGCTGTTTGAGAACCTGCGCATGCTGCCCCACGCCCCCGGGGTCCAGATGCAGGCGATCCCCGAGGACGCCCCTCACCCAGACAGCGGGGACGAGGAGGAGGGCGAGGACCCAGAGAAACGCGTCTCCAGTAAGAGACTTCTTCAGGAGTAGAGTTAGACGGGGTCAAGGGGATCAGAATCCCTTTACTAGTCCCACAGAGGGGGAATGTACATTGCTACAGCAGGAAAGAGCCAGAGCTTAATGTTACCTAAAGCGTGCATAACGTAAAGTATGTGGTACAGTAAGAGGACCCCGAGAAACGCGTCTCCAGTAAGAGACTTCTTCAGGCGTAAAGTTTACAAACAATCTAATACAAAACTAACCCTAATCACAATCACTTAGGTGACACATATTTAAAAAAAAGCTAGAGACCAAATTCTTTAATGGTCAATGTAAATGAGAAGTGGAAACATTCAGTTGCTCTGATGGCTCAAGCGCATAGCACCTCTATAGTATGTATGGAGTCAAATGTGGACAGGGTAATTTCCTCATGTTAGTTTGCACTATGTGTATGTATGGCTTAGAACAGTGGTTCTCAACTGGTGGGTCGTGGACCCGTTTCGAGTGGGTTGCAGATGTGTGAGTGAAGAGAAAAAAGCCTACCTGATTTATCACCAGGTAGCTTGACACGTACGGGAGAATTTGACTTGATGTCGTGGTGCATACATAAAAGTAAAAAAAACTATTTTAAGAACATTAATGTTTTTTTATATTACCATATTCTATTCAATATGTTCCTTAGATAACTTTGTATTGTATTTGTTTGATTATTTTCTCCTTATAGCATTGTGAAGCACCTTGAGATCACGTTGTTTTTAAAGTGTGCTATATAAATGAAATGTATTATTATATGAATGTAATGCATAGAATCTGCGTTGTGGCTAAGTGTAAGACACGCAATATTGTTTGAAAAATGACCTCAAAGAATACGAATGAATGAAGTGTCTGTGTGTTTCAGTCCGGGCCCACGACAAGAGGATCGCCTGCGAGGAGGAGTTCTCCGACTCTGAGGACGAGGCGGAGGGGCCGGGAGGGGGCCGCAGGAACGCAGCCAATCACAAGAAGGTGAAGCGAGTGAAGAAGGAGGAGGAGAAAGATGCAGAGGAGAAGAAAGGTAAAAAAATCACTTAAAACCCACCTGTTCAACACAAGCCCCCAGGAAGTGCGTCGGACTGAGGAAAATATTCGTTGTGGCCAAACGGCGGTACTACACTTCCGCACGTTCATGTTACGTGTTCAGTACTACATGAGTTTTACCTTTACCCATGGAGGCACAATAAGAACGGATTATATGAATACTTTCGTGACGTTTCTCTCTCAAAATTTGGGCCATTTTGTCTTCATGCGCCAATGAGCAACTCTCATAGGAATGAACGAGACCCCGCCCCCCACGCTGTATCCAGTTGTTATTATACATCCATGGTTCAACACTGCATTCAACTTTCTCTCTCCCCCTCTCTCTCTCGCTCTCTCTCTCTCTCTCTCTCTCTCTCTCTCTCTCTCTCTCTCTCTCTCTCTCTGTCTCTGTCTCTGTCTCTGTCTCTGTCTCTGTCTCTGTCTCTCTCTCTCTCTCTCTCTCCCTCCCTCCCCTGACAGCTCTTAGTTCCAGAGGTAGATAAAATGGCTAAGTGTGTTAGGTCTAACTCTTAGTGTGTGTCGCTCACCGGTCCGTCACAGCGGGTGGAGCTGCAGGATTTCTGCTTCACACACGTGGTATACCGCTATTTTATTGTCTTTTTCGGACACCTTCAAATCCTGCCAGACCGGTGAAGCCATTTTGGCGAGCTTGTTTTGGCGCACACAGAGAAAAGTGTCATGTATGTTACGTCATGTGATCGGCTCTCCCGATCGGCATGTATAGAGAGCAACGATCGATCGGTAGAGAGTGAATATCGACGTGTCGGTTGTTATGGTTATTTCTCAAGTTACTTAACAGTACAACCACCTACAAGGTAACAGAAACTAAAATAAAAAGGAGTAACAGACCAAACTTTAGACTTGAAGTGCAATCAAAGACTTCATCTGTTTCAAAAGGGAAAAATATTATAAATACCTTATTGATCAAATAAAATATAAGCCAACAGAATCAACCAAGACAATAAATGAAGTGCAATACTGTCTGCATCCTGACAGCTTGGGTTTTACTAACCGTTATCAGTATGTAGTTACTTCGGCATCATTTTGAAACGTGTATTACAATTAAATCACGGTAAAATAGGTTAATTTTGTCGTAGTTGGTTTCCACCACAGTATTTACAGTATTTGGATATAAGCCCCGCCCCCTCTCCAGCGCGTCCTGTTTGATTGACAGGAGTAAACACAGCTGACGGCCGCGGTTAAACTCCAGCGGTTAGGGTGAGAATATTCGCGTCGTCCGTTGTGAACGCAGCATAACGCAGTTCAGAAACCTGTTCTGACGCTTTTAAAGCAACTTTGAGATGTTAGCAGTATCAGGGGCACGCAGGCCATGGTGGCCGTAGGACGTATAATTATTTTCGGGGCTTCACGGCCAAACCAGCCGCCATGGCCTCCTACCCTGGTGCACTTTCACGATAGATATGATATCTCTGAAAAGGCATATCGTGGAGACCTAATATCGTCATATCGCCCGCCCCTAGTTCTAGATAAAGAATACTGTGATCATGACTCCTGCTTTTCTGCCTCTTAGAAGTGAAAGAGGAGGAGAAGGAGGAAGAGAAGATGGACACCTCAGGGTAAGAGAGTTACCAGTAAAATATTTATTTCAACATATTTCACTATGACTTTCTTTCCGTGTAGTTGTTCTGATTTTGACAAGCTATAACACGTTTTGCTCTTTATGATATAAATGAAGACTGAGCTATATAAGTTATATGTGTACAGTAGGAATAGTCATCAATGAGCATCCTGTGAAATCATCAGAACCAGGAGTTACCTAGACTGAAAGTGTGTGTGATATTTTGTCTCTTAAACTCTTCAATCGTTGCATTTCAGACCAAAAGAAGAAGTGAAGACAACTTGAAGTCTGAGGAGATGTTTGGTGGAAACCCATTCCTCTGTCGTCCCGCTGCAGCGATACGACCCCTTTTCTATTCCTGTGTTCAGACCTGGTTTACACTGTATCACTCACAATTGTTTCCAAGCTCAGCTGAGTGGGCATTGCACAACAAAACTATTTAAGCAGGGTGTAAGCCCCACCCACCTGGAGCGTAGCGCAGTGTAAAACAAACGCCTCCTTTTCCCGCTGTTGTGTGAAACCAGGGCTGCTTTACTGTGAAGGAAAGCATCAACGTATTACTGTTCCTATCATGGTGTAGATGTAAACAGTGGGGTTGAAATACCTGCAGAGATGTAATGATTCCTACGTGCAAAAAAGGTTTTCAGTTGTTTTTAAATACCCATTTGTTATGCTGTTAGAATAACCAGCATTTGGTCCACCTTTCTCAATGAATGCATGTTTAAAATGACCCTGATTTTTTAGCATTTCCACACCGCTCTCTTTGTCCTGACAGGCCTGATATCTGATTAGTAACTTATTTGAAATCATAAGAAAACGTGATCCCATCTACCTATGAATGTCTCCCTGCGTTGTGTGTGTTGAAGTGAGAGTGGTTGTGAAGCTGGTCAGAGGATTATGTTTGCAAGCGAATGACTCGTTTTAGATATTTTGTACCATCAGACATGGGGGGGGATGAGTTTTATCCTTGTGAAATGTGCATTATCATCACTTTGTAATAAAAACAATAAGAAACTGATCAATTGTTCTTGTTCTGGTTAATATATACACCCTTAAAAGACAAAATAATTTACAATTTAGTTTTTTGTCTCAGACTTTTATGAAACCACACTTACTTTTTCTCAGCATAGTATACTTAACCCATAAGGACCCACCGTGTCCTTATGAACACATGTCACATGAACTTTAAATGTTCTGGAAAGTTCCTTATACAGCTTTAGCGTTGTTTTTATCTCATGAAGTCCCTAAGTGGCACACCCTGAACAGTCTGCTGGGTCCTGGGCTAGGTCATTTGATTTTGTGTTCCCATGACAACGTGTCCAAGATGTCCATGTGCCAGATTAACACATGTGACATAACGTGCTACATTTCAAGCTTTTTTGTTGTTGCTAAAGGTAAAATTCAAGCCATTTAAGAATTAAAATGCTTACATAACATGTCCTTTATTACATTTAACCTGTTGTGTAAACATTTCTTGATCAAATTGATATGAGACTAACATCGCTGTGACACTGATCGGGACTTGAACCCAAAGTGACATTTATGCACACTTAGAAATATGATTATGATCTCCTCAGTAAATTTAGCTGATTCAATTATATTGAGTTAATGTTCTTATTCTTCAATTCAAAGAATGTTCAAACTAATTTAAACCACAAAATTATCCTCATTAATTAAGTTACAAATAAGAGTTATTTTACCAAAAGCCCAATGTGACATGTCACATTTCAGATATTTGACATTAGGGGGGGGGGTTAGTTGACAGAAATGTGGTCTATTTAGTCTAAATGATGTTCCCCTTCATTTCCCCAAAAGTAGAAATGGGTCCGGGTTCTTTTTTAAATATGTCTGTTAAAGGTATTGGGATCAAGTACTTACAGCTACGTTTCCCACAGACCTTATTTGGAGCTATTTTCTAAAATCCTATGGAGAAATCTCTCGCAGCTTACTTCCGGGTTTTAGGACGCCTCACTGCAGCTCTCTCGTCTCCTCTTCACACACCACACTTTTCGCGGCACACATACTTACAGCCAATCAGCTCTGAATTATGTGAGATGACGTATGGTGGGGATGGCAGCTCTATGCCCCTATGGTCATTATTTTTTTGCCACACACATTAATTAGAAAAATATTCTGAGCATGCGCAGTGTAGTTTTTACAGTCACCGTTCACTTAGACAGAGAGAGGGAGGGGCATTTTTTTACCTTTAAACTATGGGAATAAATACCTTAAGAAACTAATTTTCAGGACACCTGTCAGATAACAGCTGTCAGGGAAAGAAACTGAAGTTTTAAATGCTTAAGTAGAGTTTACGAGGTCTAGTTATAACTGAACTTATTAACATTAGGTTGATAACTAATGACAGCAGACCAAAGAATACTTGTCTTTGTATCAGAGGTTATGATGCATCAAAATATAAAACATTTGTATATTTCCAACATTCTATGACTTTTTTCAGACACACTAAAATATGACTTAAAAAGAAATATATATTTTTGACATGCTATATACTATGACCTTTCCTGCCACATACTCAGTGGCGACTGGTCATTAGGGGCAGGTGGGGCACAGCTCCACCTAGTGTCAGCAGAAAGTATTACAAATAATGATTACAACAAAATGCAAAAAATAAATTAAAAAACAAATAAAATATATTTTAAGATCATGTTTAATCATCTGATTCGTCTGTACATTGCTGTTTTAGTCTGTGTTCTTCTAATTAGTGTCTACAGTGTGTGCCTATTGAGCTGTTTAGAGCCATGTGGGACAAAACCCGATCCTGCCCCTCCCTCCCTCTGTCTAAGTGAACGGTGACTGTAAAAACTACACTGCACATGCTCAGAATATTTTCCTATTTAATGTGTGTGGCAAAAAAATAATGACCATAGGGGCATAGTGCTGCCATCCCCACCATACGTCATCTCACATCATTCAGAGCCGATTGGCTGTAAGTACGTGTGCCGCGAAAAGTGTGGTGTGTGAAGAGGAGACGAGAGAGCTGCAGTGAGGCGTCCTAAAACCCGGAAGTAAGCTGCGCATGGCTTCCCTCGACAAAAAAGCAATGAGATTTCTCCATAGGATTTTAGAAAATAGCTCCAAATAAGGTCTGTGGGAAACGTAGCTGTTAGATAAATGCACGTTTTGTTCAGCCGGATAATATCCACATATCTACCCTACTTTTATCATTTTCGAATCATAAATCTATCGATTAGATTAGATTTATGATAGACTTTTGAAACTACAAGAAGATAAGGAGGACTTTTACAAAAAAGTAATAGAGATTTTTGTCCAGAAGGATAGCATGGACTTCATCTTCAAGTCAAGGTAAGACTGCAATTTTATTGAAAATGGGATCTTAAGAGAGAACAATTCAATATTTAAATGATACAATTACATTTTGGGGGTATCCTTTTGTTGAACTGTCTGTTTAAAATTAATTGAAGCATCAGACTAAAAAAGCTTTTGAAAATAATATTATATTTTGATTTAGGTCAAAATATAATATTTGTAAACCTGAAGAGTCAGTGCCAGTGCCTCACCAGCGCTGAACCTCACTGCAGAAGCTATAGACATCTACGTGCCCCACCACTTTTGTACATATAAAAGCGCCACTGGACATACTATACTTATTACTTCACTGATACTTTTAATAATGTATACTATATATAGGTATGTCAGTAACGAGTAATAGTATAAGTAATTCAAAAAAGTAAGTACTTGATCCCAATTCGGTAAATGTTTGCGTCCAAGCTATATATCATTCTTATTATAGTAAGCTATTAATAGGTAACAGATTGGACTAGATCATATAGGGTGTTTCTATGTGAAAGAATAACACAGTGTTGCATAAACACAACTTGATATCAGTAATTTTATTGTGACTTGTGGTGGAATGGCTTACAACAGAAAATATATCAACTCAAATTCCACTTATGTGTAGAATCAGATTAAATAGAGTTGGGAATCAGGGAGTGTGGGTTTTGGAAGTCCAGTCAGTCACGATAAATCCGCAGATCCAGGGTTTAAAGAAAGGACTTCGGATCCCACTAAACAGACCCCAATTGATGTTAGAAAATGACTCAAAAAACACCAAGAACCCTCTTCAGACCGCTTTATTTTGAAGAAATCTGACTGAGGGCGCGGTGGTTGACTGTAAATGCTCGTGATCGAGAAGTCGTCTGTTTATGCCTCCAGCTCAAAGTCAAAGTACTGTGGGTCAAAGCAATGAATCCTAGTGTAGCCGTCCTCTCCTCCACTGGCGTAGCTGTGAACGGAGTGCAGGAGAACAGTGAGCAATGACTGATACACAACACTTAAAGGTCCCCTATTATGTGTTCTTCATCAATATATCACAGGTCTCAGATATATACAAAACATGTCTCTGAAGTGATTGGCTGAAAAACCAAACGGATCATTGCAGCATTACCCATAATCCCCTCTGTTTCAGCCCTGTTTCCAAAGTGCTGATTCTCTGTCTGTTACTTTAGATGAAAATAAGGAGCCCCTCCCCACGCCCCTCTGAGAGACATTTGGTTACAAAGAACATAATGGTGCTCTAGGAAGAGATTCAGGTGGTAAGGTGGGGGGGGGGGGGGGTTACCTTGGTAGCTTATTAGCTAATGGTTACACAAGACAAAACATCGTGATGACATCATCAAGTGGCCAAAATCTGATCAGCTCATTTTCAGACAGGTTTTTATAGAAATGGATCAAAAAGAGAGAGAATCTTTGTTCCTGAAACTTTCAGAGTCTCTTTCCACAGAGGGGACACATGTTGATGTAGAAGAGACATGAAGGAGAGGGGACACATGTTGATGTAGAAGAGACATGAAGAAGAGGGGACACATGTTGATGTAGAAGAGACATGAAGAAGAGGGGACACATGTTGATGTAGAAGAGACATGAAGAAGAGGGGACACATGTTGATGTAGAAGAGACATGAAGAAGAGGGGACACATGTTGATGTAGAAGAGACATGAAGAAGAGGGGACACATGTTGATGTAGAAGAGACATGAAGAAGAGGGAACACATGTTGATGTAGAAGAGACATGAAGAAGAGCGGACACATGTTGATGTAGAAGAGACATGAAGAAGAGGGGACACATGTTGATGTAGAAGAGACATGAAGAAGAGGAGACACATGTTGATGTAGAAGAGACATGAAGAAGAGGGGACACATGTTGATGTAGAAGAGACATCAAGAAGAGGAGACACATGTTGATGTAGAAGAGACATGAAGAAGAGGGGACACATGTTGATGTAGAAGAGACACTTAATTTACATAATAGGTCCCCTTTAAAGTCATTGGGATCCACGGCTGGTTCTTACCTCTTTCCATCAGGGTGGAACGCCACACAGTTAATGGGTCCGAAATGACCCTTGACTCTGCCGAACTCCTCTTCATAGCAAGCATGGAAGAACCTGAGGGGGGAGAGGGAAGCAAGGTTAGAGAATCGATCTGAATGAAATGGGACCACAGTAGGTTTAATCGCAAGAGCTTTTACAAAACAAAGAGACCCGAAGATAAACCGGGTCCCTTAAATAAATCAGCGGTTCTGTGATATATCCAGACGACTGACGAGTAAAAACTCTCATCCAGGTGAAATACAGAGTTACAAATCAATCTAAATCTGGCTTGAACTGGATAAAATGTTAGTTCATGACAGCGTACCTTGTTTCAAATAGCAGATTTCTCTACGTTTGATAATGGTTATAAATATTAGGGTTGCTAAGTATAACACTACAAATTCTTTAATACAAGTCTGGTCATTTTTAGACATTTTAATGCCAAAACGTTATGCATTTACTTTTAATTTTGGGCATTCTTTAACTCACCTGGCCTCAAACTTTCCGATCCTGGTGGAGGTCGTGGTGACCTCCATGGCCTCCTGTCCACCTCCCATCACCACCTGAATCAAACGCACCATGCAGTGTTAACGGTTAGTGACGGTACTTTCTTTCCTCGTGAACACGGTCAAAGGCAGGGGTCATCTGTAGAAAGCTTAAAGGTCACCTATCATGCTATTTTTAGGCAATAGCATAGGTCTCCGATATATACAAATATATAAAAAACAGATCATCCATTCTAGCCATGCCTCATATCCCTCTATTTCACTTCCTGTTTCAAAAGTGCTGATTTGGGCTTTAAAAAAATAAAGAAGGAGGGGTCTGAGCTCATGGGGACCCGGCAGCTACCGTCTAAACTAAATGCTGCCGTGATGAAACGCCATATCATGGATTATCAAGGAGCTGAAACAGTCTGGAGCTCAAAGGCTTTCTCTCTTGCCGGTTATACCACAAGGTGAGTTCCTTTTTACTTCCTGCTTCTTCACACACATGCTCTCCAGTACAGGTTAGCTCTGAGTGTTAGCGATGCTAATGTAAACACCGACCATATTACGTCCAAAACAGTCAGGCATTGTTTCTGATAGCAACGTTTCTGATTGGGCCGTGGGTCCACATTTCAGATATTACGTCATATCGGACGCACATCTGGATCAGCTCCGTTGTTCCCCGTTTTTAGAGATTTGGGTACGGAGGAAAAGAGAGGGTTTTATTTTCTGACGCTGCGTGAGTTCCCCGACACACCGGGGACACATGTTTATTAGGGCTGTCAAACGATTACAATTAATTAATCATGATTAATCACCATTCGAACTATGTCCAAAATATGCCATTTCTTTATGTATATTGTTGTGGGAATGGAAAGATTAATGAAAGAAGGCGGATATATCCATTTCACACACAGTATCTATGTTTATTATAAAAAAAGTCTGTGTGTCAAAATGAAAGACAGCCCACACACCTATCAATCATCAAACCGTGGGGTCTTAATTCATTACGTGTTGATTTCTATCAACGGGGGAATACTTCAGGAAAGTCGACGGGGGGGGGGGTCTATCATAAATCTAATCTAATCAATAGATTTATGATTCGAAAATTATAAAAGTAGGGTAGACATGTGGATATTATCCGGCTGAACAAAACGTGCATTTATCTAACAGCTACGTTTCCCACAGACCTTATTTGGAGCTATTTTCTAAAATCCTCTGGAGAAATCTCATTAAAAAATTAATTACCACCGTTAACGTGATAATTTTGAAATGACCTATCATTTTGCATGATAGGTCCCCTTTAAACCAGTTTGACTTTCAGGCCTACATCAGCATCCTGTGCCGACAACATCACAACACCAAATCCAACTTTTGGATGATTAATAGGCAATATAACAAAGTGCTTGTTGATGGGGCCACTAGTATCTCACAGGCTTGCAACATTAATGGAATCACATTTCAGAAGATTTAAGCTGCACTGTATGTCTAAAAGAAAACTAAAAAAGCACCATCACCACTACCTCTGCATCTTCTTGTTATCTAGCATAACTTACGTGATCCATGATGGGGGAGATGGCAGCAGAGTTGACGGGTCTCTCCGTCCTAAAGGTCTTGATGTGATCCATAGTAGCGGAGTCAAACAGCTGAGAGAGATGACACCAAAGGCAGCAGTATGTTACCCTGAGTATCTAAGAGCTTGTGATGCAGCTCAGTGAACAGTGCAGTACCTTGGCGGTGTTGTCCTTGGAGGCGCTGATGAACATGGTGAGGTCCAATGACGTCTGGAGGTCGTTGATCTGCTTGGTGTGCTCCTTGACCTTCTTCAGGACCTCTCCATCCTGACCACAAACACCAACAAACATTTAAGATCGACAATAAAAAAGAAACAGGTGCATTTTCAGCCAAGCTTTGTCTGCAATCTCACATTAATGTGCTTCATATTTAAAGCGCTTTGAGCACCAGCAAAAGCGCTTTATAAATCACATATTATATTCTTACGGACTTCAATATATTAAGACATTTGCATTCTGAAAAAACAAAACATTGTTGTTGTTACTGCCCTGCAGCTTACGCCACATAACCACAGGAAGTGTGTTTCCCCACCTTGGCGCTGAACTGGTTGAACTCTCCGTTCTCATGTCCTGCGATGACGAACTCTCCCAGAGGCCCCCACGCAGCGCTGGTGATCTTATGGTCGTTGCACGGTATCGACTGGTAGGGCTGGTTGTCCTCTGCACAAATGGTTATTATTAGCATTATTATAGCACTGGGCAGCACTGAAGCCGATCACTACACCCTCCCTCAGAAGATAAGCTTTGGATAAAAGCGTCAGCTAAATGTAATAAATACACCAGATGGCTCAGAAAGTGTTCAGTTAAATATGGGGATGGGTACCGAGCCCCGGTATTAAACGGGCCCCGGGGCTGATTATTAAAGAACGTTAAACTCTGGCGTTATCGGTCTTTTTATCGGTACTGGAGACATGTCATGTGTATTATTGCTACATAAACATATTGCAGTCTTAGTGTCGCCAACTCGGTTTCTAATAAGAACATTTTTAAATAAAATGCGTCTATGATGTATTTTTGATCTTTTCAATCAAGACGAGAGATCTCTCCCCCACGCCTGTGTGCGAGGGGGCTGGGCAGTTACACACACACGCAGCTGCTACATGCAGCAACACACACACACACGGAGGAGATGACGGAGAGAACTAAGCGCTAAAGGGTGTGGTTAAACTTTACCCGTCTCGATGCTCGTTGCCTAAAGTGCAGTAAGAGTTTATCATGTAAGGGCGGTAACACGAGCAATTTGTCTAAACATTTAGCAAAAGTGCTCCACATGCAGACGGAGGAATGCACCGGTTCCACTGTCTTTCTAGCAGCTCTGTAGCTCCATCCACGAGTAACGTTTCCACGTCAGGTGTTCTGTATGCTAGCAGCAACACACGGAGTTAACTCAATGATACAAACATGGGTTCATGATTAGAGGAAACTGAGTTATTTATTTTGTTAAAGTTTCAGCTATTGTTTACAGTTCTGTCATCACATTATTTAATACGATTTGTGAAAACACTGTTGTTTCTTTTGATGTGAAATATTATGTGTTTTATTTAAATAAAAAGCAATGTGAATTTTGTTCACAATGTGTTTAGTTAGTTTACCTTTTTTTGTTCTCCAAAATAACCGATAAAAGTACCGTTAAAAGACCGGATCGATAAGCGGTATTGATAAAAGTAGTAGTACCGTTAAAACCTTAACGGTACCCATCCCTAGTTAAATATGATCTCGTCATTGTAAATGACTATTTATGCCGTCATGTGAAACATCATGTTTCATAATAAATTCAATATTTGCACAGAACAAACATCATGGTGTTTGTAACAGGAGCACATAACCAGAGAAGAAACATTTGTTACGGTCAATAGTTATAGGAAGGTGCGAAAGTCCACAGTATGACTAAATGCAGCTGCCATGTTCCCTTAGTGTAGCAGACACCGACTTCCTGATAAACTAATAAAGGTGGCAGTAATGTGCACGTACCAATCTGCTGCGGGTCCCTCAGGTCGAAGAAGTTCAGGAAGCACTGGTAACCCATCTGCTTGTCTGTGGAGAACATGATGATGTTCCCGCTGTAGTCGAAGCCACACGTCCTGACAGCCGAGTTGGTTTCCAGCAGAGCCAGCTGTTTACCTGAGAGACACATGGGGGGGGGGGGGGTGAGGATCAACAAACCCAAACTACTGGAGGCCATGCAATGCAAAGTCGCATAACTGACGGATAGGAGAATTAATAAACACTTTGTTTCACTGCAGCTTCTCTCACCGGTCTGACAGTCCCACAGTCGACAGCTGTTGTCGGCTGATCCTGTCAAGACATTCTTAGTGTCCCCTGAGAGAAGATAGGTTAAGGAACCCAACATAAGATAGGATAAACCTGTATTAATCTCCATAGGGACATTCAGGTGTTAGCAATCATGTGAAACAAAATACAAATATAGTAGAAATCAATACATATATATATACTGTATGTCCTTAGGTACATCAATGCAAGTTATACAAGGTTACCATCGGGTCAAGCCTTGGTTCTGTAACACGTATGCCTCACAAAGCATCACATACATGCAAAGCCAACATATATTAGTTACAGATTAAACAAGTTTAGTTCTTGTAAAAGGATACAGTCACAGTCCACACACCACACGGCTCCTGTGTGTCCATTGTAGGTGCCGAGCCGCTCTCCGTTCACCGAGTACCACACGTTGGTGACCTACAGCGACACGGCACAACGGAGTTTACCAAACCAAACGAGAAGGTGTAATAATATCATGGCACGACACATTTCATGGATTCTCATCTTACTGTGTCTTTAGCGACAGAGAAGAGCAGGTCTCCTTCTCTGTTGTACTTTATCTGAGTGATGGACCTCTCGTGGCCCTGGAGCAGGATGGGTCTCTGTGGGGAGAGCAGGTTATGGGGAGTGTTACACAAAACCGAGGTCAAATGTCCATGAAATGAAAAAATACAAGATTTATTAATAAACAAAAACGGATAGTGGAAAAACCAAACTATTTGGACGTCCACAGCAAAAACAGGAAGAGAACAATTATATAATGTATGCAGATTTGCAAATAGTTTGTTTACCGGTATATTATACAGCAACTTTTAGATATTTAGAAAAATACCTATAAGCTGTCCTCTTTAAGTAACTCAATGTATAACATATATCTTCTTTTAATTACAAAATGTGTTCATTCATTGTAATATCATGTACAACAGTCCAGTCGGCTATGTATACTTACTTAATATTGGTAAAAGTAGTACAATACATTTTATTTATATCCTAAAAAAGTTACTAAACGCCACTTAACTAATATGTTTTAAATTAAAACATGTTAGTTAAGTGGCTTTTAGTACCTTAATATTAAAACTTGTAATACGTACACATGTTTAAAAAACAACAACATTGAACTATGAACATTTTTCTTCTGTATCTTCATTTATTGTAAAATAATGTACACCAGTACAGCTCAAGCTGCTATGAAAAATTACTTAATATCAGTAAAAGTAATATAATAATAGTGTATTTATATGATATTGGTAAAAGTATTATAATAATACATTTTATTTATAGAGAGCTTGTTAAAAATGTATTAAACGACACTTCACGTGAACATGTTAAGATACGTAAGAACCCATGTACTTTACACATGGTGATTTAAATAAACCCTGATCATTATCATCAACACGCAGCTAACAGCAGCTCTGATGTGAACGGAGGCTAACTGGAAGCTAACGTTAGCCAGGGTGGATATGCTAACTGAACCGGGGCTAAGTATCTCCTCAAACAGAAAGTCTAGAATTCCGATCGACATGTAAAACGTAGGAGATGGTCATAAAGAAATATACTAACCATTGTTGTCAGCTAAGCGTCTCGCGTAAAGAGCGAAAAGATGAACACCATGGACGTAAAATGAGAACACTCGTGTTTCAGGCGCCGGAGCCGCGGCGGAAGAGGAAGGTGGCGTACTTCCGGCGAAGAACGGCAATAAGGAGTTATTGCGCCCCCTGGTGTAACACTCCAGTAGCGGTTAGAAAAAGAAGAAAAATGGAGAGAAATATTTGATATTACATGTCACTTGTTAGACGCTTTTATCCAAAGCGACTTACATACTCAATACTGTGGGCAATCCCCACAGGAGCAATTTGGGGTGAAGTGTCTTGCCCAGGGACACAACGACATGCTGACTGCAGTGGGGTTTGAACCATAGGGTTTGAACCTGTGCTCCCCTCAGGGCCGTTTCTTCCTATAGGCGGACTATGCGGGGGCATAGGGCCCCCGCGGCCACTAGGGGGCCCCCAAGCTGAAAGTATTATTATTTTTTATTTTTTTTATTCATCCGAAAAACAAAAAAAGTTTAATTCATACACACAAAGATGAACACAATTTGTAGAAGCGGGAGGGCTGAAGCATAGCTTGTGGAAAGTAGCCCTCCCATGCATCATCCTAATACAGCGGCATTATTACGTAAAAAATGTATAGAAATGAAGGAGTACAAAGAAATAAAGAAAACAGGAGAAAAAATGTAATAAAAGTTAGGGCAGGAAAACAATAAATGCATATATATATATATATATATATGAAAACTAGATATAGGGTCATTTCCTGCACATGTCAATAGCAGTTTCAACTATCTTTTTTTGGAAATTAAAATACTATATATAAATATATACATAGGTACACATGCACTTGGCAAATGAATAATAATAATAATAATAATAATAATAATAATAATATTTGCATAATTGCATATAAACTTTGTGAACACTTATTTTTAAGTGACTTTTTTTACATTCATATGTTCACGCTGCGGTTTGGAACTGCTTTTGATTGTTATTAGGCATTTTGTTATGGAAAATGTTGTGCATAATCAGAACTGTTTTAAGCTGTACTATGTCAACACATTTTAATAGATTTAGTTTTTTTAGATATGGGAGTTGTGTGTTCATATTTACCAACACCACAGACTATTCGTAATACTTTTTTTGGGATGTTATTATTTTTTGTAGATTTGTTGAGTACGTGTTTCCCCATATTTCGGAGCAGTATTAAAGTTAAGGGAGAAATAGACTGTTATAAAGAGTATCTTTTCTTCAAGAATGTTCTTAGTATGATACAAAATACCTATTGATTTTGACAGTTTAGTCTGTACATAATTTATATAGTGCTTCCAATTGAGTTTTTCTTCAACAAGCAGTCCTAAAAATTTACATGCACCAACTTTTTCTATCTCTGTATTGCAAATCCGTATAATGCAGTCATTCTACTCTCAGACTTTGTATTGAATAACATGTAATTTGTTTTGGCCACATTAAGGGATAATTTATAACCAGTTACATAGTATTTTTTATTCTGCATTCACAATTTTAACAAGATCGCCAAGATTATGATGGGAGCATAGAATTCAAAGTTCAGGTTCAGCCTCAATATATTTGGGGAGAATTAAAATGAGCTGACAGCCCAACGATCTGAATCTGAGGAAGATGAAAAATGTAAATTAAACATTGTTGAGAAAATGCTGCATCTCTTGCATTTATTGACATAGAGGAGCCTTATTGTTTACCTTTTTAATATCATTTTTTGTCATTTTCAATTGCTTGGTTTTCGTGAAATTAGCCCCCCCCCCCCCCCATTGTAGTTAAAAAACTGCCAAAACTAGGGCCCCCAAACAGCATCTTGCATAGGGCCCCCAAAAAGCTAGAAACGGCCCTGGCTCCCCTGATCCGAACCATAGACTGTATATATAAAGATCCGAACACCAACGAACTAATCCACCGCGCCACAAAAAAAAAATAAGAAACACATTCAAAGAAACCAGGAGGCAACAGCACAAGGTGAGAAAAATAGAGCTAAGTATAAAAAATAGAGACATTAATTTTCATACAATCTTTACATTTTATGGGGATTTAAAAGGGAATTTAGATTGATTAATTGATGGTAAAGCACTAAATAGGCTGCTCAAACTACTAGCTTACTTATTATGAACGAGCCTACACTTTAAAATAGGGAATTCTGAGTTAGAAATACCACATTTTTAGTTATTTTGACACAATGAACACTTTTAGTTACATGTCTTGTTACATAAGAATAGATCATATTTGTTAAGTGTTATTATGGGAGAATTCTTCTTCTTGTGGTACTGCTGGCCTATTAGGCCCATGTTGAACAAAGACCAAAACTCATGTCCAACAACTTCCTTACAATAAATAAGCACTTGTTATTCGAGGGTTATTGAGGAAACACACTTAACTAATGGCCTAGTACTTGTAGAATATGGTCATATAGAATAACGCATTAATAATTGCTTAATACTGACATTACATTACTTGTTAGACGCTTTTATCCAAAGCGACTTACATACTCAATACTGTGGACAATCCCCACAGGAGCAATTTGGGGTGAAGTGTCTCAGGGACACAACGACATGCTGACTGCAGTGGGGTTTGAACCTGTGCTCCCATGATCCTAACATCAACGCACTAGCCTCCCTATACTGAGCAATAAAGAGCCAATATACTGCTAACACGACAGTGAATATGTGTACCTTAATATAAAGTGTTACCACATTTTCTGTGCAGCTTTTGTATTTCTTATCAAGAAAAGTCTAAACAGGGGTTTAATGGGCAACACCTTGAGTTGGAAACTTCACCCCAAATTGCTGTGTATGTGTGTATGTTAGTCGCTTTGGGGAAAAGCATCCTACAAGTGACATGTAATGTAAAAGTCAACAAGATCAATCAACCAGCAACACAATATACACTGTTACATCCTTTATTAACAAGAAACAAAAATATACAGGGCCAGATAAAAGTACTGCAAAAGACAAAATAAGGAAACATCTTTGGTTCCTTCTCACGGTCACTGAACCCCCCCCCCACACACACACACAGGAGCAGAGAAACAGTGAGTCTGACCTGTGGGACGTTGGAAAATGAGTTGTCTTGTTAACAATGCTACATATTAATTAATACATAAGAATGTCTGAAGCTAAACTGACATGTGGGTCAAACTACAATTCAAAAGGCCAATGACATTTCCTCTACTTATTCCCATATGGCTCAGTCACTGCTCATTGGAAAGTATTACGCTCAGCTGAGGCGATAACAAGGTTTAATAATCCTAAGGTTCTGCTGTGAGACATGTCCTCGGTTTATTACATCCATGCAGGACAGTGGAGATGATGAGTTTACATTCTCAGCCAAGTGCTTGTCGAGTTGAGACTGCCACAGAGTGAAGACCAAAAGGCAAGCGTTGCATAGAGGTCCTCCAACATTCTCTGGTTGAAACCTGATTACACGCTACTGCAATTATCAGGGCTGTGAGGAGACAATCATAGCCACACACACTTCAAGTGGTCTGGAAGAAAAACATGACATTAGAAGCTATGAATCACACACCTTCCAATTGGGAGAGGAGGACACACACACCTATCAACAAGTGATCTTCGAGAGGCTAGGAATGAAACATTTGGTCCTAAAAGTAACACAAATATAAATGAATAAAAAAACAGGTTTATTTTTAGTGGTGCTCTGTAAGATACATACATTTAAATAATGATTAAACAATAAATACAGAACACACAAACAAACACAGCGGAAATGAATAAGTGTGATGCAAACAAGAAAACATTTTCCCTCAAATGGCCGACAAGCAAGTACTGGAAACTTGTCAAATAATGAAAAAAACTAACTGAAATGCCCTTTAATAATTGTGTAGAATCCTATATTATTTCTGTTATAATTTGGATTGGCTGGAGACATTATTCACTTCAGATTAAAGTAAAGAACTGGAAGAAAAACATGAAATTAGAAGCTATGAATCACACACCTTCCAAAACACATTGAGAGAGGAGGATGCAAAAGGAGACTGAGGACACACACACACACACACACACACACACACACACACACACACACACACACACACACACACACACACACACACACACACACACACACACACACACACACACACACACACACACACACACACACACACACACACACACACACACACACACACACACACACACACACACACACACCACACACACACACACACACACACACACACACACACACACACACACACACACACACACACACACACACACACACACACACACACACACACACACACACACACACACACACACAGCACTGTTGTCAAAAAGGGAATGTGTAGTTGGACAGCAAAACACAGAGGGAGTCGGTGCAACTGAAATGCACACTGATAGTTTGATAAGATATTACTGCAGCCTTCATATAAACTTGGAAGTCAAGTTGGAGAAAGATAACAAAACTTGAAAACGTCTCCTATTAATATATTTATGTTTTGATTCAATGAAGTGAAGGTGGTGTACTGGAGGCCATGTTTCCATCCAGCAGCATGTTGTAGCTAATGGTAACTGCCTGTGGGAATTAAAAAGACTAATACATGGATTTGGGGGAGAAATAAGTTTGTAAATGCTTTGACTAAACAGTGATCTTAACGAGGGGTCTTCACAGTAATTGAGCTATGAGACAGATGAGGCATTTTCTCATCACCGTCCTAAAGCCTGCAGTGCATGCTGGGAGGACACAAGTTAAGCTTGCTTTCTGATCTGTTTCTGGACCAGTGTTTAACTTCAGCTTCTTCCAGCAGAGGAGGAAGCGGGGGGGGGGGGGGCTTCATTCCTGCACAGCGACAGGCAGAGGCTTTGCTTCCTCTAGCAGAGAGTCTGTGTCCAGGTGTGGCTCACAGTGGCAGGAGTGGGAGCAGGGGGGGGGCGTCCGGGGCAGGGAGAGAGTCCGTGGGGGGGGGAGAGGGGGAGTCCGTCCCTGGGGTTGAGGGAGGGGCTCCTGCAGCGCCACCTTCTGGACAACTGAGGTTCTGCACCTTCTTGTTGAGCTCGTTGCGCTCGACCTTCAGAGCCCGACGCAGCTTCTCCAGACGCTGGACCTTACCCTGCAGAGCCTCGAAGTCACGGTCACGCACCGATTTCTGTACCAAACACACACCAATACAACGTTTAAAAAAGTCAGATTTCTGCAGGTCAACTCACTATAAACACTAATATTAGGTATAAAATTGTTTGTTATATCACTGTTCATGTTTTATTGTTTCTACATATTTTAATTATGTTCCTCATTTGTAATTGTCACAGTTCCAACATGATCCGAATCACAGGAGAAATTGAGCTTTGTATCAGTCGCTCCATCTTTTACTATATTAAACACATCAATCCAAAATGTGTGTGTGCAGACAATGCTGTAACTTTAAAGGGGACCTATCGTTCAAAATGCACTTTGTGATGTCTTCTCTACATCAATGTGTCCCCTGTGAGTCGGGGAACTCACGCAGCGTCAGAAAATAAAACCCTCTCTCTTTTCCTCCGTACCCAAATCTCTAAAAACGGGGCTACAACGGAGCTGATCCAGATGTGCGTCCGATATGACGTAACATCTGAAATGTGGACCCACGGCCCAATCAGAAACGTTGCTATCAGAAACAATGCCCGACTGTTTTGGACGTAATATGGTCGGTGTTTACATTAGCATCGCTAACACTCAGAGCTAACCTGTACTGGAGAGCATGTGTGTGAAGAAGCAGGAAGTAAAAAGGAACTCACCTTGTGGTATAACCGGCAAGAGAGAAAGCCTTTGAGCTCCAGACTGTTTCAGATCCTTGATAATCCATGATATGGCGTTTCATCACCGCAGCATTTAGTTTAGACAGTAGCTGCCGGGTCCCGCATGTTTTTATATATCTGAGACCTATGCTATTGCCTAAAAATCGCATGATAGGTGACCTTTAAGTTAATTAATGCCAATTGATTTGTCTTTAATAAATCAAATACGCTGGTTAAAAGGGATTTCTACTTTTTCTAGATGCAGCCGAGTTAAGGCAACAGGAGTATTTATTAAACTGAATAACAGTTTTGGCAGCTAGAAGATATACAAGCACTAAAGTAACACTAGAGTTGAAGTTAGGACTTTTCATGAGCTCCGTGACAGGAGTTAAAGTTCCCCAAAATATATACCACACTGACCAATTCTATTCAGTGTAAAGAAGCATTTCTGTTCAGGGTTTGACAATAAAAACCAATGAACTGCTGTACCTCCTCTGCCATCTCCAGCAGAGCCTTGTTGCTGCTCTCCCACCTGGACCGGTACATGGCCGTCTCCTTCTCCAGCTTCTTGATCTTTTTAGTCATCTGTTAGAGGAAACAAGACGGTCACACCCAGCTACAGGTAAACACAAATCACCCCCCCCCCTCCATCTTACACTCCCCCAGACCCCTCACCTTCTCCATCTCCTGTTTGAACGTGGTGAAGACCTCGTTGCTCTTGGACAAAGTGCTCTGAAACTCTTCAAACTTCTCCGTGTACAGTGACAGCTGCAACGACAGGTTTGATCAAGTTAGGATGCAATAATACCAAAGAGCCAATCACAGAGGAGTTATTAAAGCAGGAGCAAAGACTGATGGGACACCTGCTGCTTGAGGTGGACTTCCTGCTGCTTCATCAGCTCACACATCCTCTGAGACTCCACCGCTTCTTTCAGCAGCTGAGGAGACGAGGGGAAATAATCAGGACATTAAAGCATAAAATCAGGAAGTGTATTGTGTGAAGTGTGAGTGTCTTTAAGTGGCTCCTTACGAAGTGTTTCTCTCTGTCGTGGCGCTCCTCCGACTCCTTCAGCAGCTCCTGGGCCTGCTGCAGCTTGGCGTCCACCAGCTGCTGCTGCAGGTCTTTGTGCTTCACCACTTTGTCTATGTGCTGGGGTCAGAGGGACAAAGAGCCGGTCACACATCAGTCAACATGTGGGAGACACTATTCTGGGTTCTAGGACATTCCTTTAAAGGTCACCTCTGATGTAAAATCCACTTCTTCATGTCTCTTCTACATCAACATGTGTCCCCTCTTCTTCATGTCTCTTCTACATCAACACGTGTCCCCTCTTCTTCATGTCTCTTCTACATCAACATGTGTCCCCTCTTCTTCATGTCTCTTCTACATCAACATGTGTCCCCTCTTCTTCATGTCTCCTCTACATCAACATGTGTCCCCTCTTCTTCATGTCTCTTCTACATCAACATGTGTCCTCTCTTCTTCATGTCTCTTCTACATCAACATGTGTCCCCTCTTTTTCATGTCTCTTCTACATCAACATGTGTCCCCTCTTCTTCATGTCTCCTCTACATCAACATGTGTCCCCTCTTCTTCATGTCTCTTCTACATCAACATGTGTCCTCTCTTCTTCATGTCTCTTCTACATCAACATGTGTCCCCTCTTCTTCATGTCTCTTCTACATCAACATGTGTCCCCTCTTCTTCATGTCTCTTCTCCATCAACATGTGTCCCCTCTTCCTCATGTCTCTTCTACATCAACATGTGTCCCCTCTTCTTCATGTCTCTTCTACATCAACATGTGTCCCCTCTTCTTCATGTCTCCTCTACATCAACATGTGTCCCCTCTTCTTCATGTCTCTGCCACAACAACATGTGTCCCCTCTTCTTCATGTCTCTTCTACATCAACACGTGTCCCCTCTTCTTCATGTCTCTTCTCCATCAACATGTGTCCCCTCTTCTTCATGTCTCTTCTACATCAACATGTGTCCCCTCTTCTTCATGTCTCTTCTACATCAACATGTGTCCCCTCTTCTTCATGTCTCTTCTACATCAACATGTGTCCCCTCTTCTTCATGTCTCTTCTCCATCAACATGTGTCCCCTCTTCTTCATGTCTCTTCTCCATCAACATGTGTCCCCTCTTCTTCATGTCTCTTCTACATCAACATGTGTCCCCTCTTCTTCATGTCTCTTCTACATCAACATGTGTCCCCTCTTCTTCATGTCTCTGCTACATCAACATGTGTCCCCTCTTCTTCATGTCTCTTCTACATCAACATGTGTCCCCTCTTCCTCATGTCTCTTCTACATCAACATGTGTCCCCTCTGTGGAAAGAGACTCTGAAAGTTTCAGGAACAAAGATTTTCTCTCTTTTTGATCCATTTCTATAAAAACCTGTCTGAAAATGAGCTGATCAGATTTTGGCCACTTTATGATGTCATAACGATGTTTTGGCTTGTGTAACCATTAGCCAATCAGCAACCAAGGTAACCCCCCCCCACTTCGGGTGGCAGTATACGCCGTGAAGATGTTTGCGGACTGCCAGTATATTGATGAAAAACAGTATAATAGGCAGGGCTGCACATAACTGGTGCGCATGCCCACCCCCCACCAACATTGAGAGAGAGAGAGTGAGTGAGTGAGTGAGTGAGTGAGTGAGTGAGTGAGTGAGTGAGTGAGTGAGTGAGAGTGAGAGTGAGAGAGAGAGAGAGAGAGAGAGGAGAGAGTAGAGATATCAGGGTTTCCCACACATAGACTTTACTTGGGCGGGCCGCCCCGGCGAGCCATTTAGGTTTCATTTTTTTAATCCGTCCGCGAGCACGACGGCATCTGCGACCCCTCGCTCTACGCCTCGCTATCGCGTGAAGGGTCTGCTTTGTGCGCTCCGCACAGTAACCGTGCTGCGAGGCACGGGCAAACAGTTCATGCACGTGCTCACTAGCGCACCCCCCCCCCCCCTTCATAAAGTCAAGTACCCCTCAAAAGGTACGGTTTATTTCATTTTAAGGATGCGCACCAAGCACCATCTCCAGGTGCTCCTTTGAGAACCAGGGCAACAAAGTGATGTGACCTTGAAAGAGAGCTCCCACACGGCATTCACCTCTTCTCTCAGTTTGTACTGGTCATAGAGCTTCTTCAGTTTCTCCGCCAGCTCCGTGTTCTCCTGCCTCAGGCTGGCGTTCCTCTCGTTGTGCTGCTCCATCTGAGCCTGGATGTCGTTCAGAGTCACCTGGAAGTGTGAGGTCACTTCCTTCCTCTTCTCCTCCTCCAGACGCGTCCTCTGCACCCCCTCCTCCTGCAGGTGGAAGATGTATAACGTGTGCAGAAGGATTGTTTATGTAGCGTTGCACAATTATACTGTGGGAAGCTTACTCTTTTTGTAATGCACCTCCACAAAGAAACCTGGAGTAAATGCATCGAATGAAGAAAGCTAATCGGATGACTAATAAGCGTATTGACATCTTTAAATTGTTTTTACTTGTACTTGTTTTAAGGTGTGTGAGCTGTGTGATCGTTTTGTTTATTTCACTGTCCAGCACTTTGTGTGTATCCTCCTGAATCCCTTGTATCTAACGGGGGGGTGTTCTGGTACCTTCAGCGTGCGGTTGTGTCGCTGCAGCTCCCGGCACAGACTCTCCAGCTTGCTGCGGGCGAGGATGGCCTTGCTGTGCTCGGTCCTCAGGTTGTCTTTCTCCTGCACCACCTGGTTCTGCTTCTTCTGCAGCACCCGCATCTGCTTCGTGGTGTTACGGTGCTCCTCCAGCTGCCACACACACACACACACACACACACACAGGTTGTTATGGTGTTTCAATGTCAAACAAGATAAAGCCGGTCTCAGCCTCATTTGATTACAGCCCATGCATGATATAGCAGTGTTTCCCACAGCGGAGGTTTGTGTCGTGCTACATGTGGTGCATTTTGCATTTCTCTCAGTAGCCAACGATCGGTGAGTCTGTTGGCTCGGACATAAACTCCGTAATAAATGTAGTCTACATTTCATAAGAGGTGTAAAACCTGAGAGCATTTTAAATCTTATTTGAACTAAATGCTTATATAATCTGTTGTATTTGTATTGTTTATTTAATGTGTGAACGAGGCGATTTAGAGAAGTTAAGTTAAGTCATTATTAGGCTGTTATTTGTTATAAACTGTTGAGTGGTGAGCGGGCCTTTTGTTTTGGGATATTTGTGGAGTCAGGTGGTCCGACAGGTGTTTTTTTATTGGTTAAGTGTCCTTGGTGTGAAAAGGTTTGAGAAACACTGGGCTAGTGGATTGTCAGCGGGGGAGCCTCGCTGCGGGGAAATTCTACAGATGGCCGGTCTGCCCCTGAAAAATGTCTATGCACACGTTAGTGTTAATAATAATAAAACATGTTAAATGGATATTTATTGAATTATTTTTAATTTTCATTTTGTAATCATCTCGCGACCCCCACTCGGGGTCCCGCGACCCCCACTTTGGGAACCCCTGGTCTAATGGATAGTGAGGTGGGCTGATGATTGGAAGGTTGCGAGTTCAAATCCCGCCTGGAACACCACCACTAGTGTGCCCTGCAGTGGTTCCCAACATTTTTTCCCAAGAGCCCCCCCAAATGACTCCTGTTGGAAGTCCCCCCTTAGGCGCATTCACACCGCAGTACTTTTCCCACAAAGGTTCATGTGAACTTAGTTCATGCGAACTAAAGAGTTCGCATGAACTAAGTACAGATCGCGTTCACACCGGAAAAAGTCACTGGGGGTGGATTAGGCAAATGAAGCCGCTGACGTCACTTCTTCTTCGTCTGCTTTGGGTTTACTGGCAGGCTACAAACAACTTCACAGCGTATACTGCCGCCCGGAGTCCCCGGAGTTGGGGACTGGCTTCAGTAGAAGCTGCTGGGACTCCCAGCAGCTTCTACTGAAGCCTTCCGAGTAAATCGCCAGAACGCCGACACCTCCTCATCTCCACCGCTCCCATGTTTTATTTTGTGTTGCCATACGTTAGTCTCTCTGCGTTTCTGCGCTGGGCTAATGCTAATAATGCTAATGCGAGGATAATAAAATGGCGGCTTCACAAAACTTTTTGGGAGTTTTACGGGGCGTGGTTTGCAATCCGCCCAGCCAATCAGAAATATAGCTCTTTTCTCACAAGAGAGCCGCTCGAAAGTCCCTGCTCTCTAGCAGGGACTTACGAGGGGGTAAAAAGGTTCTCATGAACTACTTTTAGTACCGGCTCTTTTTGGTGTGAACGCGATAAAAGAGTTCTCATGAACCTTTGTGGGAAAAGTACTGCGGTGTGAATGCGCCTATTGTGTGTGTGTGTGTGTGTGGGGAGGGGGGGGGGGGGGGGCACAACGTCCAACAGGAGTCATTTGGGGGGGCTCTTGTGAAAAAAGGTTGGGAACCACTGCCCTTGAGTAAGGCACTTAGCCCTCAGTTACTCCAGGGAGAATGTCCCTGTAATTGAACGTTGTCTGCAGTAGCCATGAACTCGCATGTATTTGTGTATATGTGTTATTTGAGGGGGGGGGGGGGACAAATTCTGTGGGAAACACTGATCGTGATTATTGCCCTAATGGAGCAGCCCTCCATAGAAGCCACCAGAGTTAGGGTCAGCTGACTTCGCAGCACTCACCAGCTCAGCGTACTTCTTACAGAGGCCTGCAAGCTTTTCATCGGGGGTGCTCAGGGTGTTCAGAGTCTGCATGAGGAGAGTGATCTCTTTGCCTGCAGAACAGAGGAGACCAGAGAGGACGGGATAACCCAGCACGTTAGAAAACTGAACAGAAATAGAAAGTATTTAGCAGATGATGTTTCTAAAAAGAGTGGTGCAGGAATGTGTCCTAAACCTGGAAATGAGTCAGCATTTGACCACTTCCTGGTTCCCTCGTCTTAAGGGGAACACAATGTTTAATATTTATGTATTTATTCCACACATGGCAGTTATTTTAAAACAAAACATGTACACTTATACTGTTTGTTTTTTTCATAGCGCATGGTGGAAAGGAGCAGGGAGAAGAACATCTTATGTGACCTCCCCCTTCTTACAAAAAAATAACAACAACAAATAATAATGTGAAATAACCATTAAAAAGTCAAATAAAAGCAATATTCTTTCAGTTGCTGTGATATGCGTTTGGTTTGGGCCTACACAAATACCTCATCACTGCACCACCATTCCAAATATGCTTTACATTTCAAGTTCATTTTGCAGCATCCACCACACAGTCCGATACGATGAGCCAAACATAATGAAGTCAAGTCGAGACTTGTATGTTTCTCCTTACCCAGACCCTTCACTTTCTTCTTGTCCTGAGGCTTCTTCTGCTCCTTCTCCCCTCCATTACCGGCTCCGTTGACTTTCCCCTCCGGCTTGCCACCGCCCCTCCGCTCGCTGGTCAGGCCGTTGAGCACCGGGCCGTGTGATTGGCCGTTAGGCACGGTGCTGCCGTCCTCCGAGAGGCTCTCCCGGCAGTAGATGCTGAGGATGTCCTCCAGCTGCCGGCTCAGCGCCTCCGCCATGTCACTCTGAGAGAGGGTCGCCTCGGCAACTACACACAGAGGAGTGGGAGAAACAAGGACATTAAGAACACTCACGATACATGCGAGTAACACCTACGTCACTTTCGGGGGGAAATTACGGCCCGCCCACTTTTGGGTGAAAACAACGCTGTCATTTGAATGGCGGTCAATACAAATTATAATGTTTTTGCCAATCCGATCAGAAATGTTTGAAAACCGTGGATTTTCTGATCTTCAAAGAGCCGATCACGATGGCCAGTCAGGCAAACATTACATGAAATCGAGAATCGGGCTCGATATATGGTTACATTAAAATCAGGAGGCGAGGCTGTAATTTGACTCCGGCTGTTAAAAAATAATAAAAAAATAATAGTTTTATCATGCCAACAAGCTGCTGTCGTTTATTGCACCTCAAACATTAAAACAAATCCAGAGTTACGTGTTTCTGTACTTCCTCTAAGAACAAAGGAGCTCTGTGGCTTCAGGCTTGATCGCCATTCAAATGACCGCGTTGTTTCCCCCAAAAGTGGGAGGGGCCATAGATGTTACTCTCATCTAATTTCAATATGTCCAAAACTCAGCTGCCCGCTTGCTCACCTCCACCCGACGCTCTGACCACATCACCCCTATCCTCCATGACCTCCACTGGCTCCCCATCAAACACCGCATTGACTTTAAAATATTACTTTTCACTTTCAAAGCCCTCAACAACCTTGGCCCCCCCCTACCTCTGTGACCTCATCCAATGACACACCCCCACCCGTCGCCTCAGGTCTGCTGAAGCTAACCTACTGCAGCCCTTCAGGACAAAGCTCCGGACCTGGGGTGACAGGGCCTTCGCAGCAGCCTCCCCCCCCCCCTCACTCTGGAACCCCCTCCCCAGCCACATCAGATCCACCAACACTCTCACATCATTCAAACAATCCCTCAAAACTCACCTTTTCACTCTTGCCTTCAACTCCTAATCCACTAACCCCTTGCCCTTATTCTACTTACTTTTGTTGTTATTTTGTTTTACTTGCTTGTAAGCGCTTTGAGCATCAGGAAAAGCGCTTTATAAATGTAATGTATTATCATTATCTATGGACATCGATCACCTACTGCTATATTTAACCATATATCGAGCCCGATCGTTGATTTCCAATGATTTCATGTAATTGTTTGCTTGTCTGACCATCGTAATCGGGCTTTTTGAAGATCCAAAGATCCACGGTTTTCTTAAATTTCTGATCGTATTTGCAAAAACTTCAGAATTTGTATTGACCGGCATTCAAATGACAGCTTTGTTTTCCCCCAAAAGTGGGCGGAGCCATGTGTTACTCTCATGAATAGTCAACATGCATTTTTGTAATGTAAGCAATCCTAAACACAAGTTTAAGTAGGGCTGCTCGATTATGGCAAAAATCATAATCTCGATTATTTGGGTCAATAATTGTAATTGTGATTATTAAAATGTTTAACAATTGATTACCCTGAACTTTAAGGATAATTCAACTGAAAAATAAATAAATAATAAGAAAAAATAAATTAAAAAAGTCTATTCTATCTATAATAAGAAAAAAATAATCGTTTTATTTCGATTACGTTGTTTTCGTAATCGTTGCAAGCCATAATCGTAATCGCGATTAAAATACGATTAATTGAGCAGCCCTAAGTTTAAGATTAGATGAACTATGTGATGTTACCTCCACCTAAAAAGCAAACCATTCATCTTTTCTGTGATGACGTACTATTACATTTTAAGTGGCTAATTCAACAAACTGGGATACCAACGAATATTTTTCTCATTTTTAGCTCAAAACATCCTTTTTGGCCTCTATGAGAACATTTCAAAAAGCCCTTTAACGTTAAAAAAAAACCCATAATTGTTTTCCTTTCCGATATCAATCATTAAACAATGAACCCTTTCAAACAGGGAGAAACGCCAACACAAACTCCCTACTGTCATGTCATCAATGGTTCTCATGTAACAGTGTCAATACTGTTAGAAAATACAATTTGCAATGTAAATAATTCAGACTCTACCTTCACTTCCCGCCTCATCCTCTTGCGGTGTGTCTGTCTTTGTTGGTGTGTCCTGAGGCGGTGTGTCCGTCAGCTGAGGTGTGTCCGTCTGAGGTGATGTGTCCTGAGGCGGTGTGTCCGTCAGCTGAGGTGTGTCTGTCTGAGGTGATGTGTCCTGAGGCGGTGTGTCCGTCAGCTGAGGTGTGTCCGTCTGAGGTGATGTGTCCTGAGGCAGTGTGTCCGTCAGCTGAGGTGTGTCCATCTGAGGCGGTGTGTCTGTCTGAGGCGTTGTGTCCATCAGCTGAGGTGTGTCCGTCAGCTGAGGTGTGTCCATCTGAGGCGGTGTGTCCATCTGAGGCGGTGTGTCCATCAGCTGAGGTGTGTCCGTCTGTAGCTGTGTGTCCTCAGGAAGTGATTCTGTCTGTGGTGTCTGTACTTCAGACTCTATAGGGCTGTCTAAGTTGTCTTGTGCAGCTGCAGGTGCCTCCATCCCTCCTGCGGTTGCTGGATCCTCACTGCCCTGGGTGGCAGACTCTTCTGTGTCTTGTTTTTTCATCTCTGGTATCTGTAACAAGTAGAACAAACCATAATGTCATACTGGCAATAACAGCGAGGCAAGGTCACAATTAAGAGTTCATGAACATACTTGAACTATTACTTTTGATTCATACATAAAGACTTTAGTTACACCTGGAGTAACATTGACAAGCTACCCTGCAGCATAAACAGTCATTAAAACACCTTTGACAGTTTGGATCAAACTTAACTTCATCAATAATTATAACCATAACTTATAATACATATGATAGTATTCTCACTCTCTGGTACTTCTACTTAAGTAATCACAACTTCTTCCACCACCTATTAACAACGGACCAGTTTTGACATACTAACATGAAGTAACTGCTTTCTAAGTATTGGTTCAAGCTGGACTGAAGCCTAGGAGTTAAGATTGTTAATAGCAGTGCCAAACAATCATAATTCTGGTGATTATTTGAACAGACGTTAGCTAACTTAGACATGTTCTAACTTCTCTCATTAGATACTTAACCTTCTCGTTAGAAAAGCTACCTGTACACACGTTTATAATACCAGTGTTAGCTTGGCATGTGTACATATAAATGTCACGGAAAGTTTAAGCTACATTTTCCTACCAAGTGTTGCCACTAGCTTTCGTTTCTCCACCTGCTATCGAGCTTTCTCATTGCGTTAGCTAGAACACGCTAACCTCGCTAGCTCCAGATGCGGCTAACATATATTAGCTTCCACGACCGCGAGTTAGCTTATATAAACATGACAAAGATATATACAAACAAAGGGCGGACTGTACTTGTGTTTTCCTCTAAATTATATCCCGCTATTGGGTGTATAAGGGAGTTGTTTACCTTCAGATTCAAGGAGGAAATAGCTAATGTGAGAACAGCATCAACAACAGCGTGAGGCAGAAAAAACTCTTCCGGTCACAACTTTGGATTCTTCTTCGTGTACATGCTCTGCCTGATGCCCTGCTGCCATCTACAGGAATTATAGAGAAGTTACTCAAAGCGATGAATCAAGCGAAAAATACTTTTGTAAGGACCATAGGTAAGGACCCAACGTGACACGGGTGTCACATGAACTTTAAATGTTCTGGAAAGTTCCTTATATAGCTTTAGCCTTTATGTTGTCTCATGAAGTCCCTAAGTGACACACCCTGAACAGTCTGCTGGGATTTTGTGTTCCCATGACAACATGTCCAAGATGTCCATGTGCCAGACTAACGACAGAACGAGCTACATTTCAAAAGCTTTTTGTTGTTGTTGCTAAAGGTACAATTCAAGCCATTTAAGAATTAAAATGCTTACATAACATGTCCTTTATTACATTTAACCAGTTGTGGAAACATTTCTTGATCAAATTGATATGAAACAAATGAGACAAACATCGCTGTGACACTGATGTGACATCGGGACTTAGGGACAACCCTAAACTTTCACAATTTAGAAATATGATTCAATTATATTGAGTTAATGTTCTTATTCTTCAATTCAAAGAATGTTCAAACTAATTTAAACCAAAACATCATCCTCATTAATGAAGGTGGTCTATTTAGTCTAAATGATGTTCCCCTTAGGCTTAATTTCCCCAAAAGTAGAAATGGGTCAGGGTTCTTATGGGTTAAAGAAGGAGATCAAAACAATATAAAAACATATTAAAATGTTACGGAAGAGGATTAGGGCCACATGAAAAAATTGCGGGTATGTGAATTTTTAGTTTTTGTTTTCAGAATTCTTACTTTTTTCTGAGAATTCAGATTTTTCTCTCATAATTCTGACTTTAATCTCAGAACAAAAAAAAACATTTTTCTCTTTCACATCCCCAAAAAAATGTTTTCATGTGGCCCTAATCCTCTTCGGTAATAAATATAAAACAATAAATGTTCCAATTGTTGTTTATTTATCATTTGTTTAATTCATGGGGTGCATTAGACTAAATGTTTTCCTTTAAATATAATAATACAACATATAGAATATATATATATATCTTTATATAAAACCTGTGGTACCCTGAGAGTGTGGTTGTGTTATCAGAGACAGTTTCATCCCACAGGCGATAAGACTGTTAAACACCTGAGCTTGGCTATCTTCATTTTGATTGTTATTTTATATATGTATATTTTGTTATGTCTTGTAAATTGTACTGCTAATGAACCTGTGATCGAAGTGTTTCAGACATTACATAATTACACCGGAGTGTATGTGTTATGACAATAAACCATTGAATCTTACATTTTTAGCATGTTGATTTGTTAGCTTTAAATCAGGACAGGTCCATCCATCCATCTTCTCCCGCTTATCCGTGGTCGGGTCGCGGGGGTAGCAGTTCCAGCAGTTCCAGCAGAGCCCCAAACTTTTCTTTTCCCTGGCCACATCAACCAGCTCTGACTGGGGGATCCCAAGGCGCTCCCAGGCCAGCGAAGATATATAATCCCTCCACCTGGTCCTGGTCTACCCCTTGGTCTCTTCCCAGCTGGACGTGCCTGGAGCACCTCCCTAGGGAGGCGCGGCTCAACTCCGAGTCCCTCCCGGATGACTGAACTTCTCACCTTATCCCTAAAGGAGACGCCAGCCACCCTGCGGAGAAAACCCATCTCAGCCGCTTGTAGCCGTGATCTCGTTCTTTCGGTCATGACCCATCCTTCATGACCATAGGTGAGGGTAGGAACGAAAATGGCCCGGTAGCAGTACCACTCCCACTGCTCCGATTCTCCGGCCCATCTCACGCTCCATTGTTCCCTCACTCGAGAACAAGACCCCAAGATACTTGGACTCCTTCACTTGGGATAAGGACTCATTCCCTACTTGGAGTGGACAGTCCATCGGTTTCCTGCTGAGAACCATGGCCTCAGATTTGGAGGTGCTGATCCTCATCCCAGCTGAAGGTCGCAGACCGATGAGGCCATCAGAACCACATCATCTGCAAAAAGCAGTGGTGCAATCCTTAGTCCACCGAACTGCAGACCCCCTCCCCCACGACTACGCCTCGAAATCCGATCCATGTATATTACAAACAGGATTGGTGACAAAGCGCAGCCCTGGCGGAGGCCAACCCTCACCGGAAAAGGGTCCGACTTACTGCAGAGGACCCGGACACAGCTCTCGCTTTGGGAGTACAGAGATTGGATGGCCCTGAGTAGAGACCCCCTCACCCTATACTCCTGCAGCACCTCCCACAGTAACTCGGTCATACGCCTTCTCCAACACACATGTAGACCGGATAAGCGTACTCCCAGGCCCCCTCCAGGATCCTTGTGAGAGTAAAAAGCTGATCCGTCATTCCACGGCCAGGCCAGGTATCCATTCAAATGTTACATCAAATCATTTCATATCAGGGCTCACACTTAGAATATTTGTACACAAATGCTTCATTTCCAGCATGGTAGTGCCCACCTTGAAACTAAGGAAAGACATGGATAGTAGCTCGTCGGTCCAAAGCTATATTGTAACACATGAACAAATCTTCAGGCAGGAATGAAAGAAGAAGCATTTTCTTTAAAGGGTTGCAACATAACTTTATTTGTTTTGTAGAGTATTTCCACTGAACAACTTTAAATTCAATATATTTTCCTTTACATTTTTTTATATTGTTGCTGTTTCTTGTATGTTCATGTTTGTGTGTCATGTTCAGTTGAAGTGTACACGTTTCTCGTCACTCATTCATACCGTCGGTCAAGTCAAGTCACAGTTCTTTTTTAAAGATGGGTCATTTTGAGCAAAACGGAAAATCATAAACAAGAATAGAGTAAATAAATACATGTAAAAGAAACGAGCGGACCAGAGCAGAGGACTGGTCAGTGATGGCATATGAAAAGGTATTTTTTACAAACATGTAGCATTGTAAACATTTGAAGCAACATTACTTGACCAAGCCGCGCGTGGCTTTAGATTTTGATAAAGACATGAACAGCTTCTAGGACGGAAGACAAGTCAGATTTGAGATATTTAGTGATGTCTGTTCATTCCCCTTAAGATAACAAGGGTCCTGATCATGCAGCCTGACTAGGACAAACCTTTCAACACAATTATCCAAAAATATAGCCCAGAAAATCCTGAGCAGAAAAGGCTTGGCTTCTCACCTCCTATTTTATATATTTGTTTACTTCCTGTGACATGTTCCAACGAGGCTTTTTCTCCACTTCTCAGAAGTGATTAGAATTGCATCTGAATCCCTGTCAATGTATCAGAACATACATATAGTTTAACTTATAATACTTTTTAATGTAAATCACTATTTCTGAATCCCAGATGTTATGTTAGAAAAAAAAAAAGTCAAGTAGATGCCTCTGTTAGCTCCGCCTATGAGAGCAAGGGGGGTCTTTGCCTCTCTGGGGGGGGGGGGGGGGGGGATTTAGGACAATATTTATTGTAGTCTTCAGGATCATTTTGCAGATTTCTCACTCCCTTAACAGTACTTGAACTTGAGAGAAAACTGAGACGAGAGGGACTGAGCTATTGCAGCTTCTACTGAAACGAAGCCAATTACATCAATTGAATTTTGAAAACAAGAAGTAGATCAATTCAACCAGCCTTCAGGATGACAACACTTTGGTAAACTATGACAAAACACGTCAGTACCTGCATTTGTCTGCTATGATAGTCGCTTACGTTTCCACAACTTGCATCACGTGCCGCGTCCAAGTACATTTCTATCAGCTCAGTCGCTCTACACACAGAGGGGCCGCGATATCTTTGAATCATTCCATATTTTTCACCTCATGAAATCAATGCTTTGATTCCAAATATCTGCAGCTTAGCTTTGCACAGTGAAGCCAGGGGGGGGGGGGGGGGGGTCATCACACCAATAGACAAGTAGCAGGAAAGCCCCGTTTTTAATGCAATTACTCAAGTAACCCCTCCCCTTTTCCAGATAATTACACTGCCTTAATTCAATTCCTTTGTTTTTAGGCGCCCACGGTAATGCATGCCACTTTTCCAAAGAAAGCACGGCAAATAATGTAACTTTAAAGATAAGGAAAATAGAGCAGCAATGTTCTGCACAAAACGTGTGCACATTCAAGTAAATAAAAGATAGAAAGAAGAACAAATCTCTAAGTCAAAGACAGACACACGAGAACCTCCAGTCTTTGTTGGTCGGATTGGCACTTTTGTGAATAGGAGTGCATTTTGGGTTAGGGTTAGAAATATAAATGTTTTTCCTGGTTGATGCACCGTTTGTTTTTTCTGTATATATATATATATATATATATATATATAGAGATTTTTTTTAACATTGCAATTCTGGTGTTATTTTGTAGGCCAAGCACAGAATCGGTCATGAAATCCAAGACTTCAGTTATAAATACTGCTCTACACATCTGTCATGTAGAGGAAAGTTCTTGATGCTCAATTATTCATGATTTCAACTCTTAGGTCTGCTGGGCGCTCGCGTGATCTGTGGATTGCATCGACCTCACTAACCCTAGCTTAGAATAGCCAGATGTAGCAGTATGATATGCTGCACTCTATGGAATAACCAAATAGGAAAAGTAGCTGATTATCCCCCAAAAATTGCAACCATACAACAGAAAATTGGTAGAAAAGAACGATTTTTGAGGAGCGTGTATCCCAAACTTGTTATACACGATATCCAATAGTTAAATCTGTTATATTTGAGTTTGTAATTGTTTTTAGTTGCATGATTTGATGCGAAGGCGGGTCAGTAATTCACAGAGCAGACGCAGTCCCAGACGCAGTCAGAGTCAATCTGTTCCTCACACAGTGCCGTCAGTCAACATCACACAACATCAGTTCTGCTCCATCCATAAAGCCTTAAACGCTGACCTGGGATCAGCCTCTGTCGCGAGCAGAGCTGATCCTAGGTCAGCGTTTACAGTTGGCTAGTTTAAACCATCGTAAGTCACGTGGCTAGAAACAACCAAAAAGTTTCCATGAGACCTCTGTGCGCACCGAATCGCCTTTCAAATTCGGAACAAATCTCTAAAACAGAAAATTAAAAAGTAAATACGGAAAAAGTGCTATAAAAAAACCCGCCAATTTTCACTTGAGAGAGAAGCAAAACGTTCTCATGAAATTACTTTTTTTCTTTTTTTACTCCAAAGACTATGGAAACTTTTGTTGCTGTTCGCCACTCATCTGTAAGAGGTGTGTGTACAGTGTCTGCTGGTGTTGTATGCAAGTGTGCATGAAGTGTGCGCAAATATATATTTATATATAATGCAAATACATCTTAATTCAAATATATACTCATACTCGAATTTGTGATTAGGCTCGTCACTCGTCCGACATGTATCCCTAGCCAAACCCGGGTTAGTTTTTAGACCCACGAGGGGACACAGACTTTCCTTCATAGGCAGAGGAAAGGCTGTTTACATCACTATCACAACGGACCTATGCTAAATCATCACCAGCTGGAATTCCCACTCCTCCAAGATATAGTGATAAAGAATGCCATAGGTTATATATAGCACTATACAAAACACCACCACCGTCACTACACTTTAAACACCACCAAACCGGTTAGTTGTGGCCCTGTTTTTTTTTTTTTTTACATTTCTTCACACTGTTCTCGGTCTCTCTGTGCCAACTGTGTGTGTGTGTGTTTGGCCAGGGATACGCAGTGACTGTACGCAGGGTAATATAACACCATGCAACAACCCCACCACGTACAGCTGGGGAGGGAGGGGCACAGCGCCTCGTTCACTAGCAGCATCTTGTTCACTTCGATGAAATCCGAAACTATAAATGTGTCTGGTATTTCACCCTTTAAACTTCTTTAATTTGTTGAAGTATATAAAAATATGAATGCTTTTGCTGCTGTGTGAAGGCACCGTGTCCCCCTTTAACCCCAGCTGTGCTTTGTTTAATGGTTAGATCACTTCATAATTCATATTGTTATTAATAACACAGCACACGACGAACATTGGATCTCTAACTATACCTCCCCTCTTTTCCAATATCTCATCCCAAACCCTTCCTACGTTCAGATACCTCTTTACACTCATTCCCACCCGTCCTGAAATGTATCCCGCTAAAGAAAATGTTAATAGAAGGGGGAGAAAATGTTAAATGAAGGGAAAATAAATCACACTTCTAGCTTAGGTGTGCAGAGATCAGCCCTAAGCCTAAATAAAGAAATCACAAGCACCAAAAAAGGTTAAGATAAATAAGTGTCGGGGGGGGGGGGAAACAAGAAAGGATCATATATCTGTCGTTTCTCTCTTTTCAATAAGGTCGGACTGACATCAAGAGCTAGGCGTATTTCACCTCATGCACCCCCCAGTCTGTGGACTTTGCCTGGGGCTGCATGGGTAATCCTGAAAATAGGAATGTCCCGTTGGGGAAAGAAATGAGTTTATATGAACCGACAAACCAGCGCTACTGCAGATGAGAGCGTTAGCATGGCAGCTACATGTCTGTGTGTGCGTTTGAAGCCGGGACAGACTCACACTGCAGGGCGATCACTTCCTCAGTGACGCAGTTTCTGTGGGTCTCTCCCATTGGCCAGATATCACTGCAGGAAGTCAGTCCACTGCTTTGTAGAAAGAAAGGGGGGGGGTCTGGAGAGCGGGACAGTTTTCCTCCAGGAGGTGCATGTGTTTTTTGTGTTAACGGTAGGGGGTCGATGTGGGTTGACTCCGGCTTCTCCATGAGATAAGGAGGCACAGAGGGGGGGGTGAAAGGTGTATTTTAGAGGAGAGAGGAGGGGACTTATAGCTGGAAGCCCTCCATAGGGGCCTCCTGCGGGGGGAAGAGGAACTGCTGGTTGGCTGCGTCCACCTGCGGGGCGAGGCTGTTGTCCTCGTCCTCCGTGCCGAAGTAATGCTCGATGAGATCGAAGGCCTTCTGGTAGATCTCCTGGTTGTCGTGGCTCTGGAGGAACTCGATTTTGTCAAGACCTGGAAGTGAAATAAGCGTTAGATCAATATATGTAATTACGTATCTTTAAACTACCCAAAGCAGAAGTGACGTCAGCGGCTTCAAAACAAAGCCACCCTTCTTTCTAAGGACATCATCACTACACGTTTGTCTCTGGTAATGTCTCATGCTCCTAATGTTGCTGTGTGGACACGCTGCAGTACCATATGCTTCTTCGATGAGGCTGCAGTAGGGGTTGACCCCGCTGCCGCTGTTCTCCTGCTTGGCTTCCTGCTCTCCCAGCCTCAGGATGTTCTCCAGCCCGTTCAGAGCCACCTGAACGATCTTAGAGTCCATCACCGTCAGCAGGTCACACAGCGGCTTAATGCAGCCCAGGTTCACCAGGTATCTATATGCAAACACACACACACACCATTACATTTAATGACCATGCTAAAGATGGGGATGTTCAAAGATAAACAGAAAGCCTGAGGTCGAGCACCACCCGACTAAAGAACAGTTTTTTCCATCAGGCTGTCAGGAGGCTGAACTCTCTCCCCTCCCTCCCCCCACTGGACTTTAACACCCCCCCACACACTCAAATCCAAACCCATTTTACACTGCTATGGACAATATTGCAATAATGCACATTCGATGGACAATCGGCACTAATGTGCATTCTCAAAATATTGAAGTGACTGTTATTTTGTATATATATAGGTTACGTTTTTATTTAGGTCTTAATGGAAGATTGACAATAAAGTTGACTTTGAATAAAAAAACTTTCTCTTAAAGCGTGACTTAATATCTTTAAGCGTTTTTTTTTTAGTAAGTCTTTTATCTAAAAGATAAAGATTTGTATTTCCTTTTAGTTGAAACTGAACAAACAGTCAGGCAATATCGCCTACATCGTGTCATTAGAGGGGATGATGTAATATATATTGCCTCTAAGTCTGACCTGATCTGTTCTGGTGTTCCTCCGGACGTTGCGTTGGTGATGGCCCAGGCCGCCTCTTTCCTGGTTCTGAATTCAGCTTTCTGCAGGATGTCGATCAGCACTGGGAAGATGTTGGCATCAATGACCGTCTGTAGGGCAGGAGAAGTTATAAAATCAGGAACACATCTCCAAAAAGCAGCTTCAGCATTGCTCAAACATTGATGTCATCATTATTAAATAGTATAACAACCACAGCAAACATGGTTGAGGGGGAAAGGGTCAGATACTGAGGTTGGCAAGTGTGTGTGTGTGTGTGTGTGTGTGTGTGTGTGTGTGTGTGTGTGTGTGTCACCTGTATTTGTGCTCGGTTTCCTGCGGTGATGTTTGAGATGGTCCAGCAGGCCTCTTTGCGGATGGACTCCTTAGCGCTGCTGAGGAGGTGCAGCAGACAGGGCAGGGCGGAACAGTTCAACACCACCTGTAACAGAGAGGGGTTGAAACTTGTCTATAAAAAAGGTTTACAATTAAGTATAAAATCCAAATGAAAATGAATACAGATATCTAAAAAGGGAAAACTAAACACATGATCACATCAAGCCTCCAGGAAGTGCACCGGACTCTGAGGAAAATATTAGTTGTGGCCAAACGGCGGTACTACACTTCCGTATCAGTCGCTGGGCCCGGAAATACTTTTCCCCATTGACTAACATGGGGAAAGAGACGTCTGTAAATCGTTGGATATTTTTTTTTAAACTAAATAAACTACCAAGTATGAACATGTGTATAGCCCTTATTAAAAGCATTCGGTCCTCAAGTTGTAAAATGTGCTAATTACGTTATTCAGAGAGTTCTTTTCCTCGGCATTATGAACGCGGATCTGAGAGTGGGAGCTCCGGGGGCGGGGCTTAGGGGCAACTCGACTACGCATGCTCTATGAGCGCACATACGGGTGCTTCTGCTCTGACAGCCAGGCATGCTGGGTAATCTGTGACGTTTCGCTCTCAAAAGTTGGGCCATTTTGCCTTCATGCGCCAATGAGCAGCTCTCATAGGAAAGAACGAGACCCCGCCTCCCAGGCTGTATCCAGTTCTTATTATACATCCATGGATCACATCAACTTGGCTCGGTTGCCTGCCGATTTACTGACTGACATTCTAGCTGTTTTTGTCAGGGAATTGAACCGCTATTCAGGGAAAGGGTCTCCCACATTATTTTGCGGGCAAGTTATCTCAGTGGGAAGCCTATCTGGCAAAAGAAAATACACTATAATCTACTTTGAATTAAATAAAATATAAAAATGTATGATATAAATAATCTGATTCTGATCAATTTGACCATGAAGTTACCACCAGGTTTTTTTTAAATGGTGCTTCAATTCCACAGATGTATCCCACATGACGACATTTCAAAATCTGACATTTCAAAATGTACCCTTTATTTAAAAGTAATAGTCTCATCACTCTCACGTCTTGTTATATATTCACAAACACCAAGAATGAGAATTATGTACAGAACCATAAACTCTCACCTGTGTTTGGATGTCGTCTCCAGTGACGATGTTTCCTACAGCTCTCAAAGCAGGCGAGGCCACCTTGTAGTCCGTGTGCCTGCAGAAACAAATTGTAAGTATTTACGGGTCAGATTTACGGTGAGAAAGGCAACAGAGAGTGTAGCTGGACTCACATGAGCAGCTCTACAAGACGCCTGCAGACTCCAGAGTCGATGACGGCTTGGATCTTGTCGTTGGGGCCGTCTGAGAGGTAGGACAGGGCCCAACAGGCGTCTGCCAGCAAGTCTGGGTCGCTGCTAAATAAAAGCCTGGACAGCACGGGCAGACAGGGTGACACCTAGACAGCAAAGACATAATGAGTATGCATGATGAAAAACATAACTTTAAATAGGCCCATAAATCACACCCGATCGACAAGTCAACCTTCTCAGAGCAGCTTAGCTACGTCATGTTGGTCGACACACATTTAAGAGACAGATCACGTTTTGTTCAGCTGGATAATCTCCACGTGTCTACCCTACTTTTATCATTTCGAATCATAAATCTAGTCGCCAGAAGCAAAATGCTAAAGTTATGCTATAAACGAACTACAGCAGGGTCGCTGCTTCAACGTCACGCCGACTTAAGATCCATATTCAAAAATACAGATTCTAAATTGTTCAAGTTGAAGCGTTTGTTTGAACAGTTTGCAGGAGGCAGGGACTTGCTTTCAAGCAGAACAGGAACTAACTTCGAGTGTTTACGTGTTCGCCGTAATGACGTACAACGGCCTCCGCAACTTCTGTAGTCCTATTCAGCCACTTGTTAACAACCATCGTTTTTCAGACACGTAAACTCTTCAGAAATCACCAGCGGGGTCACTGCTGATGGATTTAATGCCGTAGAACAAAACATGATCCGTCTCTTCAATGTGTCTCAACCACAGACCTTATTTCTTGCTATTTTCCAAACTCCTATGGAGAGATCCCGTTGCTTTTTTGTCGAAGGAACCGGAAGTGGTAAGATGCTAACTTACTTCCGGGTTTTAGGACGCGTCACTGTGGCCCTCTATAGGAGTCAATATTATCCTAGAAATGCCGCTTATGTAGACCATTTAAACAAGAGTGTACGTTATTGAATTACACTTTCATAAGACGACCTGTAAATAAATAGTATAAAGTTACAAAACTTTTCTAGCAATGCGTCATTCGATCTCCAGGGTAAATATTACAGCGACTACTTGGTAGAGCTGAGAGTCTTTAATGATGTTTTGCAATGTTATCCATCTTATTTCAGCAGTAGATGTTTTGCATGGATTGAACAGTATAGAGAGGCGAAGTCCCTCCCTTTCCGGGGAGCTCCATGAGACCTTATTTCTGAAAAAGTATGTATTGAAGTCAATGGGGAGAGAAAGATTATTTTTTGATCCCGTTTGAATTGTGCCACGAATTACACATATGATGTTTGTCAATTTAAAAGATTAAAATGTGTCGTAAAAAGAGGTGAAAATCACTCCAAGTCTGGGCGTGTTGAGAGCTGCACATACACACAAGGGGAGTTAGTCGGTTCCGTTAGAGCCAGCATGCGGGACATGATCTAAATTGATCAGAGTTTTTGTTGTTCACTTCATCATTGGTACCTTTTCAAACGCAGGCGGAGGGTTTTTTCCTCGACACAGATTAGACAGAGCCCACACTGCGTTTCTAGTCATGGTCAATCTAGTGGATTTGGTCAGAAGCCTGAAATGACAAAGGAGAGCAAAACTGATTAGAAATATGCAAAACACAGGTAGGAAACTCAGGCGCTGAAACAAAGAGGATGGACTTACATTAATAATGGTGGAAGAATGTCGCAGTTCAGCACGTAGTCTCTGCACACCGCACTGTCCCCTGCAATATTACCCAAGGCCCAAACAGCCTGCAGGAAGAAATAACTTTAAGTATAAGAGAATAGAAGAAACAAACACAAGCCAAGATGGACATGACACATCATACCACACACTCGGTTACCTGTTCTTGGACATCTTCAAAGTCTGAGTTCAGTAGTTCGATGAAGATTGGCACCGCTCCGGCCGCAATCACAGTCTTCGTCTGCATGGATGTGCCGGATGCTATGTTGGTCAGTGCCCACGCTGCCTCAAACTGCAGGGCAAACAATGAAGCAGGAAAATCAGATGACATTTCAAATATATTTGACCACGAAGCCTGAACAGAGAAAAACATGTTCGGTCAACAAACGATAAATTCTATTCCGCCCCATGGGACCTTATTTCGGGAAAATTATGTATTGAAGTCAATGGGGAGAGAAAACCTATCTTTCAATCCCGTTTGAATTGTCCCATGAATTACACATATGATGTTTGTCAATCTTAAAAAATCATTTCCATGTCAAAAAAGTCAGTTAGTCGTAAAACTGTTGAAATATAAGACTATGAAAAATACGTACAATTGACCAATCATATCTTCCCTCTAAATGGGTGGGTTTTATTATCGCGGACTTTATGACAAGTTCCGCCCGCTGTGAAACTTTTCTTGTTTCCATAGCAACAACAACTTCACCCCTCTATAGCCTAACCGTGCGAGTACAAACTGACCTGGAGTGTGCAGTTGGTGCTCATCTTCAAGAACTCCACAAATCTATCCACTACTCGAGCTGTGTTTATAACTTCATCAATTGGAGGGTTGGGCTCTGAAACAAGGGAGGTAAAGAAAAGGTAAGTCATCTTGTTTGGTTCATTGTGACCTCCTGACTGACAGCACAGTAGATTCACAGTTAACCCTTAGATGCCCGAGTGACTGGACCCTACACTCTTCCATAAGTGGGTCAAAAAGGACCCGTATTAGAATAATATGTGTTGTTATGCCATTTTGGTTAAGAAAAATCACTTGTATAATATTTAGTATTATATTTTGGTTCACACTAGAAATGTTTTATATTTAATTTTTCACTATTAATAAGTGTAGAATTTTTTTTTAACATTTTGAACATATTGATGCAAAGATCTCCGCTATTCTGAGACCCTCACAGTATTCCAGTCCCTTTTCAAAACTCATCTCTTCTCCTCTTGTCTACTCATAGCCCACCCCCCATCAATCAATGCCGGTTGATCAAGTTTGATAGTCCTATACCCCCCACCCTAACCTTCCCTTATATTGTAAAGCGATTTTGAGTCCTTGAAAAGCCCTATAAAAATATAATGTATTATTATTATACTGACAGGTTTCAGATCTTGCTGTGAAAAATAATCTTCCTGACAGGTGTCACGTGTGATGTCGTCTGTGTGGTCCACAGTGAATGTATTCCTGACAGCAACAGGTGATAAGAATCAAAGGTTCTCAGAGGATCCCATAGAAAATGCATGCGGGTCATTTTTGACCCACTTATGGAAGCTTGGGGTAGAAATACAAAAACTACAATTTCTTAAAATGTAAATTTAAAATATGAATGGCGTGATATCCAAAACATGTTTTTTGAGGAATAGCTGGAATATGAAATGATAACAATTTTTAATTACAAAGATACTTCAAGAAAACCACCTCACCGGGTCCAAAAAGACCCACTTATGCATCTAAGCACACGATAAATACCTTTGGAAAGTAGTTTTCTGAACTTTTGTGTTGTGGCGAGCTGAAGCTCTGGGTCCTCCGAGAAAAGCATCTCAACCATTTCCTTTGTAATGACACCTTCCTGCAACAACACATAGACAAGCATTTTCAAAACCTGATCCACTGACTCTTCTCAACCTGCAGGCTGGAAGAAAAACTAGACCAAAACAATGTTCCTGTGTGAGCTTCTCTTTATCGATTTTGTGTGAAAGGTATTGGGAGAAATAGACACTCACTGTAACTGGAGAGCTGAGGTATGAGTCCACTAGAGGATTCTCAAACATGGCTTCCTCTTCATTGAGAACGTCCACATTCCTCCTCTTGAAAAGCTGTGAATATAAGATAGTTAAGCCAGAGTTAGACACAGTTAAGCCAGACCATGTTGAGTGTGCATAAATGAAATCCTGCAATAATGTCAAACAGAGAGATAAAGGATCTCATGAGTGGGATTGATAGGTTTGGTGTAGGTATAAGACAATGTGAAAATATCACAACTATCCACTCAATTAGGGTATTTATCACACCCCAAAATGACATCCCGTCCCAGTTTGGTTTAATACCTGTTGTTCTCGTTTCTGTTTCCTGAGTTGGACGCCCTCCTCCTCTCTTCTGCGCCTCATCTCCTCCGGGTTCAGTGCTTTGTTCTTGTAGCGGTTCATCCTGTAGTTGTTGTCTTTGGCCGGACTGGCTGACGGCTCTGAATGGACACAGAACAAGGTAGAAATCAAGATTAAGAAACAACACAATGTTTGCTTCAAGTTGATCTTAACATGTTGATCATGTGTAGAGAACAGTAAGTGAACCGAGCAGAGGTTGCGCTAGACTTTTTCACTGCCCGGACAGGATCGTAACTTTTCCGTAAAAATCCATTATAACCCGTCGGCCTGTACACAACTCTGCCTTGGGGGGGGGGGAGGGGGGACGCAAACTGGCACGCTATGCATGCCCACTGCACCTCGCGGGAGCGCGCAACGTAAAGTACTCAAACATTTCAATGATTTGTTCGGCAAAGTTAGGTTTGGAAACGATATCCTTTCCTTTTGGGAGGGCATGCATAATAACACAGCATAACACCGGAGCCCCGCTGCGGGGAAACTTTGGCGCAGTTCTGAGTTTGTTCTAATCTGTCAAAGTGACGGACGGCTTCAGATTTTTCCGTCATTGTTAAAAAAAAGACGTCAGGCGGAAAATATTCGGTTAACGCGACCTCTGGAACAGAGTATGTTTCATCACTAAGAATAGGTCCAGATAATGACACAGCATGTACACCGGTCTATTTATAAAAGCTTGCATAAATACACTCGTTGAAAATGGACTACACATCCCAAAAATACACACACACAGCAATGCTATTCAGTCAGCTGGCAGGCAGAACAAACGTCTTTATGCAATAGTGTTAAATCGCAGAGTTAGCGTAAAGTGGTGCCCACACACAGGACAAACTGCCCATTCTCAGCATTTGTGCAGTCATGCCACCAGAAAAGGGCACTGTGCAGATCCCTGAGTCACCCGGGGCTGCAGGGGAGAGAGAAGCAGGGACAACTTTGAAACCTGCCACCAACACATGGTGGTGCCAACTTTCTGAGCCAAAAGCCCCCCCATTGTAACAACAGGAGTTTACAAGGGTAAATATTAGAACAAGTGGCTCAAATTGAGGTCATGTTTTGGTTTGAGGCTATTAGCACAACCAGCCTCATCTAAAGCTTATGCATGTGTGTAATGGGCCCAGATGGTAAAGCCACAGGCATGGACCGCACGCGAGTACAGGTTGTGGCTGGATGCTCTAATTTCTGTACTGTATTGGTTGTACTAGTACTATGTGAACTGCACCCACTGTTTACTGGTGGGGCTTGATGGCACAGAAATAGCACTGCAGAGGATGAGTCTGCGTTGGCATTTCAGAGGAGACCCTAACTGCAGCAAGGAGTCTCTGAGGGAAAAAGAGTAAAATAGTGAGAGGTGTTTTAGTGTCTAGATTCAAATAAGATCATGTAGCTACCTAAACCTAGTGGTATTTAGCCATACTGATTGATTTTGTCTTAGTTTCGGGGATTTTAAGTGAGCTGCTATGGAAATTTCAGCCACTACCTAAAGCCATAGAGTAAAAACCCTTTGTTGTAGGGCGGTGGAAGATATTTCAACCGCAGATATATCAAAACATCCGTGTTGCTTCATAGCATCAATTATGTGTTAACCAACAGCTGACCTTGGTGATACATTGAGGGCGATTCAAGTGAAGGACACTTTTCCAACATAAAAACAAAGGGAACCTAAGAGACATCCTGTCACAATAACAATGACCTGACATCTGTTTGTATGTCATATTTCCAGGTGACATGTAGAATTAAGCAAGAAGGTTTGGGACAGTTTGAACATACACGTTAAAAGTAAGTTCACACTAAATTGAAGAATACTGAGGGCTTGAAAACACAAGCACAATCCTAGTCCTAGGGAACAGTCTGGAAAACATGGGGACCCCCGGTGTCCCACACGTGAGTACAGTATGCTGTCAGAAATATGGATTTAACTAGGTTCATTATTTTCTTTTATGTTAAAAAGTTTGACAACACGAACTGAATATAAATCATATAAACACTAACTTGTGGTTCAACTGTATATACACAATATAATGCAGTTTGCCATATGTTCATATAAAGTTGTTTATATATTTGGTGTAAATATGTTGTCTTTATTCTAATCAATGTTAAATCGTTTTTGAAAAAAGGTTCTTTCTATATTTTCTTTTAATAACTGATATATTTTTGATCTTCTCTTACAACTTATTTCCTTATGTTTGTAACACCAAAGCAAAGTCTTCGTATCTGTAAACGTACCTGGAAATAAACTGAAATTCTGATTCTGAACCGTGTTGAAAAACATGGCTGTAAAAGAGCTAATATAGCTTAGCTAGCGTTAGCTGCTACGCACACCCATCTGTGTCTAATAAATAGGACTATTAAAATGTGTCATCTTATTGATGATGTCTAATTATCTTTTCTACTAAGTGATTCAAAGTATAATGGCAAATAACAATCTCTCTACCCACCACAAAACACCTTACAGGCAGCTAACGCTACACAACGTTTGACATGCACACTACGTAGCATTAGCTAATATTAGCAACAGTTGTATGCAAAGAAACACGACACCCGGAGACATTAGAAAATGAAACTTTAAAAAGCTGGCAAGCAAGCAGATCTGTGGATATAACTCATATTTAGATTTAAGGCAAAGCTTAGCTATATGCTTCGTGTGTCTTCCTAAATCCTAAAAAGGTGGTGCTAATTAGCTTAGCTATTAGCCACGTTTCGTTAAGTAGGGTAACAAATACCCCTTTCTTTGGTTATAATTAGTTATATGACATATTATACATTATGAAACACTGACCTAAAACTAGATAGTGAGCTGACAAAATATTTACGAAGAGAAATAGCGTAAAACAGCAACTCAATCTGCGCTAATGTTACTACGTAGCATCTTAAACTAGAGTTAGCTCCCTCGGTAGTGAGTTAGCTACGTCTTTAGCTAAACAACAGTGACAGGATAATTTAATTTTCTTTAATCCCGGATTTAGAAACCCAGATTTGTAGCTTCTAAACAAGTAATCTGTACCCTCGATTTGTCCAACAGCTTACCCATTATGTCGTGTTGAGTGTATCAAGTCGTGAAGATGGGAAGTAATTTTAAATCCTTTCTCTCTCCTAGCTTTCCAGAATTTGCTCCTGTAAGCAATATGTCTGCCGGAGACGGAAACGTCAAAAATATAACAGCACCAACAGCTTCCTGCCAGCAGGGGGCGCACCAGTTTCACAAAACATCCCTTCTCACATTTAGCCACCATAAGTAATGGATAACAAGAAAGCTACCAAACTCACATATCAATCAACAGTGGCTAAGTAGCTAAGTAGATCTACCCAAGTACTGTGCTTTAGTACCATTTTGAAGAACTTGTATTTTACTTGAGCATATACATGTATTGTGTCTGGATATTTGTCTGTAAACCACCTGTATGTAAATTGTAAATAAGCCATCTGTATGTCAAATATGTCTTATATGTCTTAAATGATATGATGAATTGGAAATGGGGGACCCTGATGTAAACAAGACAAAAGTCTTTCTCTGGTCTGCATCCCCTTAACAATTGTATGTGTTGAGCTGTACTGTACTGTACCCAATATACAAGCTGTTAATACACTTTTCAATCAATCAATCAATCAATCAATCTGTTGATGTTGGACATGGAGCCGCTGTGACGCAAGTCAAATTTCAGACTTGATCTGACAAATAAAGTAATATCGTATCGTGTCGTATTTCAATTTGTTGTTATTTTGTACTTCTACTCCACTACAATTCAGAGGTAAATGGTGTACTTTTACTCAATTTCCTTTATTTAATAATAAATAATATAAATGAATAATAAAACTTTGCATATTTGGTTTAATGATGTGAAATATAATCAACACTTGAATAAGACCTCATTACTATTATTCTGAAATGGATCTTTTACTTTTGGTACTTTAAGTATATTTTGATGCTTACACGTTTTTGCTTTAACTTGAGTAACATTTTGAATGCAGGACTTTTACTTGTATCAGAGTATTAATTTCTTACACTCTGGTAGTTTACTCAAGTAAAAATATCCTAGTACTTCTTACATCACTGGTATATCTATAATGAATTAAAGACTGGATTTATTTAAGTCCGCAACAGATACATTGGTCATCATCGCTACAGGTTTACCCACACTTCCACCATGAATATATGACATCATACCAGTTAATTAGGGTGGGAAAGGGAACACAGCATTTTTAAATTATAGTAGGCCTACTTTAAAATCATTGCTTTTCACTAATCTTTTCATTTTGCATACCATCTGGCATTTAATCAAACAGATACCACTTTGTCTTGAATAACTGCCTCCCTGTTTGTGTGTGTGTGTGTGTGTGTGTGTGTGTGTGTGTGTGTGTGTGTGTGTGTGTGTGTGTGTGTGTGTGTGTGTGTGTGTGTGTGTGTGTGTGTGTGTGTGTGTGTGTTGGTTCCCCAGCATTTTCTCAAAGTGACTGTGACAGAGTAATACAGGTGAGGTGCATCCGTGGTCAATTTGCTGGGAGCAGGTAGTGTTAAATTACTGCACTATATCGTGGTTCAGCATCGTCCTCTGACATGGGCCTGTGGAGATACACCAGAAAAAACATTAGGGGGCAATGTTGTACAAATAAAATGGAAACAATGGGGCATTCACTGCTTTCAGGCTGGCTTTTTCACTAATAAAAAGGGTGTGGGAGGTCAAGTCAATTGTAGCGCAACCAGATACTCCATGATTGCAATTTCTTAGCAGACAAGAACCAATATTGTTCAAAGATCCATGCCCCTACAGAGGAGCCAGTGGCTCGTGGCTTCACTCAGCCATCAGCAGGTGTGCTGGCTCTGAGATGAATCAAAAGACACTGCTTGCTGAATAGCAGCTCTCCACTGGTATCGAACAACACAAACACATAGGAGCACACATCCAGTCTGCAGGGATGTAGCTTGGGCTCATCCAATCTGATTTACGATACGATAATACTTTAATGGTCAGATCAAGTCAGAAATTTGACTTGCATCACAGCAGCTCCATGTTTAACATCAACATAGACACATATAAAGACACAATACATGAAAAACAAACAACAAACATTTAACATCAATGGTTGATGATCAATGGATTACATTTTTTCATTCATAGGCCTGCTGAAGCTAATCATACAGCAGCCGCCACTTTGCAGGGAAGCAAAGGCTATCCATTAGTCAATGCCACAGAGTAAAGACTGGCTCTGTAATGGAATCATAAGAGCCGAGCAAGGCGTGTAACCGAAGGGTTTTAAACAAGAGTAAAGTAGACAGGTCACTTGGTCACTTCTGCTGAGCACCCACTCACCATCAGCTCCTAATGCAGATATAATAAACCCTGCAATCAATACCCTCATTCAAGCTGCTGTGAATTAAAAAGAGAAAAATAACTAAATCCACAAACAGGAAGAACTCTCCTGCTGACCTCATTAGTGGCCATTGCCTGTCTTGGCTGAGTAAGCATTCTGAAAAACCGCAATGCATTTTCAACAACGCTGCTACAGCAGGATGAGAGCTACTAGGGGTTGATCAAGTGCAATTTCATCAGAATGAGTTATAAGTGTTTTCTGGCAAGACAGCACATTGTTGGTTAATTGTATTTCTACAGCAGAAGCTTTTTTGCTGTAGAATTACTGTCACTGCTTTTCTGACAGTCAAAATAAATATGTTTCATTTGTAGAAAGAGAGTTTTGTTTATCCAGTGGAGACATTTCACAGGCAAACATCTGCCCTGTTTTGCATCATGTTCCTGGCAACACATCCATGATAAAACATCAAGCAGGACTCAGATCTCTGCAGGTGGAACTGCAACAATTGTTTACATGTACCATATAAAGAGACTAACAACATCAAGGAGCATGTTTGCAGAGTGAAAAACTCAATTATGAAGCGTCAAAGGCAGTTTAGTTTGGATTCTGCTTATTTATAATTGCGCAACTATACCCCGTTTAAACTGCCTCCTTAATTCAATTACACCCAATATGATAATAAGGCCGGTTTGCTGAAATGTGAGAATGTGGTTGGCCTGCCTGGGGGTGAGAGAACATCTGCAAGGCTCGCTGCTGAACGCTTTGTGCGAGAGTAATAAAGGGTGAGAGAGATAATGCCATGGGGAGGATAGTGTGTGGCGAGTGCAGTGTGTCAGTGCATGTGGGGCGTGAATGGAGAAGGGAAGATATGTCTTTATAATATAGCATTGAAAATCCATTTAAAGCTGTCCATTTCTTACTTTTTTATCTGACGACTGGGGTCCTCTCAGTCTCTCTCTCCCTTTCTGACATCTACCAGGTGGCGGGGACCGATAAGTGAGATGCTGAGTAGGTGATTTTCAAATATTCTTGGGGATCATTCAATCATTCCTTGTGTGTGAGAGGGAGATTTGTGGGAACCATTTGAATACTAATGTAGAATTTAAAAACCTCACATGATAAAAGGCTCCTATGGCCAAATCTGAATTCGCAGGGACTAGAAATGACAATGTCAGTGAGTAAATATGGCTACCACTTTTCATTCAAGAAGACTAGTGCTGCATGGGATCTCACTTTAAATGGGAGTCCTGGTGTGATAATCTTTCTCAAACCACAATCCAATCACACACAGAGCCATTGGACAAGGCTGAGATACTCTTTCTTTCAGGAAGCTCTCCGGAAAACCTTCATCCAGGATAGAGCAGTCTTCAACCTACACAAGTTCTCCAACACTATACGCAGGGGCGCCGCCAGGGATTTTGGGCCCCATGAAAAGATATCACATTGGTTACTTAAACATTTTTTTCTTAATGTTCTAAAATAGTTTGGGCCCCTGTCAGTCACGGGCCCTTAGAATCATCCTAACTTTTTACCCCCTTACGGCGCCCCTGCTCCTACGCACCCTTCACTGGCTAGAGATGGCTGCTCTGATCCGATTCAAGACATGGTTATCATTCTCTGAAAGGCACAGGCCCATCGTCCTTCCTGAACATCGTCAAACCGGACAACACAGCCAGTCCACTATGCTTTGCTAATGCCAATTCATTAGCTAGTCCCTCGCTACAAGAACATTCACTTGCAGTCTTGATCAACAATCGTGAAACAAGCTCCCCATTGACACCAGGGCATCAATAAACAAATCTTCCATTGCAGATTGAATGTGTTCAGGCTGCTCCTTTCGCCCACTGGATTAAATACAAAAAAACATTGTTAATTTCTAATTGTATCTATATGCAGTTCTTGAAGTAGTGAACTGAAGAAGTTCAGTATATTTGCTGAAGTTGTTCTACCTTTATGGTTAAATGCCATTTTTAGGTTGTACTTGGAGGAGTTTTATAGAATGTTGTTGTTACTTTTGCGGACGTTACGGTCTGAACATTGTATGTCTTCTCTGCAAAACCTAGTTAAGATGAGCAACAAATCTAGGGCTCTTCACCCTGGGAATTTTATCCAGACAACCTTTCTCTCTCAATACAAATTTCAATACATTAACTCAAGGTTAAGGATATCTACGAAGACGGATCCAATACAAGGGCTTTTTCCCCCTGAATTTAACTCCTTGATGAAAGGTAACACGAGGCCATAGATTGCCACAGCCCTAAAAACTGAACTAGTGTGCTGTTTACACGAGAACGAAATGGGTTGTATCTGCTACTTTTCTCTCGCCTATAGCCCGTTCGTTCACACGTAACGGAAACGCGGAAACGGACCCCGCAAACGATAATGGGTCCCAAGGTGGATAGATCTGCAAACGGAACGCTCTGGGGGGCCAAACGGCTCCATGTGTACGCCCTATACGATAATTTCCTGATAACGATGAACTAGCCATAGTTCAGTATCATACAGTGGAGGTATGACTTTGCAGAATTGACAATTAAGAAAGGTCTAATTTGTTTAAAATGTTGCAAGTTGAATTTAATGGTATTTGATACTTTCTTAATATGTTTCTTAAAAGTCAAGTTTGAGTCCAGTAGGACTCCAAGATACTTTAACTGGGAGACTAGTTCTATTTCTGCTCCATTTAAAAACACATTGGATCCTTCGATTTTGACTGGTCGTTTACTGAACATCATGCATACTGTTTTTTTTTTACGTTTAACTGTAAGCAAATGTTGTTCAGCCAGTGTTGAACCTTGTCCAAAGCTTTTGAGAGACAACATGAGATAATTTGAGTGTTCTTCCCGTGTACAAAGATGACCGCATCTCAGGACATACATTAGGCAAGTCATTTATGTACAGTGAAAACAGTAACGGTCCAAGAATGGAACCTTGTGGAACCCCAACTGGTTTTGACCACGTAGGGGGATTTGGCACCGTTGACCAAAACACACTGTTTTCTGTTCGATAAGTAAGACTTAAACCAATGTATAGAAACTGCAGAAAAATTGAAATTAGTCAACTTTGTAAGGAGCACTTGGTGGTCAAAAGCCTTCCTGAGATCAAGGAGGGCAGCACCTACATATGAGCTCGTGTCCAACATACATTTAACCTTTTTCACAAAGACACAGTTAGCTGTCTCAGTGGAGTGGTGAGCACGGAAACCAAACTGCATTGGGTGGAGTGGAGCGAAACCTTTGTCTAAATGTTTGGCGATAAGTTTTGACACCCATTTCTCAGCTATCTTAGAGACACAGGGGAGGATGCTGATTGGTCTATAATTGGACATCATTGCCTTATCCCCAGATTTAAAGATCGGTGTCACCGTGGCAACCTTCCAGGATGATGGAGCTTCACTTGTGCTGATAGATTGATTCACTAGCATAGTAATTGGTTTTATTAGACCGTCGATATGTGTCTTTATAAAGTTGGTGTCTAAATCATATGCATCCCTAGCCTTAGAACCTCTTAACCCTGAGATTATATTTTTTACCTCCACCTGTGTGATTTCCTCGAGGTCAAAAACGGGGTGTGTATCCACAATCGGGCTAGGTGAGACCTCAGATGGCGGGAAGAGCTTTGTAATGTCCAAAGCACTATTTAAGAAATACCTATTGAGAGAGCTGGCCAACACTGCAGGGTCTTTTATCAGGGCATCATTGATTTTTTAATTCTAGTACATTATTTTCCTGTTTGGAACTATGTACTACAGCGTCTCCAGCGCTACCGAGCGGTCTCGTGTGAACATAAGAAATGTTTGATATCGTAGAGAAAACACTGACTTGTATAATGAAAAATATCAACATTTCTGTAAATGTGCCAGAGTTAGCCAAGAGGCTATTTTTCATCTGTAGTCCATGGACAGATTTTGTAAGTTACCCAAGACAAATGTCATTTTAAACAATTAAATACAATCAAATAAAAACATGCAACATACGGTACTTGACATCTTAATAAAAAAACAGAACAATAAAATAAAACAAAAAAGAACAGTGCAGTGTGCAGTGGGGTGTAAGGAGCAGAAGATTGTGTCAGTGTTTCAGAGCTGATTCCTCACTAACCATGTTTTGAGTTGGGATTTAAATAAAGTAAATGTGGTCTGGTCTCTGATTGTAGATGGGATTGAGTTACATTGTTGAGCAGCTTTAACAGAAAATGAAGACTGACTGGAGGAACTTTTCCTGAGTGGAATAATGAACTTTTCCTTTTCCATTGGTGTGAAATGACACAGAGATGTCACAGAGAGGGCTGAGGTGCACCAGTCTGATGCCAAAAAGGGATATAGGGGGTTGAAAGGGGGGGTATTGAGTCAGAAATCACTTAGGGAGGCCAGCAGAGTAGATGAAGCAAAGAGATCAATATGGCACAGAGATTGTTCACACTGTAATTGATGAACACGTGGCTCGCCAGGACTTCCTCTCGACCCTTACAGGCTAATTTCAGCCCAATCGAACCGGCTCAATAAGGCCTAGTAAGTGCTTGTATTGACCTGCCAAAGGCCATGCTATTAGTATTGGAAGGCCTCTGTGTCTTTATTTTTAGACTTTTTAACAGACAGTGTAAAAAAGGCTTTAAAGTCCGTGACTATAAAGGGAGATTTCAACCAAGTCCTTTGTATTAAAGGTCCCATGTCATGCTTTTCCGGTTATTACCCGTCCCCTTGTTGTTATGTAGCTTTTTCTGCATGTAAACGGTCTGCAGAGTCAAAAACCCTCAAAGTAGACCCTGTAGCGAGTAAAACTCTAACACAGAAAATACCTGTCTATGCTGCCCCAGAACGCCTCGTTGGAGATTTTTATTTTTCCATTTCTTTCTTCCTCCAAATGGACCAATCCGTGGAGCTTCTCACACACACACACACTCACTCAGCCTTATCTTTTCTCAGCTGCTGCTGTTCTCAGCCTGAGTTCGCTGTGTTCTCAGCCTGAGTTCGCTGTGTCTCGCTGTCTAGCAGACCCCACGCAGCAACCAGGAAACGACCCCAGTAATCCAGCTCACACTGGCCGCTCCTCGAGCCTCAAAGGGCAGAGCAGCGAGCCCCGCAACGTCCCGCCCAGTGGCGGCTGGTGGAAAATATTTTTGGTGGGGCTATGGAAAAGGTGACCAAACCATACTAGGGGGGTCCGGGGGATGCTCCCCCGGAAGAACATGTTGAGAAATGACCCCTTAAATTATGGCTTCTGGTGATGTTGGAGGGGGGGGAGGACAAATTGAGGCTTAAAAATATGAGATAATCCATAATCTTCAGTTTGGTTAGCTATGAATCAAACCTTCCAAATACCTTGTCCTGGATATAGTTTCTACAGTATAAACTGTGCAACAGTACAATAGGCCCACACAAACTGCAGAACACTGGTGCTTTGGGAAGACTCAAATGATTTAATTCCCATTTAAAATCAGGAGACTAAATACGAACATTATGTGTGTGTGTGTGTGTGTGTGTGTGTGTGTGTGTGTGTGTGTGTGTGTGTGTGTGTGCATGGGTGTGTGTGTCATACTTGCCAACCCTCCCGATTTTCGCGGGAGTCTAACGATTTCATTGCCCTCTCCTGGTTTCCTCCCGGGGTCATATTTCTTCCGCATTTCTCCCGATTTCTGACAAAATCCGATTTACTCACGACTGTTTCCACTCGGACTTTAATACAGCTACACCATTGTTTGGTTTCCATGGTATTGCGTCTCTTTAGCAGCGTGCGCAACTCAAAGTCTGACAGGGTGAGGAGTCACAGAAAACTGAACAAGAATCGACAACTCGACCCTCTGCTCACTCCTTTCCTGTAAAATACAGGTCCAGCCCACACATAGCTCCATGGTGCTACAGGCATTGCCCTTATAACTACAATAAGCATGTAAATGTTAATCTACAGCTCCGGCGATCCACTAGCACCCGGAGCCTCCACCTGCAGACGCAGCCATCCTCGACAACTACTGTAGCGTCACCTTGGATACGAGTCCAAACAACTCACAGACTGCATCGGGCACTGAAATTGCCGCCCTGTGACCATCAGATCTGACGACGCTGATTGGCTGAAATTATGTTTCGGCGGCATAGTTTACAGATAGCAACAGTCAGCTTGTTGGCTGCTGCTGCTCTGGCTGAGGGCTCCTTTCTTAGCGCCCAGACGAGAGAGGGTAATGATACACGCCAGGCAGGAAACATGTCACTTATCAGTAACTTTAGACATCGTAAAACAATTTTAAATGAGATTTTATTGTAGATTATACATTTTACTGATACCAACTATATCATATTTACCTTGTTCATTACAAATTAAAAATAAAAATGTTTTTTAAATATATTTTTTTATTTACTTTTTATTTTTAATGACAATAAAACATGTGGGAAGAGGGGGGGCGGCGCCCCTAGCGCTCCTGTGGGCCGGCCGCCACTGGTCAATACGGCACCCAGACCCCACGGAGCATTCTCATCTGTTTGTAATTACTGGTGTCATTTTCTGGTTGCTAACAAACTCCATTGTAACACATAATCACTGATGTTCCGCTGTAACGGTGGTGGACTCATCAGAACAGAGTGGGCGAGCTGACCAATCAGAGCACAGTCTCATAGGGAGGGGGGGGGGCAGGAGCTCCAACAAGCCGTTTAGGACATAGAGTGAATTCACATACTATACAGAGATGCTGTATGAGAAACCAATGTGATTTTGGAACATTGAACAATGTACATCTATTCTAGTAGACCTCAACAATGGAGTTATGATCAGTAGAAATGGCCATGACATGGGACCTTTAACAATACAGCAAATTCAGCCCTTCTGCTGCGTATAATCCCTGTAATATCACTCTCAACTCCACTTCTTGTCACGCTTCCTTTGCAGAAAATGTAACACAGAAATAAAAATAGACTTCAAATTATTCAGCTCTGACTCGGGCTGGGACGCTTTAATTAAAGCCGTTTGATGTTTGAGACGCAGTAGGGCTGGCTGTGATGTAAGAATGGGGCAGGAGTGACCATAAAGGTGATGTGTATGTCTGTGGATGTACTTGAACACCTAACTGCCTCACTACAGGCCTCCTTGCGGGGCCCATAAATCCACGATTGGAGAGAGAAGGTAATGAGGGGCCTGGTGCACTGTGAGGCCACACACACACTCGCAGACATCCAAACACACTCGCATTTCTCCGTAAATAACACCTCCACTGACCCTGACAGCGGTCTGATCCTCTCGGTCCGCCACAATCACCTTCCTCCAGTAAATCTATCTAATTAACTCTGCAGCCCAAACCGAGGAGTCTCTACTCCGGTCAATCAGGTTTCTGCAGCGTAATAGTGTCTGACAGGACACACAATTAACTGAATACAATTAAGTATTTTCACTCTGCGTTCTTGCTTTTCTCCACAGTATTAATTGTTGTTTTTAAAAGTGTTGGACGTGTGGAATTGATGGTCGCGGAATAACAATTTACTTCCAGGCTGACAAATGGCTTTCAAGTTAACTTAAAAAAACGCGTCCTGGCTTTTCTCTGACAGCGTGTCACTTAACTGGATGTATTTCTGTACTCTGCATAACGCTGCACGCTGCCGCTGCTTGTTTTTCGAGTGCTCTGTTATTGATGTGCAGGCAGATTGAGGGGAAAATGGGAAAAACAGAGCGGCGTGGTGATGATAAGTGGATTCGAAAATTGCCTCGGTGCCCTTTCAGCGGCCTGAAACGTGCCTTTCTTGTTCTTAACTGTTGACTCGGACCAAACCAAACCCAACCTCCGCTGACCTTTTGTGTGTAGCGTCTAAGTAAGGGAATGAGAACCTGGATAAAGTTAATTGGCTGTTTCCTTACACTCCACAAGCTGCCGATAATTAATCAGAGAGAACAAAAGCCACTACATCACCACCTAATTATGGGTGAGCATTTGGCAGGCTTGATACACAGGATCCTCATCAGTGTGAATTTCCTTTATCTGGAGCATGTTTTTGTGTGTGTGTGCGTGTGTGTGTGTGTGTGTGTGTGTGTGTATCATGTCAGCATTTGTTACCTGCAGTTCAGCCTCATTACATTCTTAATAATAGGTTTTGATTACAGCATGCAAAACATTGTTGTAGCATATTTGAGATATTTGGAATTATTCCTCAAATTCTGATTAGCTAATCATTTATGCAGTGCCAAAGGAAAGTGTGAGCGGGCTTTTCAAAGCCTCAGGCTCTGAGTCTGAGTGTCGGAAATGCTGATTAGTTAGGAGACATGTTATCTCTTCTTCACACATGAAGTCTGTTTTATCCCAATTTATTTACACACTGCAAATGTAAAAAGTATTCAACAATAATGACAACTTTGGTTATTATGAGACGAAACAGACAAAACAAGACCACTCATGCGTAGATGTTAAGCAAGTTTTAGGCAGTAATTACATGGCCCTATTTAAACTGTTGTTGTATGCATTATGAAGGACTTTGCATGAAATTAAAAGAAAAATAATACAATAAAAAATTGAATTTAAAACCAAATGTAAACATATATATTAGACGAGTGGTAGGAATGAAAAATGTGCTAATAAACATTAAACAAAGTAGCCTACAGCTGAAGGGAATGTCAGTAGTTTGCAGGTATTTGGTTATGCAACTAAAGGAAAAGTAAGCAATTTGATCAGAGTATGGGTAAGTATATAAATGAAGGGATCTTTAAATCGTTATCATCTTCCACAGGAGAACATGAACGTCTCAAGGACACATTTAAAGCCCAATTATCCTTGTTTTTAGGGTGACTTGCAACATCTGTCCAGGGACAACAGATGACGCATTCACAGAACTGTTTATTAATATGCACTGTCCCTGTTAAATACACTAATAAATAAAGCTCCTGGTGGCGATAAAGGACAAATGAAGGATCACTAAACCATCAGGCATTACTGAAATCTGCACCAAACTGCATGGCAACAATTAAGTTAAGCTTTAAAAGTGTCCTACAAAGCTCAGTTCCAGAAAGGAGCGCTATCTAAAGCACTCACCATTTGGAGAAGATTTGTTCACTCTTAATTATATAGCATACAGATTTAGATCCTAGTGTAATCAACTATTTGCCCACTGCTCCTATTAGACTCCTGGTACTAGGATGGGTTAAATGCAGAGGCCACATTTCACTGTGTATGTCACGTGTTCTGATTGGTCAATTCAGAACACGTGACATGTTTTTAATCCAGAACAGACAGACCGCTGTCAAGGATTTATTGACCGTTGTTAAGGACGCTTACATCTGCAGAAAGAAGTTCGGTCGATTTAACTGTATCAATAAAGAACACCCTTCATGCTAATCTAGATCCCTCCGCTTCGCGTCAGGCTCCTGATCAGCCTGTCGGGTGTTATTTTCCCCATAATGACCGCGCCGCTGCACATTATCCCTTACTTTATAACCACACATGCCTATGTCACATGATCCAACATGCATTGATAAACTCCTTTCTAGACCTTTGAGGAAATATAACCTTCTGGAGATTCATGTCAAAAATATAACTGTCGTGTAATCTTCCAGCTAAACTTCTTATCTACAGAAATACATGTCTTTATGTCTTTATGAGGATCCCCATTAGCACTAGCATGAGCTTTGGCTATTCTATGAAAAGCGGAACACCAGATGCGTACAAGTTGATTCTAAAAAAATGTATTCAACACCAGCTATCACCAGCTATCCCAAATTGGTCTGTCTTTCCCTACAATTAAATATATCTTCCTCGAGATGTTTACAAGCCACGGTTTGTGAAAATGACCATGACAATGTAAAAGATAAGATAAGAGAAAAGATAAGATAGTAAGATAAGAAGTACTATATTGATCACAATGTGGGACATGGCATTGGACAATAACAATGAAAAGACTAGAAATAAACAAGAAAGTAGAAAATATACATGTTGAATTTACAAATGGTATGCATGTAAAGTATGTGAGAGATGGAATATTAAATATTAAACTGTATATATAAATGTAAAATAGAGAAAAGAGAAAGTATGGAGCAGGGAGTTCTCTGCCAGCCAGAGGTGTTTTGTTATAGAGTTACAAAAATCAATAAAAGAAAGAAAGAAGACATCATCACTTTGTCCAAAGTTTGCAATTAGTACGGCTAACCTTAATTCATAAGCAGGTTTATTGAATTCATTATCTCAACATGTCAGTGCCTGTTATGACTGACCTATATATTTTTTAGACGCCCTTTTCTGGGATAAATACAATTTTTCCTTTTTAATTAAAAACGTTCTGTTTTATCTCTGGACCGTTTGGTTCCATAATCAATTAATGAATCATTTTTACCATCAGAGACTTCCGTCCGATGTCTGATGTTGTTGTCAGCGTTTATTTCCTTATTTCATTAGGCAGGTCTGTTTTAATCAGCCAGACGATAGCAGACAAAGTCATCTTAAAAGTGAGGAATATTTTCTCCTCGTCTGTTTCATCTCTTTCTGCCCAGACCCTCTCTGCTGGTGGCGTCAGCCTTTTATTAAGGGATGTAATATCCACAATACCATAAGGCTAATATTTCTCAAGGCTTCTTTCCCCCCTGCACCCCCCTTTCAATCCCTTTTCGTGCACTCACACACATACCCACACACACACAGCGTGGCAGGAGCTCCATCTTAAAGAAATGAGGGTAGCTGGGGAACAATTAGATTCAGCTGGAGACTTTTTAATGTGAATTCCTCTCCAATGCTGCGCCACTTTTCCTCTGGAGGAATCTCAAAGTCAAATGCAGGATCTTTTGATCATTTACCACCATATGGCATTGTGTGGTGTGAGCCAACATGGTGTGTGTGTACGACAGAGCTATGACAATATATGCAAGGTCAAATAATGAAAAACTCATTCAAATAGCATACCTTCCCCAGGTGGAGATTCTACCAACATGTCAGCCGTCTTAGTGCAAGGTTGCTTGAACTTAGTTGGAAATAAGTGGTGTCTTTACATACAAATAAAGGAAGTGCTGATGATGTATTCTTTGAGAAGAAGTCACTGAGTACTAATGCTGGTCTTGACCAAAGATAATCCACATGGACACACTCTGTTATGGTATCAAGTTACTCATTAGAAGTAATGTTGATGTACTTTTCTGAACTGTTGTGAGAATATAAGTATATATTTATCTGGCAACCTTAAGACCCCATTTACACGGGAGCGCAAACGCACCGAATTCGGTATCAAAAAAGTATTCCGTTCACACGCATTCGGCTCATTTAACGTGTCCGTTCACATGAGACCACTGGAAACGCTGTAGTACATATGCCGGGCCTTTAAGTGGCGCTGTTCTTCTGCCACAAAATACACCAAAAGCAGCGAAGAAGACCCCCGAGCATGGTTGCCCTTCTGTTTATGCCCCGCAGTAGATTTAGCAACATGTAGTTCATGTAGTTCTCCATGTCCACTTGTTGCTGATGGTTCTGGTAGAGGAGCTGTAGATGTTGCACTAACATCTGTAGCATGGTCAGTAGCTACTGACCATGCTACAGCAGTGAGCAGCAGAGGCGGGGCTATGGCTTCATCGTTATCAGGAAATGATCGTATAGGACGTACACACGGAGCCGTTTGACCCCCCAGAGCGTTCCGTTTGCAGATCTACCCAGCTTGGGACCCGTTATCGTTTGCGGGGTCCGTTTCCGCAGTTTCGTTACGGCCTCGTGTGAACGAACGGGCTACGCGAGAGAAAAGTAGCGGATACAGCCCATTTCGTTCTCGTGTAAACACCGCCTAAAGCAAATTAATCACATTCCCAGGGCTTAACACAAATGTCCTTCCAGTGTTAATGTTTACCACCAATTGCATAGCAGTGACAAAGCAATCAAAGCGGAGGAACTGGCTCAAGCTACATGTAATGTCTGATCACTGCTGGACATCAGTTAGAACCATCACGTCCTCGATGTAACGCCACTCCTTTGCTTTAGGTGTGGTGAAAATGGAAGAAAGGCATTTTGCATTAACCATGTGCCAGTTTCTTTAAATTGAACATGAGAGAGATGAGATAGTGGGCTCAGAAAAGTTGTTTCATTCATTCATAATTCATTCTAAAATGTATAAAAACACAGGGCTGTTTTGTTGAGTAACCGGCTGTTGTCTGGCTCAGTGTGACCATAGTTTTATTGACTGTTTTGAAATAAGGTCTCCGTTTATATAGACAATCTTACTGACCAATGCATGTTGAATTTAGGTCTTGATCAGGGTCTGAAAAACACATTTTGAATTAAATACCAGCCAATGAGGAATAATGTGGTATAGTGTATACGTTCTGGAAATACTTTGTAAGGTGCAGTGTTTTCCTCACCACTGTCTCCGTTCGCCATCATTTCCTCGTTGGTGCTTTATTCTCCTGGCCTCGGTTCAATGAAGCACTTTACTTCCTGCTTTAAAATATTCCCTTTCCCAACAATTCCCCTCACAGCAAGGGTCCAAACCAGCTTGGGGTCTAACAACAAGGACACAAGAAAACACAAGACAGCACCCGATAATGAAGATGGTGAAATACAAAACACTTCTGGGGAAATTGAGCATGCATTAAAACAGTCTCGAAAATGGCATTTCTAATTATACTTTGCTGTTATATATTGCCACAGCTGACAGAGTGTGATAGGAAGCACATTGTGTAACACCATGAACCCACTGCAGCACAATGTTCTCAGGACAAAGCCAGAGAAACAGCACGCTTCATTTTCCTTCTTCGAGCCGTGAAAGGAGAGAAATGAAGGAAATGAGATGCTTTGTAACTGTCTTCAAAACAGGATCAACTCTCTGTAAACATGAGCCAGCGTTTCCTTCAGTACGACAACAAGTGTCAAGCATTTCAAACAATGAATAAAAGGTAAAGAGAATAAGGAAAAATGTAACGCATTGTAAATAAGTGGAAATTATATCTGCTTCAAATGCCATATTTATAGCGACGTTAAAAAACTGAATAGAAAATGAAATGACTTGTCGAGATTGCAGAGATAATAACACGTACATGAAAGGTGAGTCTTGACAGTTGAAATGAAGACACACCGTTTATAACAGATCTATTTTAAATATGCATCCTTAAGGAATTATTGTCAAACATTGTCTTTGAAAGGAGTCCCCCGTCTTCAGCCATCACTGTCAAACCGTCTGAAAACAACTCTCTCAACAGATGTCGCTTCATGTTGTGTATTTCATGACGTGTTGTTGAGGTGATGATAAATTAATGATGTATTTCTTTCTGGGAAACATTCGACACACATGTATTTCAAGACTGTCTTTAAAGGACCGATGTATTTCTGTCTTAGTGAGTAAGTGACAGTGTTGTAGTCAAGTCACCAATTCACGAGTCCAAGTCACTCTCGAGTCCCCACTCTTCGAGTCCGAGTCCAAGTCCGAGTCACCTAGGGAGAGTCGTAGTCGAGTCCGAGTCCAAGTCCGAGTCACCCAAGGAGTGTCCGAGTCGAGTCCGAGTCATCATTACCTGTGTTCGAGTCCGAGTCCAAGTCCGAGTCACCCAAGGAGTGTTCGAGTCGAGTCCGAGTCACCATTACCTGTGTTCGAGTCCAAGTCCAAGTCCGAGTCACCCAAGAAGAGTCCAAGTCAAGTCAGAGTCACAAGTCTTCATGTATTAATCTTAGTGGATATATGTGTTGAAATGTAGCTGTAGCTCCTCTACATTGCTTTTATCCTGTCATGGTATACTAATGTGTCTATTGAACTGCTGTGAAGCGAGTGTGCCTACAATTGTTGTATTAAAAAAGGTGCTATACAAATATAAAGCTTATTACTAATAATAATAATAATTATTATTATTATCATCATCAAGGTTGAGTCCAGTTCCAATATTGCCTCCAGTGCTCCGTTCTGGCATCTTCAAAGAGCTGCTTTACAAATGGAAATGGTATACATTAAACACAATGACACAATGTCACAATTGAACTTATTTAATGGTTTGAAAACCCACAGAAACTGAAAATACATTATTAAGAACAATAGAACATGAGAAAGCATGCAGGGCTTTCTACGCAATATAAGTAACATTTTCATTCAATTTCCAATTTGAATCTGGCTCCAATTCCTCTCTATATTAGTGAAGTGATGGGGTCCCCTCTCCTACCATAATGTGGCCCTATTGGACAGACACCCAGTTGAAATTATGCATTTAGAATACTTAAAAAGCATCTTACAGGTGTACGGAAAACCACAAACAACACCAGCAGAGCCGAATGAGGCCAATTCCAATAGAGTGCCACAGTGACGCGTCCTAAAACCCGGAAGTAAACTTCTTCCGGTTCCTTCGACAAAGAAGCAATGCTTTTTCTCCATAGGATTTTGGAAAATAGCTCGAAATAAGGTCTGTGGTTGAGACACATTTAAGAGACAGATCACGTGGAGATTATCCAAAACGTGATCATGCGCAGCTTACTTCCGGGTTTTAGGACGCGTCACTGTGCCACTCTAGTCTGGCAGGGAACTTTAGTCTGGCATAACAATATGTTTTTAGCTGCTAGCGTCAGGAGCAGATGAGCACCCACTCAGGCACACACACTTAAACATCCTTGTTGCATTTTAAAAGCATCAGATTTGACAACATCGAACAACTCAACCTTGCACGTGAGGCCTCATAAAAATGCCTCCATGACTGAATACCCTTTCAATGGGTGCACTGGAAGCAGGGATGGAGAATACCTGTGTGGCAACCTGATGGAGGACAGGGAACTGGGATTTATTTTGTTGCCAAAACTTGAAGCATGGGTCTGAGGTCTGGTTGTCGATCAAGTCGAGGTATGCAGTCAGCTGAGCCTGGACAGACCGACTGTGGGTGGAGGAGGGAGTCTTGCTGTAGTGGGAGAACATTCTCAGCTTCCTCTGAGGAGCTTCAGGAGCAGGAGGAGACACTGGAACATCACCTTGTTCTGGTCCTGCTGTTGAGATCATTTGCTTCTCACCCTCTGCCTTGATACAATCTGAAATGAGAGGGTATACTTTTGTGAATAAATCTGCTACTGATCTTATTATTTTGTTTGTGATACCATTTATAGATGATGTTAATTTGTTTTACTTGAAAAGGCTAATGTGTAAAAATTGCCTTATAATTGGGTAATTCTTTCCATAAGGATTGAGTATTCTTATTTTGGCTACACACACCCCAATATCTACAAACAGATAAACCACTTCTAGACATTCATGTACACATATAACTATAATTAATAATGGCTAGTATAAGTTAGAGCCTGCATACATATATAACAAGTGAACATGTCTCACCAATGATCTGAGTCATTAGCTGATCTTTGTCATCACTGTCCAGCTGCACATCATGTTTTAGCCACTGGAAACCAAACGATGGGTCCAACACAGATGCTATGAAGTAAGCAGTCGTGAAAGGAAATTTGGTGGGACCTCTTCCTTCAGCTGGCTCGCATCCTGGCATCTTCACTGCTTGGAAGATCTCTGTGAACCTTGTTTTCAAGGAGCTTTTTGTGCCTAGGGGAAGAAAGAATACACACTTCAGCTTCTTGATGCCAAATAATTTCAAAAAATCTTTCTTATTGCTAAATAAATTGTATGGTTAAAATTAGGGCTACCCCAACTACTAATCCTCAACCATTGCAAACTAGTTGTGGCATGTTTATGATAATAAGTTAAATACATTTTTGGACCATCCAAATATGGTTTGAGTTCAAGGATTGAGAAACAATGTTAAAAGTAACATTGTTATCAGTGTGCTATATAATAGTGACATAAAAACCATAATCCTGAGCCTTAAAAAATGGAATGTTCAAGCACAAACCAAGCAAGCCACTAATGGTAAAAAGGGATATTTAATCGTTTATTTAGCAGGGACAATGCACATCAATGAACACTTAAAACAATAAAATGTGTCAAGTGTAAATATGTAATATGATTCTAAATGTGTTGCAATGAACGAATATTTTGTTAATTTATTTCAACACAGTCGGCAAAACATCACAACACAAAGCGAATATAATAAATATAATATCACAATGTCCAACAACCAATAAGTGAACGTTTAAATTATATCAATAAAGATTAAGCCCCAGAAAGCACATTGCTACTTGACGACATTCTGCATGTTAAGTAGCCATGTGCTTTCATGTTATCGGCTGAATCTTTACTTATTGTATTGATCACATTACTCTGATGATAGTGTTCAATACAGCCTACCTATATATATATATATATATATATATATATATATATATATATATATATGTAGGGACGTTGTCCCATTATATATATATATATAGGTAGGGACGTTGTCCCATTATATATATATATATATATATGAACTCCATCCTTAGAGTAATGTGTTATGGAGCCTCTGTGACGGAGATCATTTTCAGTCTCTAATTTTCACGTTCATTGTAGGCTAGGGCTAGGCTACTCATCATCTGCAGTATCACCAAGGACATGTATAGCTTTTTAACAGTATCTATCTAGACAATAAAACTGCACTTGGTCCCTAGGATGTGATATCAACCCCTACCTCCATCTAACCCGACATCTTAAAACCTTTGTGGAGTCAATTTAGTGGCTAACGTTAACGTGGGTTAGCAAGCTAACAATAGCATTTCTACTTACTTTTCTGGGTGCCGCCGTGAAAGGTGTCGATTGAAATTCGACGTTGTCCCAGTCTTATCTTCTATCTTCTGTCCACACAATGTGCATTTTGCGCTGCTCTTTCCCAATATGGAAACGAAATCTTTAAAAGCATACAGCACGATGCGGGATGTGTCTCTGGACATCTTTAGACTGGTATAGCAGCGGGGGCGCGCCCAGTACGTGAACTCGCCTCGCAGGTGCACACGCCAGGACACAGAGGACATCAGACTCCAGAGAAAACTTGCTCGAGTCCGAGTCCAAGTCATCGTGCGTGAGAATTCACGAGTCCGAGTCCGAGTCATCCCAAGGAGTGCCCGAGCCGAGTCCGAGTCCAAGTCCAAGTCATCGTGCGTGAGAATTCACGAGTCCGAGTCCGAGTCGCGTCAATCAGTGTGCGAGTCCGAGTCAAGTCACGAGTCCCGAAAATCAGCACTCGAGTCCGACTCGAGTCCGAGTCCAGGACTCGAGTACTCCATCTCTGGTAAGTGAGCATTACTTGCTTTTGATTGCCACTGGAGGGACAAATTAAGTATTTTGAATTAAAGACATGTTTTACTTAAGACTGAAATAACACATAACATCTCCTGTTGTGCTTTTCGTTAATTTTGCTTTAAACTACTACTATTTGAGTTTTGCCCAAAGGCATATTTCAGGTATAAATAAGTTAAAGGTCACCCATCATGCTATTTGTAGGCAATAGCATAGGTCTCAGATATATACAAATATATAAAAAGCATGTCTATGAAGTGTTTTGCTCAAAATACCAAACAGATCACCCATTCTAGCCACGCCTCATATCCCTCTATTTCACTTCCTGTTTCAAAAGTGCTGATTTTGGGTATAAAGCTTTAAAGAGGAGGGGTCTGAGCTCATGCGGGACCCGGCAGCTACTGTCTAAACTAAATGCTGCCGTGATGAAACGCCATATCATGGATTATCAAGGATTCTCTCTGAAACAGTCTGGAGCTCAAAGGCTTTCTCTCTTGCCGGTTATACCACAAGGTGAGTTCCTTTTTACTTCCTGCTTCTTCACACACATGCTCTCCAGTACAGGTTAGCTCTGAGTGTTAGCGATGCTAATGTAAACACCGACCATATTACGTCCAAAACAGTCAGGCATTGTTTCTGATAGCAACGTTTCTGATTGGGCCGTGGGTGTGGGCCATTTTTTTTATTTTACTATACTTACTTGTTTGCCTGTCCTTGTTTGTCTACCCTCCCTCATACTGTAAAGCGTCTTTGAGTTGTGAAAAACGCTATATAAATAAAATGCATTATTATTGTTACATTTCAGATGTTACGTCATATCGGACGAAAATCTGGATCAGCTCCGTTGTTCCCCGTTTTTAGAGATTTTGGTACCGAGGAAAAGAGAGAGGGTTTTATTTTCTGACGCTGCGTGAGTTCCCCGACACACCGGGGACACATGTTGATGTAGAGAAGACATCACAAAGTGCATTTTGCACGATAGGTCCCCTTTAAGTCTTGTATGATTGAGAACGATGAGACCTTTTTGAACAAAATTGAAGCATCAGATATATCCTTGATTTTGGTTTGTCATATGGGTAAGCGCAAACTCCTAGATCAGAGGTTCCTAACCGGTGGTACGGGGACCCCTAGGGGTACTTGAGGGGGAACTTAGAAAGATTAGTGATTGCAATATACAGTATGTTACCTTTTTAAAATCAAGTTTCATAAACCTGGTGTCCTGCAGTTTATCAAGCTCAAGTGTCCCGTTAAAAGCTCTTATCGAAGATGTTGAAACTGCTAGAGTCTTGATATTATTATTTTACCCTCACAAAAGGTGTAAATGTCAAGTTTAAATGCGTTCGTATTAAGGGTGAGTTTTACAAGACAAAAAAGGTAGGGAACCACCGTCTTACATTTCCCACAATGCAACAAAAGCTTCATTTTATTAGACCTTACAGACACATGTTATTTATCTAACAAATCTACATATGTTAACTTAAATTGATGTTCAGAATTGGATTGACTTGACGTTTAACTTTGCTACACTTTTAAAGCTTACCGTTAAAACAAGGCTAAGGCTATCTATGAGCACTACAAGACAGAATAAGTAAGAACTACATTTGTACCTTAAATTATATGGAAATCAAGCCTAAAATAACCTAAAATGATATTAATGTAAGTATGCTATACATTCAGACAAGAATCATCAATGCTACAGCTGTTACGTGGTTTGTTATTGCCTTGTTTTCGTCAATCAAGTTGTTTAGCTTTGATGCACAGAGTAAAAAAGAAATGTGAAGGTGGAGACATGAGTAAAGATTAAGGAGACAAAGCCACAAGCTTTCCCCATCTGTCTGAATTGCTTTGCGGAGATCATACGGTTTGATGTGTTCTCTTTAAACCAATAAAACTAATGTTTCCTCCCTTTAAAGCTACCTTTCAGCACTTTCTGCCTCTTCCTGTGCTTCACTGAAGTCTAGTATGCTTTAAAAGGGATACAGCTTTTCTATTTTAAAGGCATTTTCACAGAATCAGACTTGTACATTTCTGGAAACATTGTGAATATCATTCTAATTTAAAATGCCGTACATGTCGGTGCGTTTGAACAAAGCGTGCATGTGTTATGCATTGAAGGTTCTCTGGTAGCGTGAAGCAGATTTTAAATACGCTTCTAAAGTTAGAATATCCATACATATGTTGTAAATCGAAGAAAAGTGAAAGCAATACTTCAGCAGAGAGTTGAATTTCTTTCCTCCAGTGAAATCTATCATTTTATTTCTGTAGGGATGTTACCTTTAAAGCAGTCTGTGTTTATCCCCCAACACTGAAGTGATCTCATTCCAGGAAAGGCCTGCCTCGTGCATTTATAAAACCGCTGACTTGGTATGTTTCGGAGCACAGAGAGAGGTAGCAAAGTATTCGAAAAATACTCCGTCTCTTCACTCCACGGAAACTAAATCTGATATACCTGCCTTAGAGCTACGGCTGGCTCCTCTGAGAGCAGGAGAAGAAGGGAAAGAAAGAGAAAAGAGGCAATTCTAGTCCTTAACAAGGGAAGTTGAGATCAACTTTTTACTGCGAGTGCTTTTGTTTATGCGCGTGTGCAGAAGTGCCGTGGATGGTTCCCCAGCAATGCTGTGGGACTGTCAGAGCCAGACTGCATGGACGTGAACTGGATAAAGTGGCGCAGGAAGAAGCCTCACCTCGGGTTAGACTCAGGAGGACAGAGTGTCACTGCCTCCCACTCACTGCCAGGATACAATCTCTCTGCGTGGCGGAGTTTCTAAGTGAGGTGTTCAGCCATGGGCACTCACACACACACACACACACACACACACACACACACACACACACACACACACACACACACACACACACACACACACACACACACACACACACACACACACACACACATACACACATACACACACTCACATGCACACATCCACGCACACACATACACACACACACACACACACGCACACGCACACACACTACACAGCACACATGCAATTAGAGGTACACACAAACATACGCCTGTAGACAGTGCGGGGCAGTATGGCTTACTTGGAAACGAGTCCCATGACATGGCCATTTCTACTGATCATGTTTCCATTGTTGAGGTCTACTAGAATAGATGTACATTGTTCAATGTTCCAAACTCACATTGGTTTCTCAAACAGCATCTCTGTATAGTATGTGTATTCACTCTCTGTCCTAAACGGCTTGTTGGAGCTCCTGACCCCCCCCCCCCTCCCTGTGAGCCCAGTGGCCTTCTGCGAGACAGCGAGACACAGCGAAACCCAGCCCGAACACACACACCGCAGCCTGGCTGTGAGTGTGTGTGTGTGCTCACACACAGACTCACAGCCTCGCCACGTCCCGCTGTCTCAGGGAGGAGAAATCGGCGGAGCTGTAGCTGAGAAAAGATTGAGTGTGTGTGTCTGAGGAAGTCCGCAGATTGGTCCATGGGGTCGTCGTTACGTCACTTGGTTCCCGGAAGCAAAAAATGAAAAAGATAAATCTCCAACGAGGCGTTCTGGGGCAGCATAGACAGGTATTTTCTGTGTTAGAGTTTTACTCACTACAGGGTGTACTTTGAGGGTTTGTGACTCTGCAAACTGTTTACATGCAGAACAACCTTCATAACACAAGGGGATGGGTAACAACCAGAAAAGCATAACATGGGCCCTTTAAAGGCAATGTTTATAGGATTTATTTAATAGCAAAGTTGGCACTGAAAATCTTAAAGAGGACATATTAAGCTCATTTTCAGGTGTATGTCAGTATGTAGTGTCTCTACTTTAACGAGTCCTCTCCTGCTGATGTTCAGGTGTATATCAGTATGTAGTGTCTCTACTTTAAAGAGTCCTCTCCTGCTGATGTTCAGGTGTATATCAGTATGTAGTGTCTCTACTTCAAAGAGTCCTCTCCTGCTGATGTCCAGGTGTATATCAGTATGTAGTGTCTCTACTTTAACGAGTCCTCTCCTGCTGATGTTCAGGTGTATATCAGTATGTAGTGTCTCTACTTTAAAGAGTCCTCTCCTGCTGATGTTCAGGTATATATTAGTGTCTCTACTGGGACATGTCTCCATGCTGTTCAAAAAGCTCTTCATTTTTCTCATACTGCCTGTGCTGCAGCATCTCTTTTCACCCAATCAGAGCCCAGTCTGCTCTGATTGGTTAGCTGGTCTACTCTGTTGTGATTGGTCAACTGTTTAGAGATGTCCCACCCCTTAGCCTATAACATACAATATGTTTGAACACTAGCCAATAGAAGAGTTACATAGTGATGTCACTATGTTATGGAAGTCCAATCGTCAGAGAGATACAAAGCAGATATTTAGAAATACAAACCTGGTGAGCTTTGAGAACCCTGAAGGCTGTTTGCCAACATCCTCAAAGAGTCCTTTAGACATTTGTATACAAACCTATACCATCTTTCGCTTGGGAATAATATATAAACCATATCAATGCGTACTAAAACAGTAGTTCGGTTTGCACAAGTGGAGCAAGTTATTTTACCCTACCATTTTGTAAATATTTAACAGACACAAACTGATGTTGATGTTAAGCTATCTGTTGATGGTTAATGTATAAATATATAGTTATCTATTCTACAAGTCATGAAATATAATGTGATTTAAAGGATTTCAAGTTTGTTTTTTTGCGTTTGAGTGATTTTTTCAGCAAGACATATTATTATAATAGGACATTATAAATATTTGATACAATTTTCTAGTAACTTGTCCAACACTGCCGGTGGATACTCACACACTCACACACCCACACACACACACAGAAGTACGGTATCTTTAACAGCAAGGCAAACTGCACCACTGGGACACACACAAAGAAGTCAAAACACGGGGCATCCAGCCTCCAGAACGCCTGCCTGCTGGGGAGCAGTTAGACAAAAGCAAAAAAATAACCCAGAGCCATTTTCTCCGGAACCTCCACTGTTATTATCCCAGCGTCTTCTTCGGGGGAGGACCATGCAGGTGGGATGGAGGAGCACCCCTCCCTTTGAAGCCTAAAAGGGCCCGCTACGGTAAATCACACCCACACAATAACACACACACAGGGCCGTCCCTCCCTACAGACCGATCATGCAGACTGCGTGGGGCCTCACCTTGCGGAGGGGGCCTCATGCTCAGACTGCCGGCAAGTGCTCGCCTTCCACTCACCTTCTTTCTCACCTGTTACAGTAAAAGAGTGCCGGCTGTCTCCCAGCGGGGAATAATCAGCTTTCCGGCTTTTATCACCCCAACAGAGCTTATCCTTTTACAGACTAGATGGCTCAGATACTGTCGACGTTTTCTCACACTAAGATAAAGGCACGTGCTATTTTAGTCCATAGCCTGATATGAATGTATTGACTTACTTGGACAATTATTGTGCATATGGATTAGAGAGGATTGACCTTCCTCCCTGGCATGTTACCCTTTGCCATTTCTCCATCCTCCTCCCCTGGATCATTATTTCTATCCCTCACCTAGCAGCCCTTTCCTCCTCATCTGTCTTCTCTGCATGGAAACCCCCTCAGTTTCTCCTCCCATCTCTTTGTAATCCCACTGTCTGACCCTACACCTCTTCACCCATCGTCTTCTCCGTTCCACACGACCCTCGATGCCCCCCCCCCCACCCCCTCTGTATCGCTTCCCTCTTTGCCGCCATCCTCATCTCATTTCACTAAATCTCGTCCCATCTTTCCATGTCGTCGTGCGTCCCCGCTGTGATCCGGGTGACATTTCAACAGTCACGCCTGTCACGCTACACAGAGGGGAGGCATCGAGAGGTGTCATTAATATGTGAGATACAAATGGAGGCTTCATTAATCTACAGCCTTTTTCATTTGAGAACACAGCATTGCAGGCGAGTGTGTGTTTCATCGAGTATGCAAGGGGCAGAGAGAGAAGAAGAGGGAATGAAACAGCATCTAATTACATGACAGACCTAGCCCCTGGTGCTCTGTGATTGAATAGGCCACC